>JARFJB010000821.1:9550721-9738221 GCA_036346205.1 Vesta saturnalis
CGTTATCGAATGTTCATTACACCACTTCGGATTTTGTTAAAGAATTGGGGTGTCTAATTTTTGTTAAACTTAGGGGGAGAAAGATGTGAAACTTTAATGAATGTGAATGTGAATGGCGTAAAGATGTGAACTGGCCCAAATGTACGAGCAAGTCAGTGTAATCTATAAAAGGGACCGCTTGGTACGCATGAACAATGAAAAGCAACCATTAGTTGCTATTTTTTAAATAACAAACCCATTGATTAATGAAATATACAGCCTAAAGTGCTGACATCTAGGAAATCCGAGGATGCAGGTGGGTGCAGATTAGAGATAAAACTTGATTCATCGCGACAATATGAACGATAGAGCAAAATAATTTTTAAAGTTTTGCTCATATAATTCGAGACAACAAATCTGAAACACCGAAAATGCGAAACGTTTTTCTCAAGAACATTTTTCTTTCTTTTCCAACGTTGACAACACCAGTTCACTAAACTGGATTTTCTGAAAAATGAGGAGTGTCTATGTTTATTTAACTGTTTACCTTTTTACTAATAGGATTATAAATTATAATTTACTTAAACGTGCATGCATTAATTTTATATGTTATTCTTAATTAATTACATACCTTAATGGCAACTGTCATTGGCATTTTTAAAACACGTGTTCTAATTTTGGATAACCCTATTATCCATATTTGGGGAAAATGATTTTTTTTCAAAATTTCCGTAGCGTTTTCACCATTTTTGAGCAGTACTGTTTTGACTAGTCCATTTATGTAATTTTAATTTTTCCACCTTCAGTACCTAAAGTTTTTTGGAGAAAATTTTAATGAGCCGTAGATTGTTCGTATAATTATAATTAAAAAGGAGCACTATTGCTGTTAATAGTACGTTTCTGTTAAAAGACATGACTAATAAAGGCAAAGTGAGATTCAATAATTGTAAGTAGTAGATTACTTACTGGGACTTGAACCCATTACATTTGTTTTGGTAAGGTATTACTTTCCCAGCTGAGCTATCGAAGTCACAGTCTACTTAAACTTAAAGTATATGTACTTTTTAGTTACAAAACATCTGGTGGACTAGCAGCCCCAGTCCAACAAAGGCTGGCGTGGGTCCTGGGGCGAAATTTAGAGTTAAGAGAAAGAGCAATGGAACAACATCTAGAATGAATACAACTCTACTGTTATAATAAACCGTTAGTTCTGGATAAGATTACGTCATATAGCAGTTTATGGGAAGTATAGAGAGCAAACAGCTAATAGTCAACATAAAATTTAGTTTGTAAGTACGCCAGTTCGCCCTGAACAATAATTAATGTTTTCCAAAATCGTATAACAGAATATGAACAGAATTGATTTGACTACATTAAACGCCTATATAGAATTCTTGATATTATAACCGAACTTCATAAATTATAAAGTTTAGTATAAAGGTGTATTTATCAGATATACCCCAGTCCTACTTGTAACAGTGACCAGGGAAACTAATGGTAGAGCTTTCTAACCGAGTGGCAGACTCAACCTTCAAATGCTCCTTATTCGGGGCTGATATACATTATATTTTAGATTTTATCTTTACAAGTGTGCTTAACGACGAACTCCCTTATTTAAACGTTTCAATTTTCGGACATGTTTTAAAGGGACTTTTCAATAGTGGGTGATTGTGGTGATTGATGTACTGGATTTCCATCATATCCAATGATCCTTTTGTTCTCCTCTTATTATTATGACCATGTCTGCTAACTACTTACACTTTTATACTGAACTTACTCTCTCTAAACGGTCTTCACTTTATAATCTTCTGGATATAGCATTTCCTTCAGCGTCTATACCTCCTGGTTGTACTTCTTTGATAAAGCACAAAATACTCACTAACTCAGAACCAATAAAGCCATGCTACTATTTGCTGACTTAGACTTAACATGCGATTGTTAACAAGGAGTTCGGTGACATGTTAGCTTTAAGGGTGGTTGAACCATCGAACAGCCCATGATTTAGTCCGGTAGTTTTAGTTAAAAGAAGAACCAGTCTTATCGTTTTATATCGACTTCATAAAAGTTAACGAGCTAACGCAGAAGAATACCTACCCTCTTCTTTATATTGCTACCGTTCTTGATCGGTTGCCCATCACAGACTGTTTCCATTTTACACACATGCCGTTCGGCTTACATAACTCTTCGGTTACTTTTCGTCGTATGATTAATAGAGTTCTTGGAGCGGGCCTAAAGAATTTTTAACGATATTGTGATTACAACTCCTACCTTTGAAAAGTATATGAAAGTTCTCTCACTCATTTTCCAACAGCGGGATAAATGTCAGCTCTGTCGTACATAGCTTATGTATCTGGGATACGTCACGAACAAACACGTGTTGTTATTAGATACATACAAGGTCCTGTTATTAGTTCTATACTAGTTCTAAAGTGTATTACAGACATTCAAAGAGCGCTGGCGTGACGACCTGACATAGCCGTTATATTTTAAATTTTCCATACCTCACGGCTTCTCTGCGTGCGATCACTAAAAAGATACCCTCTTCGTGTGGTATTCGAAATGCCAACCAACTTTTGACTTTACAAAATAATGTTTAGTCTCGGCCAGTATTCTCTCTTTCTCAGATTTCTCTTTATCTGATGACCTAGAGGAAGATGACTGTTCATAAGGAAGAACACAATTCTGCTACTGCCGGACATTGTGTAACCAAGATTGTGTTTCGCATTTCTTGCTACTACTATTGACCAACCTTGCGTGCCGACGTATACTTCACATTATACTGGATTCGTAAGTTAAGTATAATCAACATACTTCTACTCCTTTTCTATATCCTGACCGTGGTAAACCTTCCACTCGTACACTAAATTTCACGACCTTCCACGCTCAGACATTACCAAATGGATGAAAAATTCTACCTTACGTATACAGAACCGTTATAACTTTCGTCGGCAGTCATGTACGGTATAAAGTCGACGATTTCTTTTGGAAAAAGAATTTTTCTATTTGATGTGGCCCGCACTTTAGCTACAAAGTTCGTAGGTCCGTTCCTTATAAAGAGAGTAGTGTCTCCTTGGACTTACGACGTTCAGGATTGTACGAGTAAGTCGTCCAGAATTTATCACGGTAAAGATCTGAAAGTACTGTGTTTTCTCTCGACGCTTCTTCGGCAATAAATTTTGTCCATTAAATTAGAATATGCTCGCACGCATATTGCTGCTGCTCTTAACCTTACAGAAGGTTGTGATAATAATTTCAAACATTATTTTACTTGTTACTCATTCGTCAATTACATTAAAATTGTGAATTTGTGATATAAATTTAATTAAAGTGACAATTCTAAATATTCCCGCAGGTATAGATCAACGTATTACCAAGATAACGGGTTGTCAAATTTCTGTCACACACATACACAAACAATTGCTATTAATGGGCTAAACTGTAAAATTTTTATGTTTATAGATTGTAAAAACGATTTTACACGGTTTATGATTAGCTCGATTAATAAATGTGGCACAAGTATAAGATTTTAATCGTCACACATTCGTTATCGTACATTAACTGAACTAAACACAAACAATGTGATGTAATCTATACGCGCTGCTAATTTGCAAAAAAGTAAAGTTGGCCGGTTAAATCTTAACAAGTCAGTAGGATCGATTAAAAACATTGACCAATTTGTTGTGTGTGTGTGTGTGTGTGTGTGTGTGTGTGTGTGTGTGTGTGTGTGTGTGTGTGTGTGTGTGTTGTGTGTTGTGTGGGTGGTGTGTGTGTGTGTGTGTGTAAATAAAATGTGAAGGTGTGTAGTGTTAAGGTGTTTTGTGAAAAGGTGGTGGAGGTGGGAGTGTTAAAAAATGTGAGTGTAAAGTGGTGTGGAGTGTGTGTTAAAAAGTTGTGGAGGGATGTATGGAGGTGTGGAGTGTGAGGTGTGTGGAAAGGTGAGTGTGGTGAAAGGGAGTGTGTGAGGAGTGTGGTGTGGAAGGGAGGTTGTGAGGTGGTGTGTGTGGTGTGGTGTAAGGTGGAAGGTGAGTGTGGTAAATTAAGTGTGATAATTAAGTGTGAGGTTAAATTTTAGGTGTGAATGTAAAGGTAAATATAAAGTTAAAAATGGTGGTTGTGGTTTGTTGTGTGTTGTTGGTTGGGAGTTGTAATATAGGGTTAGTTTGAGCAAATTGAATTTACAATGAAATAACAAGTTGTTTATTGAACAAGACACTTTGGTGGTATAATTGAGTTAATTAATATTCCAAACCGATTCTGTTTTGGGTTCTGGGAAGTTTTATAGGTTATTTTAATCTTTGTGGTTTGGGAAATTTTAATTACCTTGAAAGAACAAACCGTTTGATTTTGGAATTGCCCAACGAAAACAAATTTTGTGGAAACAATGAGTTAAGAAAGGAAAAATTCAAAGGTGATTGGGTTTGTTGTTGGGATAAAATGAAGGAAATGAAATTTTCCCAAGGATTATTAATTAATATTTGTGGGTTTATTTTCAATTGGAAACTGTAAAGAACAAGAGGGTTTAAAAGGTTCCTTTCCCAAATCCAACATAAAAAAACAAATTTTTGGTTTTAAATGGAAATATTTAAAAAAACAAACGTTTCAAACCTTAAGGTTATTTGGGAAAGTAGAATATTTAATTAAATTGAAAGATGAAAAATTAAATTTGGGAAAAGATATCACCGAAGGACAAGGAATACCTATATTTCAAGGACCAACAAAATAGAAAAGAAAAAAGGGGTTTTGAAAATTAAACTTTCCCAAAACAAAAAAAAACTAATTTTTGGTTTTTTAAATGGTTATTAAAATCTAAACGTTTGATAACATTAAAGTTAATCTTCTTAGAGTAAATTTATTAAATTTTAAAGTGAAACAATTTAAATCTTGTAAATTTGAACCCCAATTTGGAAAACAAAGGATCAATTAGTTTTAAGGGCCAAAACTTAAAATAGACCAAAAAAAAAAAGGTCTTCCTTGAATTACCGTCCAAAACGGTTCAAAGAGGCGGAAAACCAAAACTAAACGGCCACAGGTTTTTAAAAAGGTTCTTCAAAATTTCGAATTGGTTTTTAACGTTTTAAAAATGGAAAACAGTATTTGGGAAAAAGGCAAGATGGCTTTCGTAAATTACAAAAGAAACGGCCAAAAATTTTTAATCAAATTTTTTAAAGTTGAGAGCAATTTAAATCTTTGTAAAATTGAACCCTTCCAGAATTTTAAAAACTTTGTTAAATGGTTAATTTGGTAGAATTTTTTTGTGAAAAAACACTAATTTGGGGAAAATAAATTTCCAAAAAAATTTAATTTTAAACAAAAGATTTTACCTTATTATAAGGGTGTTTTAAAAACCAAAACGAAAACTGGGTTTAATATGCAAATGCTTTGTCTAAAGCCCAAAATCCCTAAACCGGAACAGGTTGTTTAAAAACTTTTAAAGGTTTTTAAATTCTCCTCAAAAATATTTACTTGGTTTTTGGAACACCCTTAAATGCAAAATTAAAATACAATTAATTCGGGATTTGAACCAATTGAACCCACCAAGTCGAGAAATTTTAAGCCAAAGTTTTAAAAAAAGCAAACCCGGGAAAAAAATATTTTTGGAAATAATTCAAATTTTTTTTGCAAAAAATATCTTTGTAAATTTTTAATTCGGCACCCGTTTTGGAAAATTTTGATTAAATTGAACTTATTAATTAAAATTTGTTTTAATTTTAAAAAATAACCAGTTTTTTGGTCTTATTTAAAAAATATTTGGGGAAAAAAACAAAATAATTAAATTTTTAATTTGGCAAAACCCCTTTTTTAATCAAGGGTTGTATTTTTTAAAATGAAACCAACAAACCGAAAAATTTGGAAGAATTCTATGATTTTCAAAATTGCCCAAAATTTGAACAAACAAACGGTTTTCCGAAAATTCCTTCCAACCAGGTCAGGGGTTGATTTAAAAATTCTTTTAAGGTTTTTTAAAGGATTTACCTCAAAACAAAAAGTTATTTAACACTGGGATTTGGTAAACACCTAAATTTTCTAAAAATTTAAATAAATTTCCCAGGTAAGTTTTGAAAACTGACCCATTAGGTGGCGTAAATAAATTTTTGCCAAATCAGTTTAAAAAACCAGTTGGTTTTTTAAAAAATTTTTTGGAATTAATTCAAATTTAATTCCTTTGGGAAAAAAATCATATTAATAATTTTTTCAAATTGGCATCCCTTTTTTTAAAAAAAATTTTGCAATTAAGGAAAAGACCACTTTTTATAAAATTAAAATTTTGTTTTAAATTTTTTACAAAAAAATTTAAACCTTAACTTTAGGTACTTATTAAAGAATTTTAAAATTAAACAAAATTTTTTTTTCAATTGGTTCAAAATTTGTCCTTTCCTTTCCTTTTAAAACTTTATTCTTCTTAACAAAGAAACCTAAACGTAAAATTTGTGGATGCCCTTTAAATCTTTTCATCGCTGCCCATTCCAAAGTTTCCATTAACAATTAAACAAACGACACCGGTTTTAATAACACTTTTTCCAATTAGCCCAAACAATGAATTTAAAAAACCTTGAACTTTTTAGAAAATGTGAATTGTCAAATCAAAGCAATTTGAAATTTAATTTGGTTATTCTAAAATTAAGGGTTTAGTTTCAAACATTTCAAAATCCCTCAAAAAATTTAAATAGAATTTGCCAGTTAAAGTTTTTAAAAAAAAATTTCCGAAAGGTGTCGTTTTTTATTAAACCTATTCCAAAATATTTTCGCCAAACTATGGGTAGTTGTAAACTACCGTTAATTGTATTTTCATTTAACCAAATTTGTGGGAATTATTTGAAGTTTTTAAATTCCTTTCAAAAAAATTTTAACACCTTATCTTGGTTAAAAGTTTTCAAAAATTTTGTAATTTTGCATTTTTAATTTAAAACCATTTTCGGCAAAAATTTTAATTCCAGAGGTTTGGTTCAAGGGCTAATAATAATTTTGGTATTTAAAATTAAATTTTTTCCGTAAAATTTCCAAGATTCAGGAACAAAATTTAAATAATAGGTTTATTATTTTGAATTTTAATAAATTAAAAATTTGTTTCAATTTAATTTGGTAAAGAATTTTGGAATTTTTTTTCCTTTAAACTTCCTACTCCTAAAAAACAAGTTACAAACTTTCAAAACTATAGGATGGGTTTTTATTTGGAAAATCTTTGTTCAATAGGGTGCAACCGAGCATTGCAAAAAATTAACCAAAATAAAATTTGGCAAATTTGAAATTTCTTTGGAAAAATTCTTTTTTTCCTTAATTTAGGACACCAAACAATTTAATTTACAAAACCGCGAAAAGGAATATTTTAAAACAAAATTTACAATTTGTAAAGGCAAAACAATTTTTTATTTAAGGTTAACTTGAAAATGTACTTTATTTAACAAATAATTTAAAAGGGGCCAAATTAAAAATATTAATAATGATTTTATTTGGGCAGAAAATTAAAATTTTAAAATAAAAAATTTTCCAAAAGAAGGACCTTTGGGTTTTTTATTAAAACCTTGTTAAAATTAAAATAATTTACGGAAACTGGATGGATTTTTTTAAACTTAAACCCTAATTAATTTATTAATTTGACAATTTATTGTCCAAATTTTCAGTTGAAAAATTTTTGTTTTTTTAGGAACCTTAAAAAATTTAAAAAATTATTTTTAAAATCGAAACCTTATCTTGGTTAGGGAAGGATTTTCGGAAAAGCGGTTTTTATAATTTTGGTTTAATTTTGAATATAAAAATTAGTTTTCGTTTTGGGGATTTTAAAATCAAATTTCCATTTTTTGTTCTTATTGGAAAAGTTTTAAAATTTTGGTTTTTCAAAATTAAATTAAATTATACCAATTTAACGTAATTTAATTTAAAACAAGTTTGAGAAAAAATTTTGAAATTATTTATTTTAGGTTATTTTAATTATTTTTTTTGATAACACAAAAAGTTGATTCATTTTCAATTTGTTTTTTAAATTGGTTATTTCCGTTAAAATTTTATGGTTGGTTTAAATCTTTATTTTTTCCCTTTTAATCCAAAAATAAAAAAAAAGTAACCTTATTACAAAATATAATTTGCAAATTTTAATTTGGGAAAGTTAACATTTGAATACCCAATTTGAGTTGGGTTTGTTTCCCAAGAAACCGAGAACAAACCTTTACGCCGTACAAAACCCAAATTAATTTGAAAGGGTTTAAATTTGGCTAAATTTAAAATTAAATGAAAAAAAATTGGAAGAAATTCCTTTTTTGCCAAAAGGACACTTTTTCCTTTATTTCAAATCTTAAATCTTGAAAGGGGTTCTCGTTTTACAAAAAGGGGTTAAATTTTTAAAACAAATTTTAAAGGGTTGGCCAAAAATTAATTTTTAAAATTTCAAGTAGAAAAGAAAATGGACCAAAAACCAAATAAGGTTGGGAAAGGAAAGTAAACTTTTAATTTGCAATTTAATTAAGATTTTATTAAATTTTGGCCCTGGAGAACAATTCCATGCAGACTGTCTTGTGGAAAGGGTTAAACACCCGGTTAGTGCCATGGTGTGGTCTGTCATCTCAACCGAAGGCATGGGGCGCCTATACATCGTAGAAGCGACAATGAAACAAGACCAGTACAAGCGAGTACTAGAAACCCGGTTACTACAGTAGCTTAATGCATCGTTCTCAGATGATGATAACTACATTTTTATGCATGATTCGGCACCGTGTCACAGAGCCAGGAGTGCATTTCTAGCTGAAAAAAGTCACTGTTTTGCCTTTGGTAGGAAATTCACCGGACATGAACCCAATAGAAAACATGCGGGACGCATAGAAGCTGTTACTGCAGCAAAGGGTGGTATCACCAAATATTGAAATGTATTTGATTAGATTTCTTTTGCTGCTAATATTACTTCTATGAAAAATAATAAATAGTTCTGCCTATATTTTTTGTTGTTTTTATGACCCCAATGGAATACAGATACAAATAAAAAATACATAAGAGTCCAACAACCAACTAGTTGTTTGAAAAATCCAATTATACTGGAAAATGCAAACATCTGAGCACTGTTCCTAATAAATTGGCCACCCACTGTATATAGAGCAGAAGGAAACTGATTTGCATATAATTAATATAAAGTGTATTAAATATTAATATTTAAATCTTTATAAAAAATTTTACAAAGTTTTTTAAATTAAAATTATTTTACATTATTATATTGGTAATTTACATATTAACATTAACATATTACTTGAAAAATGATTGCACAAATCTACTATCAAGGTTTGTAACTTCACAAACAACAACATCTTGTGACGAGTGTGCAGTAAGTTCAGTGTAAGTAGGTTGGGGAGTAGGCTGTCTAGTTGAATATGATGAAACTGATGGAGAGTATATTGCTGCATAGTTGTGCGCATTTACGGCAACAGAGTCCTTACGTAGGGTGCCAGGTTGACCTTCAAACAGCACGTCATTTACAGCTTTTTAGCAAACAAGCTCTAGCTTGGTTCCATATCCTGCAGTTTTCTAGCCCAAACCCTTGCCCCTTCCAAACATTCAATTTCAGCTTTTTTTTTGATCAGGCCGAGACAAATATTTGCAGGCCATGGTCAGTAGTTCACTTTGTTGCGCAATAGGCCCTAGTACCTTTTTCTTTTCAGTTTGATGGTAGCTTCCTAAACTTGTTATGGAGTTAGGCGAGGCGAGGCCAGTCTGTTGCATTCTTGTGGTTTCAGAAACATTTTCCTCTTCATCTCTTACACGCTTGACGCTGGATTGAACGGACTAATTTCTGATGGAGGGGTGTTGTTTTATTCTAAGTTTGGTGAGTTACCTGAACAAAACCGACTAGGATTGTCTGATTCTTCACTTCTTCCCAATAGTGACGTGTCTTTCCCATACGTGTTTGTTGCTTTTTCTTTAGGCGTACATATCATCAGACCATATCCTATGAAAATACCACTAACAAATAAATAGATAACATTTAATAAACGCTTATCTTCAGCGCGTGTAGTGGTTGAAAATGCATTCGGGATACTAGCAAACAGATTTGGAGTGTTTCAGAAATCTATGTCTCTAGAGCCAGAAAAAGCTACAGCGATAACAATGGCTTGCTGTTAACTCCATAATTTTCTGCCAAAAGAAAATGGAGTTGATTATTTGCCACGGCCTGGTGAGGAAATTGAGGAGTGCCCTCTACTGTCATTGACGCGTACTAACAGAAACAGCAAAAACGTAGCAAAAAATGTTAGATCTCTATTTTGTGAGTGCTTTAATGCAACCACACGACTAAAAAGTGGTGTTAATCGTCAATCTACAATTTAAAAATTTTCTGATGTACCTGTGTAAAAGGAATTGTTTTCAGTTTTTAGAACTATTTTTTATATTAAATAAAACTAGTTTATTAAATAATTTTGGTTAATTAAAGGAATTCGCCTGTCTCAAAGTGGCTATTTTTGAAATTAAAAAAAATGTTATTGACCTTTATTGTTCTTTATAATACTAATATACTTTATATACATACACACACAATATATATATATATATATATATATATATATATATATATATATATATATATATATATATAACGTGTCCCAGATAACATTTCCGGTATGGGTATCTCGCTTATTATAAAAGATACAGATTTGGTTAAATTAGATGAATTACTCCTAAGGATTAGTGAAATTATAGGACACCCCAATTTCCAAATTTCCATGTATTTTAAGACTTATGGCAAGAAAAAGAAAAATGTCAAATATCTTTTTCTTGTAATATCTTTTTTGTTATATTAGACATATAAATTTTATTTGCACTTTCTTAAGATATTTTTTATGCAGAATGTAAATATCAATTTGGATTTTTATTTGCACTTTCTATTTTTTAGTTTCAACTTAAAAAAAAATTTAATTTTTCTTATGGAACGACAAGTCGGCTTTGAAATAATTGATCGTGTTTTTTTATCCTCTTTACAATGATATAGCACATGTACTATCTATTTCTAAAAACAACGAAGAAAGTTTAAAAAAATGTATTTTATTACAGACTCTAACAATAAGTAGGCCGTGAAACATGAAAAATCGACAAATAATAGATAACAACAAGAGTTAAGCAGGTAATAGTATTGGAGATAATTATCCAATTATAAAAGTTGTTCAAACAATTGACCATTCCGTTCTAAACATAATTGTGCGTTGTGTAGTGTCGACGTAATTGCTCTGCGTAGTTTTTGGTGTTTAATGTTACCAAATGCTGTAAGAACAGCTTCCTTCGGCATTCTGAAATGTTTGCACATACACTCGATTTTTTACGTAGCCCCAAAGGAAAAAGTCCAAGGGCGTTAAGTCTGGAGACCTGGTTGGCCATAAAATCGGCCCTCGATTACCAATCCATAAATTTGGAAACCGATTATTAAGATATTCGCTGATGATGTTTGATTTGTGGGGTAATATTCTCAATCAGTGGTAAATCATTAAGTTTATTTTCTAAATCAGTTTGTAGTAAATTCAAATACCTTTCACTATTTAATGTTTCGTTAAAAAATATGGGCCCAATAAGTTTAGCGCCTAAAATGTCACACCAGACGTTAAAACCAAATCTCACTTGATGCCGACTTTCCTTAACAACGTGAGGATTTTCATAAGTGAACATTGTGTCGATTGAAAAGGCCATTATTTGTAAATCTGCTTTCGTCAGACCACAAAATCGTAGCTGGAAAATTATCGTTATTCTCATATTGATTAACATACCATTGGCAAAATTGTAATCTTCTCCCATGATCTCCATCTCTAAGTCCCTGCAGAATGGTGTACTTATACGGATGATACCAGTGACGTTTTAAAATTCTTTGTGATGTAGTTTTCGAAATACCAGTGTTCAATTTCTCTAACAGATGTTGAAGGATTTTCAATAACTGATTGTAATTCATTTAGTTCTGCATCTTCATTCCGTAATTTCGGATTTCTAGTAGGTTTTGAAAATGAACCATATTCGTTTAAATTAATTACCAAATTTCTGTACGTACGAGCACTGGGCTGCCTTCTTTCAGGATACAGCCTCAAGTACATCCGTTCAGCTTCTAAACTGTTTTTATGAGACAAGATGTAACAACTCAACATATCAAACTTTTCAGTATTAGTAAATAAAGCCATGTTTGACACAAAAATATTCTGGAACGAATAATTTTTAAGTGACATTAAATTCGATTGTGCTTTTATGTTTAACGGCCTGCTTATTGTTAGAGTCTTTAATAAAATACATTTTTTTAAATTTTCTTTGTTGTTTTTAAAAATAGATAGTACATGTGCTATATCATTGTAAAGAGGATAAAAAAACATGATCAATTATTTCAAAGCCGACTTATCGTTCCATAAGAAAAATTTAATTTAGGGGTTGAAACTAAAAAATAGAAAGTGCAAATAAAAATCCAAATTAATATTATTTAAATTCTGCATAAAAAATATCTTAAGAAATTGCAAATAAAATTTATATGTCTAATATAACAAAAAAGATATTACAAAAAAAAGAAATTTGACATTTTTCTTTTTCTTGCCATAAGTCTTAAAATACATGGAAATTTGGAAATTGGGGTGTCCTATAATTTCACTAATCCATAGGAGTAATTAATCTAATTTAACCAAATCTGTATCTTTTATAATAAGCGAGATCTCCGTGCTGGAAATGTTATCTGGGACACGTTGTATATATATATATATATATATATATATATATATATATATATATATATATATATATATATATATATATATATATATTATATATGTATTGCAACAGGTATATCGCCTTAACCTTTTCTAAATTACAAATTACAACAAACTACCTCTGTTGAAGATTTTCTTGATAAATTCATGTTTACAGGTAATTATATTTACAGGTATATATATATATATATATATATATATATATATATATATATATATATATATATATATATATATATATATATATATTATGTATTGCAACAGGTATATCGCCTTAACCTTTTCTAAATTACAAATTACAACAAACTACCTCTGTTGAAGATTTTCTTGATAAATTCATGTTTACAGGTAATTCACAAGATCCCAAAAATTGCAAAGCATAAAATAACACGAACGCTTAGAAGTTATTATCTGTTTCAACTCTTTTGGGTACTTCGTTCTTAGTGAGTTTATCTGCTTTCGTACATCTGCGCTTGTTGCGTTTGCCTTCATTTCCTTATAACATTTCAGTAGCTTGTCCAACGCTAGTTTACGATTAATTTTGTTTTTATAGTCACTCCTTCGCGAATCCCACATTTCTGGTAGTGTTTCGTATTACACACCGAACTTAATTAACTGGCGCTTCTCGACATCGTCGCCTACACCACTGTTAACTTCTCTGTCTTCCAACACAGTATCATAAAAAATATTGTCAATATTCTGAAATATTGTCAATAATATTGCTCGTGTACGGTCCCTATTAATACTTGCTCAGTTTTGTATTGACAGGTATTGGTGATGTAATGTTTGAAATTATTACCACAAGCAGTCGTTTGTGAGGTTAAAAGCAGCAGCAGTATGTGTCAGTGTGCGACTTCCGTACATAATCTAATTATCTAAAATGATCAAAAACAACACATTTATGTAAATCGGAACGGTAATTGTGTAATTTAGTACATGAAAATCAGAAACATCAAAATATTTGTAAACACCTGTATAGTTAAAGATAAAGTTCTTTGGCTAGAAAACATAAGAAGACACTCGCACTCCACCTGAAATTATTTAAGAAAAAAACCTATTACATCACCTTTTCCTTCGGTAGAAATTTCGCTACTGTTATCAAAATTGTGTCTGTAACTGTTAGCCGTATTATACAGTGAGGGCATAAAATCCGTCGCCCCACCCCACCTCTAACTTTTGAACCGTTCGGTATATTGGGATGAAATTTGGAACGGTATTATATGAGACAATTGTCAATTTTTCAAGTTGAAAATGACAACTTGGAATAGTTTCGATTTTTTTTAATAGAATAGTGAGTCATGTGATAATTCATTTTGAAGGTCTTTTTTGCTTAATCTAAACTTCGAGTTTGATTCATTCATTGTCAAATGGCGACCAATCTTAAATTTGATTTCATTTAAGCAGTTTCTGGCGGTAAGTATTTTCTACCTTAATTATCCAACATTTAAGGTCTGTTGATATGGTTTTCTAATATTTGTCATTTTGAAACGTGTCTGTCAAGTGATTTAAAAACTTAGGAAAATATTATTTAATTTAAATGGCGCGTACGCTGCAAGATAAAATCGAAGCACTTATCAACTTTGGCGAGGCTAACGGAATTATGACGCTGCCGTTCGCATTTTCAATCAACGTTTTCCACAACGTCCAATGTGCTTTTACGATGAACATTTAAATTTTTTTCTGCTTTTCATTCTCAATTCTTAATTTTTAATTAGTTTAAATTTTTTAATGAGTTTAACTTATTTTGTAATTTTAATTAGTTTTATATTAGTTACTTACCTAAAGTTATTAATAATATTAATAATAATAGTCTTGCTAAAACATTATTAGTCGCCATTTGTAAAGGAATGAATCAAAAGTTTGAATTAAGCAAAAAAAGACCTTCGCCATGAAGTATCACATGACCCACTATTCTATTAAAAAAAATCGAAACTATTCCAAGCTGTCATTTTGACAAATTAAGTTGTCATTTTCAACTAAAAAAATACACAATAGTCTCATATAATACCGTTCCAAATTTTATCGCTATTTACCGAACGGTTCAAAAGTTAGAGGGGGGGGGGGGGCGAACTTTATGTTCTCACTGTATACTTTTTCGTTCCATTTTCTAAGGTTTCAATTGAAGCACTTTAGAGATAATAATACTAATTCATTTACTTAAAACATTACCTATAAGAGCTCCTGTCGATTTGGTAAAGACAAATATTCCAAACAGATAAAAGGAAACATTTTCACACGTTGTTGATATGTATCTTATTTAAAGGCATGAGCCATACTAAATCCCTGTTTGTAAACCAGTAAGGCAATTCACAAAATAATACGTTAAAAAATTAATAGATAATATCATAATGCAGTCTCCGAACTGGTTTCTTTCAAACTATAAGGCATGGATCTATGTGAATTCTTAGCTCGATACACAGCTGCATATACTTAATTTAGATTAAAGCAACTTTTCGTCATACCAAATTATCAAAAAGTTCAAATATTTACAGTTATCACACATTATAAGTATTATCGCCTTGTAATCATGAATATTCTTTGTTTATACGTAATAAAGTATTAAACGACATTTCCATATACGGTATAAATGTGTTGAAATTTATTAATAAAAAAAATTTTTATACTATTTAATTCAATGATTATTATTCTCTAGTCATAAAAAAAATTTTGAATTGGTTCGGCGTTCTTCATATAATTAATTATTCACACAAAATTTCGATGACTCTAATTTGCATATAAATCTACAAATTGCTTATGCTAAATTATCCAGATTAATTCAGTATATCTATGTAATTTTAGGTCCATTGTCATTACATTAATCTTTATTTAAAAATTATTAAAATACTATTTTTAAAAGGATATAGAAGCCATTACCTAAAAATCGCTAATTGATAGTGATTTTCTAATCTTGCAAAATTATTGATTTATAATTTATATATTTTTTTAAATAAGTCGAAAAATTTTGTGCGTACTTTTTTATTGCATAATACAAGTCACAAATGTGTGGTTTTGTTTATTATATGTTATCTAATGGATAAATATTTTAAAATTCATGTAATAAGTTTAGAGGAAGTTTAGTGATAAAATGCAATCGTTAATGATACCGTCTATTACGATAACTTTACATAACTAATATCTACAATTATCAACTAGCTTACATTTTTTTTCTTATACGATTTATTTTTATTTGGCGGCCGAGATGACACAAACGGAAATGGCAGGCATCTGTATACCCATCAACCACTAAATAAATGCAAACTGAAGTTTGAATTTATTTACAAGTATGATAATATGTATGTACTCGCAAACCTCAAATCTGATCAAAAGAATTGGCCGTCTAGTGGTAGCCACGCCGTGTTATTTGAATTAGATAGGCTTTGATGTTACATCATGTGGAAGAGGCAAGCAATAAAACTACTCAAATTAGAATTGAAGAGCTTTGCGCAATGATGGTTCAACCCGTTAATTTACTAAGTTGGGAAAGAACCACCAAGAGTATAACAAAACACCATTAGATCAGGTTAAAGTGCGTACAAAATTATAACATTAAGGAACAGAAAAATAAGAGCAGTTTAGCTACACATAAACACAATAAAAAACAAACAGTGTAATTATACCCACAACTGTGTCATAAATAAATCAGAGTACAAATGGTAATACCAAACATGTGGCCCTATACAATCAATCATGCCGGTCCTTAAGTAAATAAACAAATAATAATGCAGATTACGGTACATACAAAATGTAACAAACAGCAATATTAAACAGGTAGCAATAAGGTAAATGAAATGTAGCTTACCTACACTTAGACAAGAAAAAAAAATAGGTACGAATTTCACACGTACACAACAATTGTGTGGTTAATAAAAGCACCAAAAATAACTTAACTTAACCTTCACGCCATTCCCTTGTGGGGTAGGCAAAACAATCCATGCCTCTTATTAATTTTTCACTCACAATCTTTCTTCATGCATTCCTATCTCCGCATACCTCACTAGCTTCCGCAAGATTAGTACTTTGTCTCTGACATACCCTTTTATTTTTAAAACTCCTTATCTTTCTTTCCTTTATCACACATTCTACTACATTCAACCGAGTTTTATGCGGCCTACCAGGCACGGCCTTACCTCTAATCTCACCCACATATATTTGCTCGTTAATCTTGCATTGTTCATTCTCTCAATATCACCAGACCAACGTAATGTACTAATTTTATATCTATCCATCATCGTCTTTTCCTCGCCACACTCCATCATTATGCACTCATTTTTATCTTGTCCCTTCTCGTTTTAACACATGCGCTTCTCAGGAATCTCATACCCACGGCGTTTATTTTTCTTTCGTGCTTTTTCTGACTTACCCATGTTTTAGTTCCATACAGTACTTATGGAACAAACACGCTATTATAAATTGCTCGTTTCGCAGCTAGGCTCATGCTTTCGTTTCTCATTATCGTCCACATACTTCCAATCACTTTCCTTCCAGCATTGACCCTTCGTCCAATCTCGCCCTCCATTGTACCATCTGCCGTAAACATTCTACCCAGATATAGCAGCTCGTCCACTGGCTCCACAATTTCATCTTGCAGAGTAAATACTCTACTCTGGTTTCCACCTTCCCGATTGAACACGACAATCTTAGTTTTGTTCAGGTTTACATTTAGGTCCACGCTCTCACAAACTGTATCAAGCTTCCTCAGAGCAGTTTGTAGCTCATCCGCACTGTCACTTAATAAGACTGTGACGTCTGCATACACTAGAAGTCCAACCATTAAACCACCTGTATCGGTACATGCTTATCTAACACATGTAGCCATGTATTCATTGAACGATAACGGTGACATCACACAACCTTGTCGCACTCCTTGCTCAATATTAAAGTATTCACTCACACCTGCACTCACCCTAACACATCCCCGACTACCGTTGCGTTGAATACTGCCCGTATTCCATCTATTAGATCTTTATTTACGCCATATTCATTTAATATTTGCCACAACTTCTCCCTATTCACTCTGTTGTACACTTTCTCCAGATCTACAAACGCACAGTACAGCTTCCTTTTGACACTTAAACACTTTTAGATCACCTGGAGAGCAACCATCTGATCGATACATACTCTCCCTGGCACGAAGCCACCCTGCACATCCCAAATATTAGTTTGTGTAGTTTCTCGTACTATATCAATCAGTATTCTTCCAAATACTTTACCAGGCACGCTGAACAAACTTATACTTCTGTAGTTCTTGCAATCACTTTTGTTTCCCTTGCCCTTATACAGTGGTACAATAATCGCCCTCTTCCAATCCCTCGGCACTTTTCCACACATAAGTCATACATTGAATAATTCACACAATCTTCGTATAAGCTTTGCACCCCCATACTTTATCATTTCACCAGTGATTTCATCTACGCCTTCTTCCTTGTCGTTTTTCAACCTTCCTACGGTTTTCTCTACATCATTTATTCGAATATCCTTCTCAGTTTGATTCACCATTCCCTCTTCATTCTCCTTGTTTAACCCTTCAATCTTACTTCCCTCACTACTGTACAGCTTTCCGAAATATTCTTGCCAGCATTTCCCCACTTCACAATCGTCCCATACTATTTCGTTGCTCTATTAATAACTCCCCTAGTGTTCTGTTTTGGACCACATTTTGTATTTTTGACCCATTTCCAGAAGAGTTTTTTGTTTCCCTCAAAATCATTCTGCATTTTATATATTTCCACTGCCATCACTTCCTCTTTACTTATTCTCACTGCCTCTTTTGCTTCTTTGTTTCTTAATCTGTACACTTCATACAACCGCTTTTTCTCAGTCTCATTTTTGCAGCAATTTTTTACCGACCCATTCCACCAAGCACATTTTTTCTGTCTACCTACAGTCGCTCTTCCACATACCCGCAAGGCACTATTGACAACACAGTTTTTCAATCTTATCCATGCACTTTTGGCATCAGTGTCTTTTATTTGTTCGTTTCACACTGTTTCATTCACATTCAACTTTTTACTCACAGTATCTGCGTATTTCATTCTCGTACTAGTTTGTCTACTCTAATTCTGGCCGTTCTCACTACGTTTGCTTTCGTTATCCAGACCCACTTTTGCCCTAAACACACTCTCGCTAAAACCAAAAAGTGGTCCTATCCACGCATTACTTTTGTGTCTTTCACCAGGTTTCTAAGCCGGTCATCATACACTGTCAAGTCTATCATACTTTTAGATTCACCTCTTTGCCATGTACACACCTGCACATTTTTATGTTTAAAGCGCGTATTGGATACAAACAAGCTTCTCTCCACACAGATGTTCACCAGGCGTTCACCATTCTCATTGACTCTTTGGTCTGCAAACCTTCCTAGAACGCGTTCAGTATGTTCTCTTTGTACGCCCACCCATCCGTTCATATCCTCAACCATCATCACTCTTTAGTTTGGTTTACATACGTTAAACACGTTCTCTACTTCATTCCAGAAGTTCTCACGCTCCTGGTCTCTTTCTCCATTCACCGGTGCATGTCATGCAATAAGAAAAATTCTTCGAAACTCCACTTTCATTCTAACCCGTATTACCCAGGGAGATACCAATTCATATTGTTTAACACATCGTTTCGCTCTTCCACTTACGATCACTCCAACTCCTTTTGCGCATGCACTTCAGCCTCAACTCCTGGCCATAGTGCTAGGGTGCCATCCTCCTTCTCTACAGCATCCTTTCCTTTGCGCTTCGTCTCCAATATACACAGAATATCAAGCTGCCTTTCATATATTAGCTTCACGTGTCAGGGTATTTTGAACACCCTGTATACGTAGTGGGTAATTTTGTTTGTAGTTTTATTCGCTTAGTTAGATTCCGTATATACATATTTTTTTTTGTCAAGTTTAGTTTTATAGATGAATTTGTTTAACGTGTGTAGCGACCTTTAGGGATGGAGGTGTATGGTGAGCTTTAGATTCTTTGTTTGTGAATAATTTTTTTTTGTAATTTAGGTTGTTTTTCCTTATTATTTCCCGTTTATAGAAGTTTGATTAACGTTTATTTGTAAATAGTGGTATCTACGTTTAATTAAGGTTCATTCCGTTTGATTTCCGTAAAATATAATAGAGAGTTTTGTAAAGATGACGTAATTTAAATAAATAGTGTGGATTTGTATGTGTATGATGTCATATTAGCGCCATAAAGTCGCTTAAGTATAGTTGTCCAGTTTATTATTGAGTATTTTGGTTTTAATTCATAGAGGAAGAATGTGGGACTGATTGCTTGTACTTAAATAAAAAAATATAGAGATGTTTTCTCGTTGATCTTGCTGACGTTTAGTTTTTGAAAATTTACCGAGTCCTTACGGACGGAAACGAATTTGTGTATTGGGGTACCTTATTTTCCCCTTCCGTTTTTTTAATTGGTGGAATTAACTTAGATAAGATTTTTATGAGTAGTGGGATTCAAAATTCAAAGATGGATTTTTGTGAATAATTTGTGGGATTCTGAAACTGATCGTGCTTTCGAGTAGTATACGTTGCCGTTTATTGTTACGCTTTAAGGGGGTGGTTTAGAACGTTGAAATTTTGGACCTTGTGGTGTTTAACGAACGTATTTTTGTGTAGTAAGGGTAGTTAAGCTACTTCTGAAGACGATCTGTAAAAGGGATTTTATTAAAATTGTTCATCACCAGAGGATTATACCTAGTGCCGATTTCGGTTTTACGTAAAGTTACCTAGAGGACATCGTCGTGTTGTATAGTGCTTCAGTGACCTCTTTGGTTTATATCGCTTCTGCGGATTTTAAAATCATCGTTCTTGCAGTGCCACCTATTTATCGTACAAAGCGTGTGTAAAGATAAAGAAACTTTCGCAATATATTAAAATTTATAGTTATTTAAAACAGTTATCAACGTTTTGGATTGTTAGTGGAAATAAAACCAATTAAAGCTAAAAGTTATCAAGTCATTTGAACGCTCATATTAATATTTTACAAGAAGTTAGTAATTAATACAGTAACATTCTAACGAGTTTAGTCAAGAAATTGGTTGTGTATAATGGAACAATAGTCAACATTTTATTCATCATTTTGCCAGAGCAGGGAGATTTCATTTCCGTCATAGCCGTAACCGACCACCTGGTTATCTTCCACATATATTGTAACACAGAAGAGGTGTAATTCTAGACCGCAAGGTAATATACTATTGTGTTTTTTATTGAAAATTTTGAAGATTTTTGTGTGTTTCGATTTATTTTTTTTGTGTTTATGAAAGTTTGAAAGCGGGGTCATTTTTTTTGTTAAAGTAAGTTGTTGTTTAAATTTGTTTAGCGTAATTAATTATAGTTTTGACGCTCCGCCTTCACACTTTTTTATTTTGGTATTAAAGGGCAATCGACCCTATTGTAGTGTGGGTATATTATCCACGAATTATATCTTTATAGGTTAAACGATTTAGACTGGCGTAAATCAGACATCCTGTCGCCTTTTAAGTATTTGTATTTTTTTGTTTATACGCATTATCGTATGTTTACATTTTTTTTATATTTATCATTTTTATTATTTTATTATAGTTTGTTAGGTTTTATAAATGTGTTTAATTCTGTAAACACCCTTATTTTGTGTTACATAACCGTTTTTTTTTTGCGAACTTAAAATTTATGGAGTAATTGCAAGTTACCGGTAATTTAGTTTTTAACGTAAAGGGGTTAGTTTTTTTGTTTTATTGAGTAATAGCGTTCTTAATATTTAGTATTTTATTTGATTTTTTTGTTGAATATTAATTCAGTTTAGAGTTCATTCTATAGCTTATTTTTTTTTGTTTTATTACACTGAGGTGTATTAACGTAATTTTTATTGAGTGTTTATCACGCTTTTATTTGACAAGCGTGTTGTGTTTTTGAAGCCCTATTTCAGGTGGTGTGCTGGAGCACACCTGGGATTGATTGCGGATAGGTAAGCGTATGTTTTTTGTATGTTTAGACACGCTATGTACTCGTAATTTTGGCACGACAACCCTTATTTTGACTACCAAACATTCTGGCGCCCAAACCGAATTGATTTTGTCTTCATCCCCTATTTTGACTTACGTACGATTTACTATTCTGGATGCGCAAAATTTTTCAACATCTGACCTACACCCATACGCTGGCTAGTCGGGGCAAAAAGGCCAATTTATCTGTAATCCCGTTCTACCACCCGTTTATACCGTTACACACGTTGTAAACAAACATGAATATCTTGGAAATATTTCCATGTCATTATCTAAATTATTTAAAGCATGCTTAATTACCGAATACTTTTTAGTTCACCTAGTCTACAGAATCTTATATCTTCTTTACGTCTTGTATCAAACCTACGTTTTAATTTTTATGTTAGGTTTAAAAACAGTCTTAATGTCATGATTACTTAGGATTTTTTTAAATGTATCTACAACATTAGTTATAATAGGAAGAAAAGCAGTACCAACATAAGCACTAGTTTTTCTTCACGGTTCTGTCTAGCAGGTGTAGTAACATTATTGATATCTTTAACTGAATATCCATTAGATTGTAGTGATTTTGTTAAATATTAAGAATATTAAAAATTCAAGATCACAAATTCGATTTTCTCGAACCACTAAAGATTTGATTACACCATTTTTTTGACATAAATGGTGATTTAATAAATTATACTGTGTGTGTCGGCTTTCGGTAAACCTTAATAGATGATTATTAGTGTTAGGTATTAGTATGTCATGAAATGGCAAACATCCGTTAGTTTTCCTCTCCTAGGTAAACTGGGCGCTTGGATGAGTACCATTTATAAAAACAAAAAATTCATGTGGTGCTCCTTCTTCATGTATCCAAATAACAAATGTATCATCTACATATCTATACCAAACTAAATGTTTTTTTAAATGCATTTTATAACGCTATGTTTCAACGTAAAAATTAGCTTTAACAAGGCCCATCACTACATCATCAAACTGTTAATAGAATTTATTATTACACTGAAAATAAGTCGTTGTAAGACAGTGCCGACAAGGAATTGCCATATCATTTGGAAAACTATGCTCAATGTATTGAATAGTTTCAGTTAGATGTAAACAATGGAGACTTTGTGGTGTTGTCCATAGGTTGGACATCGGAAGGTTCGGGTGGGACACTCGTCGGAAAAATGGCTCACCTGCGTGCAAGTAAAGTAGAAAGTAGAGTTCAGGGAGGTTCTGGAAGAGATAATAAGATCGATAATGGAAGTAGAAAAAGTTACTTTAGGTAGGTTTAAGGATTCTAACATTCACACTGGGAGCATATTCTTGTTTTTTCCAAGAATGACGGAAGGACCAAGATAGGAGTTTAGTAGTTGGAGCGAGAGCACCTGACAATTGCTTAAGTGTAAATTCACTCTCACCGAAGTGATGCTGCATTGTATATTGCATCGTGATTGTCAGGAGCTTGCTGGTTTCAAGGAAATAGATTCCGTTGTGGTTAAGCTTGACCTTTAACCACGGAAGTTGGAGATAGGCAAGGGAGTGTAAATAGGATTTATGGGTATTGTAACGGACGGGGATTTTGCGGATTGAATATCGAAGATTGTAACGCTAGGAGGGAAAGTAGAAGGTTTGTTTGAGAAAGGTTTAAGTTTAACGCGAAGGTGGGAGTGTTTAGCTGAGTTTGGGATGCAGAGTGATCCGATTGAATGCATTAAAGATACTTTCTGTAGTTTGGATGGCTGATGCAGCGGCTGGCGCAAAGTGTACGGATTATGCTGCAGGTGGTGGCGAGTGTCGACGATGAGGGCCGGAAAGGTCACAGGGTAATCTTATCTCTGGAAGACGGCTTAGGCTTAGCGTGTTTTACCATCGCTGTGTATAGCGCAGTTGGGAGCGGGAAAAGGTACTGTAACAAGAAGTATGGACTCTCGCCGAGATCCAGCCTTATATTTCTCTGGATGAAGGCCTGAATACTTGTACTGAGAAAATGATGTGTACTGGTAGAACGCGAAATGTAAGTTTTTGTCACTCATTATAACTGTTGGTAGTAATAAATATTGTGAATTCAAGCTACAAATCTGGCGGGTTACTTTATATTAATAGCAATGAATCAAAATTTAAAAACTACCGCCACCACAGGTCAATGTCAATGTTGCTAACTTGATATTATATCAAGATTGCTAGTATAAAATGATTTTTTAGATCGTTTTAGTACAAATGAATAAACACGCAGATTGCTTAATTATATCAATTAAGTTGTTTGCATAAAGTCTATCGTATGTAATAGTGACACCCTGGCGTGTATTGCTTGCTTCAATATTGTCGAGAACTTATTTGACTCAGTTTACAGTCGCCGGTAGTACTATGTTTTGTGCATTCCTGAATTGACTTGTTTTTTTATCGTTGAGTTTTCATGTGAAATTTGCCGAATCGGGGTACTATTCAAGAGGGGGTAGAGGATTGTTCTCCTTTTTCGTTCAGTTGGAGTTGAGGTTTCGATTTTGAATTTTTTTATTGACTTTGAATGTAGCTTACATCTACTCTTAAGGAGTATTAAGTAGGTGAGCTATTTCAGTGTGAGACATTAAAGGAGATAGTCATCCATTGATGTTACTCATATATATATATATATATATATATATATATATATATATAAAACTTAAGTTTAGTGTAGATAAGTACAATACATGTTGTGATTATGAACAGATAATTTGATTCACTAGCTCGTTCTGGTGTCCTTGGATTTTCGCGTGATAGTTAACGGCGAATCGACTGATTTCTTCTTGCACGAAGGGCATTGCCAAGTCTTCGTGGATAGTTTGGTTACTGACATACCAGGGTACGTTAAGTATTGAGCGCAGTAGTTTTGACTGGGACCGCTGTATGACGCTGATGTGAGACTTAGTTTCATATCCCCAGAGCTGTAGACCGTATGTCCATATTGGCTTTATTATTATTTTGTACAAGAGTAGCTTGTTATCAATTCATAATGGTGATTTTCTTCCAAGTAGCCAATACATGTGTCTGGATTTGATGTGTAATTGTTGCCTTCTTGCTTTGATGTGACCTCTCCAAGTTAATCTCTGGTCCAGGTGGAGTCCCATGTATGTTCCTTCATTCTTTACAGGTACCATCAATACTGACCGTTGGGCAGGTGTTGAGTTTCATGGTGAATGTGACCTGCGTTTATTTGTCTTTGTTAACCTTAATTCGCCATTGATGTAACCACTCATTGACAAGATCAAAGTATTCTTGGAGGTGTTCACTTGCTGTGTTGGGATATTCATGTACGAATAGAATGGCTGTATCATCGGTAAAAACAGCAATATGGGTACTATCCATTTCTGGTAATAGAGAATAGTTGTTCTAGCTTGTACAACAACCCTATAACCTTATCGAAAGCTTTTGAAATATCGAGGAATGCTGCTGTGAAATATTTTTTCTCCTCTAAGCTTTTCGCAATATAGTTGGCAATTTTATTGGTTTGCTGGATAGTCGACTAATTTTCCCGAAATCCGAATTGGTGTCTTAGAATCACTGTCGAGAATTCTACGTCTCTTCTCATTCTTCTTGTGAATACCTCTTCAAAGACTTTGCTTAATATCGGAAGTAAGCCTATCGGTCTATAAGATGTTGTCTTCTCTGGTGGTTTACTTGGTTTTAATACCATCAGAACATGAACAAACTTGCATAATATGGAATAGTAGGCGATGCTCCGGATACGGTTGAATATTGTTGTTATTAGTATTACATCTTTCTTTGGAAATATCTTCAGGATTTTGCAAGTTATTACATCATGCCCTGGAGCTTTAAACTGTTTTAAGTTATTGATTTCGCGTTCTACTTCAGTTAGTGAGAAGGATTTGATAGGAGGAGACATCTGGCAAGCTACATTTATGAAATCTTCAATTTTTTGACTGTGGTGTTTGTTTGGTGGATAAGATGGTTTAATGACTTGTGATAAGTATTTTGCAAAAACGTTTGCCTTCTCTTTATTCGTTTTGGCCCATACACCATTTTCACTTCGAATTGGTGGGATGTGGAGTTCAGGTCTTTTGAATTTTTTAGTTGCTCTCCAGATAGAATGGTCGTCTTTATTTAGATTGGTAATGTAGTTTTGAAACAATTCATTTTTGTGTTCATGGAGTGCTCTGAGTTTCCCAGTTAATCTGTTGTAGATTGTTTTATCCGCTATATTTCTCGATCCTTTCCATCTTACACGAACTCTTCGTTTTTCAGCTACCAGTTTCCTTATGTATAACGAAGCTTCCTGAATAAGGTTAGTTAAATAATCAACTGTTGTGTGGTCTGCTGGTTGTTTTATTCACCATCATACTTATGTTTTCTTCTATGAAGTTTTGGAATTTACTCCAGTTCGTTCTATAGTTTGTGAGAGTGTAGGCCGTCCTTCATAATAATATGACTGCTTAAAGTCATTATAATTGGTGAACGATCTGATGACGTATCATTATTTGACTCCATCCTAGTGTAACTTGTGGCTATACCGTTCATTATGACTAAATCCAACAGATCTGGGACTTTGTCCGCATCAGTTGGCCAATAAGTTGGTTCACCTGTAGAGAGGAAATCATAATGTTGGTCGGTCATAGTTCTTAATAGATTTCGGCCTTTTGTAGTGATGAGTCTTGACCCCCAGTGGGTGTGTTTAGAGTTCCCGTCACCTCCAGAGATAAATTTAAATCACAGGGCCTGGAAAACGTATGATATTGGTTGGAACTGATTTGCTGTCTTAAGGGGCTGTACATTGCTGATATAACAAATGACCAGGGAATGGCATTTATTTCTACATTTTTAGCTTGAATCCATTCAGTTTGAAATTTAGGCAGCTCGTGATGATATATGATTTTTAATGATAACCGCTGATCCACCATGTGCTGTATTATCTGGATGTATAGTGGACTAGACAGAGTAGTTTGGTATACGAAATGAAGATCTTCCTGTAAAACGAGTTTCTGAGATGAGAGTAATGTCTATTTTGTTTACATTTAAGAATGTGGTTAATTCGTTTTTATGGTTTAGTAACCCGTTTGCATTCCAGATAGCTGTTCGCATTGCAAACGTTTAAGATCATTTGATTTTGGTTCATCAGTTGAGTGAACATAGCTTTAACTTCAGTAAGGAGAGTAGTTACCTGATTTATAAGGGGTGCTTGAGAATTATTGTCACACACGATGAGAGTTTGTAAGGAGACTACATTTCAGAATGTTTTATTTGGCTGTATTAATGCTGTGCGAAAATGGTTATGGATTGCAAATCGCTGACTTATACCGAGAGTTTTATTTCTGGCGTTTATTAAGTCTTTATATGTGGTACAGCCCTTGTAGTTTGCTGGATGAGCTCCTCCACACAATGCACAAGCTTCTGGGGCGTTTCTAGGTGTAACGCAAGTTTTTGAATCATGGCCCTTATCACATTTTACGCAGCGATAAGGTATGGAACAGTGGGTCTTAGAGTATCCGTAGGACTGACATCTGCTACTTTGTAGAATGTCTTTTCTTTTGTTTGGAGCTTCAACTTGAATCTTCGTATGAAGTAAGAATTTTAGATCGTGTACCTTTTTGTTGTTAACGCTAGGCGCTAGGTCCACGAAGAAGAGGAGGAGCGGCTATTTGGTTTCCCGATGTCGAATGTTCATAATATTTCTAATTTTATGACCGACCTTCTCTAGCTCTATCTTCATGTCTTTAGTTGGTATTGTATGATGAAAATATCTTATTACTACCTCTCGTTCTTCTCTAGGCTGATATGTATTATGAATTATCTTTTCTTCTTGTAGGTGTCTTATCATGGTTCTATATACTTCTAGTGTTGAAGGATTGATTTTAACGGTGTTGTTAGATAACGTTTTACTATAGTATTGCTCTTCTGCTGCTACTTTAGCTAGGTTGTTAGCCATACCGTTGTAGTTTGTGACACCATATATATATATATATATATATATATATATATATATATATATATATATATATATATATATAAATCGGTCATGTTTTAGGAGATTTGAGGATTCGAGAGCTATTTGACGGGCTTGAATTATCGTTGGTGTCCTCGTTAGCTATTGGATCATATCTATTTTGTACGTTTGTCGGTTGAGTGTTCACAGTTGTTTGTTTTGTTGGTTCAGTTATCCTTTTTCTTTTTTTAACCACTTGCCAATCATGTTTATTCTGCTGTTTCGTTTTCGGCTGTTTCACTATCAACGGTTTCGTTATCAGATTCCTGATATTCTATAACAGATGGTATACCTCTTCTAGACTGTTGTATTTTGATTAGGTATTGGGGTTGTAAGGGACATGAAGGTTGGGTTTTGAAATTGTGGTGGAATAAATGATTGATTTTGTGTGAATTGGATGATCTGTTTGTCGGTGATTGTGTATTATTATTTGTGGGGTTGACATTGTAACTGGTTTTGGATGTTTACCGGAATATATACGTACCCGTAGGTTGTGTGTGGATTGGTTGATTGATTAGGGAACATAATGTTTCCTAATCTCTAATTCGTTAGTTTATTTATATCCCAATTGAAGTCTAAAATTTTTAACTCACTGTGATTTGATATCGAAAGGTATGTAGAGGTCACGGCTGAATCGAGCGGAGGATAAGATAACTCGCGGCCAACGCATGCATCCACTCTCTTTCACTATCACTTCACATCTCCATCTTGAAAGTTGAGGTAGAAGACCATTAAGATATAGTTACGATTTGTGATTGTTGGCCATCGGTGTCGTGGCGTCATTATGGTTTAATGAAGCGCTTCCTAATTTGGTTGGGATTGTACAATATCGAGGAATTCCGGGTTCACTACGTGAAGCTCAATTTAGATACACTCCAATTTAACCTTGTGCTTATCAGAAAAAAACAAAGCGTCATCTTAACATATAATCAACGTAATTGTTGTTACGAAGGTGGATATATTCAAATTATAGACATTATTACCGTAAATTTTGAGTGCAATAGAAAGTATCACTTGCTATGTTTTTTAGTGGAAGTTAAAAAGCCAGTTTATTATGTGTTTAAGAATTTATATAAAATTATTTGCAAGAACGTGCCCATTCAAGATTTTGTTACGTTTGTGTTTATGCGACACATAATAAACAGTTCTCAGTCAATTGATGGAAATGGACCAGAAGAATGAGAATCGGAGGACCCTTGTAACATTGTTTTCTTGACTTTGTATATTAATGTGCTTGATTATGTTTGGTGGAATTTCAAAGTTTTATTTAATGTTGTCGGGGAAATCCTGATGTTATTGTAGTTTTAGCGTTTTTGATTTTCAGAAAGCTTCTGTTTTTTTTGTTGTAGTAATAAAGCCAGTTGTTGAATTTAACTGAATCTTGATAAATCGGAATTTTGCACCTGCAGTAGATAATGCTTAATATGTGTGTGTACTGGTGATGCTTACGCAAGAAGAAGTAATTGATATTACTTCTCCTTGACGTTAGCGACAGCTGCTGATTACGTCCCACTGCCAGGGGAATGTCTTGATTGTAGTTGCCCTTACATTTTTTTATGCTGTCTTTTAATTGTAATATAGATATTTGTAGTGTTATTTTTTTGGGCATTTATTTTACCTTCACCAAATTAAAAGCACGTTGAGTTTATTTCGACAAATTTTGAAAGTGACAGAAATTAAAGCTATTAATATTCATAAGTGTAAAGTAAATTTTAATGATTTGTTTTGGATAAATTTTGACTGACGTTTATTAAATTTTAAATATTCGATCGCGATTTGTTTATTTTTGTTTGAACAGATATTCATCTGAAACTGAATAATTAATGACCG
This sequence comes from Vesta saturnalis, assembly GCA_036346205.1. Lineage (NCBI taxonomy): Eukaryota > Metazoa > Arthropoda > Insecta > Coleoptera > Lampyridae > Vesta > Vesta saturnalis. The sequence continues at coordinate 9,580,152 of JARFJB010000821.1, forward strand.
TTTTGACCAGTTACCATTCTTTTTGTTAATTCAGTAAGTAACTTTACGTGAAAGTACGCCGAAAGGATACAATGCATTTTGAGGTTAGTTCATAACGTTTTTCCCGCTTGAAATTTATTTAACAGATGGCGCCTTAGTGACATATTTTTCTTGATTTAGACTTTGTTGAGTTGTGTGGAGTGCGCTTTTGGAGTGACCAGAAAAACTCGCGCCCATACCACTGAGCTATGTCGGTAACATGCACTTTACCCTTACGGGCTGATATTCTAGTGAGTGTTTTGCCCGTAACAAATTGATTCCCAGTTATACATCCTATTTCGAAAAACTACGTTTACGAGACACTCGCCTCGAACTTTAACAATCTGACTAGAAATTGCATTTAATCTATGTTGTATATATTTTAACGGCAAGTTTAATGCCTTTTCAAAGAAACTGTTTGACTTGATTGATTTATAAGCACCTGAATCATCTTCAAAAAGCATTTTCTTACCACATATTACAAACGCGATCTGATGTGACCGCATTAACGCTTGGCATCTGATTTATTCTCACACTGAATAAATCTTCCTTCGTTTCGTCATCACCCTGCTATTGCTCCTCGACTGCTCCTAGCAACTGTTTCTTTGGATAACAATCCCTCGCATGGCCCATTTTGCCACACGTATTTAACACGTATTTCTATTTTGTCACAACATACTGCTCTTTAGGGTGCGGCGTCCCACAGCTTTTGCACTTCTGCCCTCTTGCTTTTTCTGTTTCGTCCAAATAAGTTCTTTTCGTATTTGTACATTATTTGACGCCTTTTACTTGTTTTTATGCAAATTCAGCCGCTTGAACTTTTTGTCACGCTGTTTTGAACGACAATTTATCATCCTACAACAGTTTTTTTTGTTTATTTTCATATTTAATTCTGCAAACAAACCCGTCGCGATGCGCTTCATTTAGAAATTGAATAAAATTGTATGCACTTGCCATTTTCGTAACTCCACGATGTGCTCAACCACACTTTGATCAATTTTCTGATTACATTGTTGAACGTAAATCCTTCGCATACTATCAGGGGGAGGAGAGTAATGCTTTTTCAACAAATCCGTTACATACCAGATTTTTCAAAGCCTGATCTTCCTGGAGTCCTGCTAACGTCACGAACATCGACACCTACATTACATATTCAACGCAATTGCCCAAATAACTTCCAAATTCTTCATTCTCACTTTTAAAAATGTCAATATTACCAATTAAGGCCGTTTTAAAATATACTTTTTGGAACAATCTTACTTTCTGAAACCACGTTCAGGTTTCACGAACTTCTGAGTCTTATCGGAATGTCCTTACCGCGTCACCTTGTTCTGAATACGCTTCAGTTTACACACTATTAAACTCTACCAAAGGTTGATTTAACTAATTTGAGCACTGTCGATATTGACTGACGTTGATGAAGTTTCACTACTGACCCTACATGTTTGACACGAAAAAGAAACTCTACTAGGATGTCGTCCCTTTTATTCATTTTCAGTCTATATATATATATATATATATATATATATATATATATATATATATATATATATATATATATACTTATAACACCGAAATCGTCGCCAATATTGTGTGTCCAAACTACAATTCTTGTGGGTTATTTTACATTGCTAGTAATAAATCAAAATTAACAAACTATCGTCACCACAGGTCAACGTGAATATTGCCTATTGGTCACTTGATACATTATATTTCATTTATGCACGATTACATTATAATATGATAATTATAACCAAATTTTTTTGATATGACCGTCTTTTTATATTCCGCGAACGTTATTATGACCAAGCGGACTATGCTGAAACGTCAAAAATCGAAAACAAGAGGCACAACACTATGAGTTTCTTTAAAAATATTTCCAACGTACTTATTACAATTAGTAATGTATATACTAAGTGGCACAATTCCTCAAGTTGATTCACCTTATTTCTGGAAATATCTCAGTTATTCGGTTTAAAACTAACTAAACTGAAATGTCAAATGGGTTATCGATTTGTCATGCCTGCTGTTGTACTCGTTTTTATGGTAACGCACCAATACTTACTATCATAAATGAGAAATGTTTCTTTAAAAACAATTAATCTTATAATTCAATTTAATATTCTATATAAAAGGTGTTTCAATGAGAGCGTAAGATTTCAATTGCGCGTCAGTTTAGCTGTCATGTTCTCACGTGACTGTGACATGACTAGTTGATAGAAGACAAATAGAAGTTAGAAAATATGGAGCATTATAACATAAAACAACGCGTCCTGATTGTTAAACATTATCAAGATGGTGAAAGTTTGATTACAACAATTCGTAGAGTGTCCAACTTTTGATCGAAATAATGTTCCCAATTCATCAACTGGGAAAAGAATATTCCAGAAACTCGAACTTACTGGGTCAGTTAGTAATGTCAAACAGAAGACATGAGCTGGTAGAAGTCGGTCATAACAAAACATCACGGCTGTCCGTGAGAGTGGGACTGAGAATCCACGGAGAAGAATTAGCCATTACTCCAGCCACTTTACAGAGAATTCTCACTAAAGGATTCATACGTACATACGTACAAAGTCCAATTCACTCAGCAACTTCAGCCGACCGAACATGCGCAGCAAAGAGAGTTTACCAGCTCAATTAGAAGCTATTGCTCGGGACGAAAAATGGTTTCAACAAAATGGCGCCACTTGCCATACTTCCCGTAAAACATTGACAGTATTGCATGAGTCTTTTTTTGATCGTGTAGTCTCTTGACCAAAATCGGCACCATATTCTTGCGATTTAACGCCTTTGGACTTTTGGATGTGGGGCTATCTGAAGTCATAGGTTTATGCCAACAGGCCGCGACCACTGAAGCATTGAAGGGCGAAATTATATATGTATGCAACACCGTCATACAAAATGTCACTAAAAGAGTACGTATGTGCCGGGAACGCCGTGGCGGACATTTAACTGATGTGTTGTTCCATATATAAGTCCTAAATGTCTACATTGTAACTAAATAAATATTTTAATACTTTGCTACAGAAAACCATGTTTTATTGTACCTGGAAATCTTGTGCCCTGTTTGAAACACCCTTTTTATTAATCGTGCTTAAAATGTTGTATACATGGCGGGTTGACTGGTTTTGGTAGTCTTATTGCGCTTTCTGTGACCGCGCGCTAGCGCGTTCGGACTCTAAATTGCGCCTCGGACCATGAAAAGCTACCACCATTAGAGGGGGTAAACAATTCCTCAGTATTGCGGTATGTATGATGTTTTTTGTCATCACAAGATTAAATATACCAAATTCATCCCAAAGTTTTATAATCCCAGATGCGAAATGGCACGCGATTCATCATAAGGAATCTATGTGGATTTGTTGCCATCATTTCATTTAGTTAACTGGGGTAATGTTACTTTTAGTATAAATAAAGAAAACAAATGAATTGATAGTAAAGCAACCTGTTTTTGAGTTTTATACTTATGTCCCAAGAGATTAAAAGTTACTATAAAGGTGATACTTCAGGTCATAGAAACACGGACTGAAACAATATATCTAATCTCGGAATGACAAACACACATTTTATACGTCTAAGCCTAAAAATAGTATGGTATATATTAAGGCACCGGGGAAATATTTTAATCCCGCGAGCGAATTTAGTGGCCCGAGATGAAGTCGAGGGATACAACCACTTGAGGGGTCAAAAGATTCCTCAGCCTCGCAGTATATACGCTATTTTTTGCAATTCCGTGATTAAATATACCCAAATGAATCCCGAAGAAAAGTGTACTGCAGCAATGTTACCATTAATGTAAATAAAGAAAATAGAAGGATTGATAGTAACAGAACTTGCTTTTGAATTCTATATTTAAGTCCCAATGACTAAAGATACTTTTAATCACTCACTGGGGGTTGTACAGATTAAGAAACAAAGAAGCGGAGGAGGCAGTGAGTGTGTCAAAAAAAAGCACGAAAGAAAAATAAATGCCCTGGGTATGAGATTCCTGAGAAGCGCATGTGGTAAAACGAGAAGGTATAAGATAAAGAAGGAGTATATAATGACGGAGTGTGGAGAGGAAAAGACGATGATGGATAGATATAAAAGTAGTACATTACGTTGGTTTGGTCACATTGAGAGAATAAAACGAAACAAATATATGTGGGTGAGGTTAGAGGTAAGGCTAGGCTTGATAGGCAGCGCATTGTCAGAGACAATGTATGAATCTTGCGGAAGCTAGGGAGGTATGCAGAGATAAGAAAGCATGTAGAAATATAGAGAATGAGAATGAATAAGAGGCAGGAATTGTTTTGCCTATCCCGCAAGAGAATGGCCCTAACTCCGTTTCTTCCGATTCTATCCTGACTACACCCATCCTTAATCCCACCATGCACATGTACGTAATGTATGTATGTATGCTGGGTATCCATGCTTGTGCCGAAGGAGCTTGGAAAGCCCAAACAGTCAAATACGTGACTTTGTTTTCCTTTTTGCCTACCCCTCATGGGAATGGCGTGAAGGTTATGTTTTAATCCCTAGAGACTAAGAATAATACTTCAGTCCATAGAAACAGGGACTAAAACAATATACTTAATCCCGGAATGACAAAAACGTATTTCACCGCTATGTAAAGGTGATGATATAATGAACTAAGGTGCCTTTTGAAAATGATATTGTGCGATACGTACTGAACTTTTTCAAAACACTAAAAACCATAAAAGCTATTTACATTTTGTAAAGCCTTTGAAAACAGTTCCTAAATTGTGGAACTTCTCTCTAATTTAATGAAGCTCCTAACTTTTACCATTCCACGTCCTCATTCAGCTCATCTGGGACAGACCATTTAATTTTATGACTTCAGATCCTTTATCCCATACCAATCAGTTTACTGTTTTAATAGGACAAACGTTTGTTAGATTTTTTACTAATCGTACGGTTAGAGCTGCTAAGAATATCATTACTATTAATATGGGCAATCGTAAATGTTTAATTCTAGAAGTGTTGTTTCTTATACTTTACTTCATTTGAATGAAATATTAATAGGTGTAATAGACATAGATGTTGTTAATTTATATTTTTTTTAAATACGAAAACCATTAATACGATGATGTACGAATATGTGTTAGTTTTGTTCACTTCCTACATTTACATTATGATATAAAGTATGAAAGCCAAATTTTTACATTTTAGTTCACTTGCATGCATTGTAACCATTCCAGGAAAAAATAGCATAAATGGTCATGATTTTTAAACTCGCGCTACTCATTAAGTTCAATCTAGATTCTGTATTAATTAATAAATAGTAACTGCTTCAGGGTTCTACTATTTTTCATTCTAATTTATTTGAAAACATAGTAACTACAGCCATCTAACGAGGAAAACCGCAGTTTGAAGCTAGAAGAATTCTGTGAATGTCAGAAATTAAAATTACAGGATTCGTCAATATTTTATTTATTAAATTAAAATAAAGAAATCTATTAGAATACTTACATCACAATTTTAAAGAAATATTCATTGCATAAGCCATGTCTTAACGTCATTGTAAAAAAAAATAGACATACTAAAATAGTTTATTGCTTATAAACTATTATCTGATAAGACAGGCTGTACTAGCGCCAATGATCCTTTACTGGAGTTATTTAGTTGAAAAATAAATCATAAGATGGTGCATTTAGTTAATTTAACAATCCTTTTAAGCAATGTAATGTATATGCAAAAATAATTCTTATGGTCACGTTAAAACGATACTAATGCGCTTCATTTGCATAGCAAAGTAATATTTATCATCATGACTTGTTGCGCAAATAGCATTATTTTACCTAGCTTATTTTTATTGAATTTCAGCACAAATGTGTATACGTACACATGCATATATTATAAGAATTAAATAGTGCTTGTACTTATTTCCTGTTGTGTGTTCTGATACGTTATATTGTGTGGTATATTTGATTAAGAATATAAATATTCAGTAGCAATATTTTATGTTTAATTGTATATTATGGCACTAATGCAACGTTAAGGCCACTCGGCTACGCGTCGTGGCTCGTTGCTCTTGCTTTAAAGGCGATTATGCATTGTGTCATACGATAGTTTTTAGTATGAATGCGTAATTGTAATAGTGATAGTAGTAATAAATACAATCATTTTAATTGAGAAACGTCTAATTAATAATTTCCATCCATTTTATCGAGTGGGTAGTTAAATGTCATTTGACATTTCATTTAACTATTAAACGTCATTGTTGTACGTATTGCAAATGTCGACGGAAATGGAAAAATAAGCAGCTGTTACTGGTTTTGAGGTAAAGTTGTAAACAATTTGATTAATTTGACAATTCACAATAAAATCTTGGATAATCTAATCTTATTTATTGAAGCGGTTACCTAGCTACCTTTATACGCACGGCATGCGATAAAGACCTGAATATGCACGCTTTTGGGTTTGTTTTGGATGGTTTATAATACATGAATACTAAAAAAGGTTTTACATAAAAAATACCAGTATACTATAGTATGCTAATTTGTGTTTACAGAATTTAGGCTTTGCATTAAGATACTTGGATTTTGGATGTGAAATCGTGCATTTTTTATCAATTTTTTACAAATATAAACGTTTCGATAACAATTACATAATAAATACAATATATTATATAATAAATGTATAATAAATATATTTATTTGACATCTTAGGCAGTTTTCAAAAGCTGCTATAATATACCGAAGAAGATAACTGTAATTGTTATGAAACGTTTAAATTTTCAAAAAATTAATAAAAAATACCAGATTTTATACCCAAAAGTTAGGGATTTAATTATGAGTGATAATTGTAAAAGTTTGCATTTTCATAATTTAGGGTTCGAGTATACACAGTGCTTCAGCGAGACCTACCTAACCATTATTATAAGTATCTGGAGAACCATGGACTATACAGACCTAATTTAGCTTTGAAAAATATTTTCAGTTTCGGTTATACCGGAAGTAGCTACCAACTTCGTTATTTTAAATGGAACCCTCATTTGCCATTTTAAGATTCCTAGTTTATTTGTAAGACCACTTCCCCCAGTTATTCCAAAAAATTAGAAAGTTTTGACGGCTGCAACGGCAATCGGAAAGAGGTCATAATAAGCTAAATTTCTAACAAATAAACTTGCTTTTTCGGTCAAGCCTAAATGTTTCGCTAGTCGCACAGCTTAAAAATTGAGATAGGGAATATTTACATATTTGTACATTAAAAACATAAGAAATGATTTACTAATTTAGCTGGGATTTGTGATATCTATAAAATGAAACAAAAAAATCAAAATTGACGCAAGTTCAAAATTATTTTATAAAAAAATTCTTTTTACAAACCTCTGAAAATGCTTGCTTTACCAGTGCGTTCCTCAGAAAGAGAAGGAACGTTATATTAATAAACGAAAACTTTTTTGTAAAATTACATAACTTTCGTAAATGATAAAGTAGACGAAATTACATTTAAAGGAGGTGGCAATTCTAGAAAGTCTAATTCCAAACGAAATAAAAGAGTGAGATTGGCAAAGCAATCATGGTGAAGATGTATATGTTGTGTATTTGTTATACAGTCAATCTATACTGAAAAAACTTCCCCTTACGTTATGAAAGAGTTCCTATTGTTCACGCTTTACAAAAATTGCAGCTGTTTTCGATATAATTTAAATACCTGATATAATCAATACACATGAAAATGTAAACTTCCACCGTTGTCACACATAATAAAATACTTATCCTTTTGGGTTTTTTAAATGGTGTATTTTAAATTATACAATCCAAGTGTTCCGATAACACTTACAGTTACCTTCGTCTGTAGTAATACCTGTTAAAAATTGTTAAACATGTTGTAAACAATTTTGTCAACGTTGAAACAAAAACCAAAAAAGGTAAGTATTAATCAATACATGTATTTTTTACACAAGAATCATGTTACATTAGCAAAAAGATTACGCAATAAAGTAAAAAAATGTACAATATTATTAACATTGGTTATGTACTTTTAGATATCGTGGCTGTATACATAAACACACGTACGCACGCATAATACACACACACACACGCACGCACGCACGCACGCACGCACGCACGCACGCCCGCCCGCCCGCGCGCGCGCACGCACGCACGCACGCACGTACGCACGCACGCACGCACGCACGCACGCACGCACACACACACACACAGCACACATGCACAACATCACATACACACATATATATATATATATATATATATATATATATATATATATATATATATATACAGGGTGAGGCATCTAAGCTCCGTCGGTTTGTATACGAAAAATGGTAAAATATTTTTGAAATCTTTTTTTTCATTATCGTGTAGGTTCATTAGGAGCACGTTTTAAAATTATTTTCGAACATGCAGGGTGGTCCATAAAAATTTTACACATCAAGTTGTGAAAATTTAAATGGAACACCCTATATATGATTGCATGTTTCGATTTTGTGGACTAAATAAGGGTCACTTACTGCTATAGTCCCTATACCTAACTCCACCTGTTGTCGAGATATTTCATTATTTGTGAGAATGTAGATCGAAATTCAAAAGAACTTTTAGTTTTACGTACACGAGGAATTTTTTTCAAATGTTTTTCATTGTTTACTGAAAGCATCAAACTTTAAAATCCACCGGAGTTATTATCACAAATTTATACTACGGGGTATAAGAACTCAGTTACTATTTTGACCAACATTAAAGCCAATTCACTTCCTTATTTTAAATGGAACACCCCGTATTTATCACCATATTTTTATTCTAATTTTAATTCACTACAAAACTGTATTAGGGTTCCCTATACCTATCTCTTACAGATTTTTTGTAATTTAGGATTTTCTATTCCAATAATAATTTCATGCAATTTGTTCTTGAAAAGTAGGCTTTGACGGTCTTACTGTCATATAAAATAAACGAATCTATTGAAAAGTCATAGTTCGTGTTAAAGTTAAATCATTTTAACTAATCAACTTTGAGAATAAGTTTTATTAGGTCGGTACCTGCTATTTAAAATGGCTTGCTATACTCGAATTGAAAAGTACGACATGATCTTAGTAATTGGGAAATGTAATGATAATTGCTTGCTAGCATCTAGGGTTTACGCACAAATGTATCCTGATATTCGTCATCCCGACAGGCGTTCATTAGAAAAATTATTGCAAGTTTTTCGAAGCACTGGAAGTGTATCATACAAGACACGACAAAAGTAAAGTCCGGTAACGAAGAGAATAATTTTGCCGTTATGGAATATCTGGTAGAAAATCCACATACCAGTCAGCGGAGAATAAGTGAAGAATTTGAGATAAGTTAGCGGAGCGTTGGAAGGATAATAAAGAAGAATAAGTTTTATCCATATCACATTCAATTACACCAAGAACTTTTAGAAGTGGATTACGTTTATGTTTATGGGTATTTAGAAAAAATTGGTGATAATGAAAATTTTTTGGTTTTGTGCTTTTTTCGGACGAATCAATGTTCCACAATAACGGTTTATAAATAGACTTAACTTTCATTATTATAGTGACGAGAATCCTAATTTTTTTAGAACTCTCGATAGGCAACACAGATGGTCCGTAAATGTGTGGGGTGGTATAATGGGAACACATGTAGTAGGTCCGTTTTTTTTTCATGGCAATTTGAACGGTGACATGTTTCTCGAATTTTTAAGAGGAAATTTGCCCGTTCTTTTGGAACACATACTGCTTGATACTCGACAGGAAATGTGGCTACAGTTAGACGGAGCGCCAGCGCATTTTGATGCTAATTTTAGGGACGAATTGGACTGGCAATTTCCCAACAGGTGGATAGGGCGCGGCGGCCCACAAAATTGGCCGACAAGATCCCCTGATTTAACTAGTCCTGATTTTTTCTTGTGGGATACATAAAAAATATTGTCTACCGTTCACCACCAACCACACCCGACAACATAAAGGAGCGAATCAGAACAGCTTTTAATTCTATAACTCCAAACATGTTAAGGAAAGCCTAGTCAAACGGTTGGATTATCTCGAGCAATAAAAGCTTTTCATCAAAACCTGCTCTTAAAAAATCGAGTAAAAAATGACAAAAAATTAATCATTAAATTAGAAAATCCTAAATTACAAAAAATCTGTAAGATATAGGTATAAGGAACCCTAATACAGTTTTGTGGGGAATTAAAATTAGAATAAAAATATGGTGATAAATACGGGGTGTGCCATTTAAAATAAGGAAGTTAATTGGTTTTAATGATGGTCAAAATAGTAACTAAGTTCTTATACACCCAGTATAAATTTATGATAATAACTTTGATGGATTTTAAAGTTTGATGCTTTCAGTAAACAATGAAAAACATTTGAAAAAAAATCCTCGAGTACGTAAACAGAAAGTTCTTTTGAATTTCGATCTACATCCTCACAAATAATGAAATATCTCGGCAACAGGTGAAATTAGGTATAGGGACTATAACAGTAAGTGACCTTTATTTAGTCCACACAATCGAAATATGCCATCATATATAGGGTGTTTCATTTAAATTTTCATAACTTTGATGCGTAAAATTTTTATGGACCACCCTGCATATTCGAAAATAGTTTTAAAACGTGCTACTAATGAACCTACACGATAATTAAAAAAAAGATTTCAATAACATTTTACCATTATTTGTATACAAACCGACGGAGCTTAGATGCCTCACCTATATATATATATATATATATATATATATATATATATATATATTATTTTGTATATATATATATATATATATATATATATATATATATATATATATATATGTATTTGTTGGCTGCTAGTTTTTCTGCAGGTTTTAGTTGCTCTAGTGTAGTTTATTGCTTGTTTTGGTGTTAGCAGTGGCACGTTAACCAATTTCCTTATTTTGACGGTTGCATGTTTATATGTTTACGAACTTACATGGTTTGTGTTGGAGTATTTACTTGATTAGTAGTGGTTTTGTTTAAATGTTCGGAATTATTCTTTTGATATTTTTTTTCGTGGGTGCGTTTGTTTGCTATTAGATATTTTCATGATTTAGCTACTTTGGTATGTTTTCTTGCTTAAGTTTATATATCTTTAAGTAATTTGTATTCCAATTTTTTTGTTGTAGGCTGAGATTTACGCATTCGGGTGTTCACTTGCGCTAATTCCTTCTACATTAATAAAAATACATATGGGAAGTATTTTGGCTACTTTGGGTAATAATAAATAAAAACATTCGTGGCATCCGGGTTGTAGCACACATGTTTGGTTATGTGCATTGTTATGCAAGTAAAAAGATACTTAGTTCATGAATGGTTCTAAAATAGAATAAAAGTAAAAAAAAAAATAAAACATTTTGTAAAGTTGTAATTATGCCACAACATCCAATATATGGAAAACATGTTTTTAAAAACTGAACTTATTCATCGTTCCAGCTACGATCAACACGTACACATTAACTTATTTTGGAAGTAAGATAAATATGTTGAAGCATATTTATAACTTATACTACTTATCTACATAAATACGGTAATATATTGAAATGAATTAAAATAAACAAAATAATGGGGATAGAAAAATACAAGCTTGAGTTAAAGCAAAATATAGTGTAACATAATTGTATTAAAATAAAACGTGCACATATGGTAAAGCGCAGTGTGCAAAATTATAATATAACTTAAATCTAGGCACATAAGTAGTTACAGCGCAAGTTATTAGCTACGCAGTTCAAATTTGAATGACATTAAAACATGAGCATAATTAAATGACACAAAAAATTCATATTATGAATGTCCGAGCAATTTCGGAAATTAAAAACATATTTTTATTATATAATATGCTTGTAATTAAGTATACATGCATAATCCAGTTTATACCACAGCGATCTTCTATTCTGAAACAAAGAGATTGTAAGTTTTACTACTCAACATAGATTCATGGCATCGATGTGTTAAAAAGACTAAAATTAAAAGGATTTGTAAAACTTCAGTGTGATAAAGTATAAAGATCGTGAAGCAAACTTACTTAATCAAGTGCTTCGAAACTGTTCACATCAAATTTAACATTATAAGTGTAAATTTGACGGAAAAACTAAAAATTGAGGGTTATACTGTAAAGTTATCGAAACTTGAAACTTGCATTCCTATGTAGTTTGAGTCACTGATTTCATTTCTGTAATTAGTTTTTCTGTGGAACAGAATAATTTAGTTTTAAGTAAAAATAGTTTTTAGAATTAGGTATGAATCACAGTTTTTGATAAAATTTGAAATGTTAATATGGGGTATCAAAAGGTCAGAAATGAAAATGCCTTTGTTTTTGAAATTGGTCCTTTAATAAGAAAGTTCTGACTAAAAATAGAAATTTTACATTTTCAAAAATGAATTGGACAAATCACAGCTCAGTAAGTTTTATGTATATTGGTATATTACTATGGAAAACTTTTCCTGTACTGAAAAGTTATATAAGGCCGTAACTTGGGATTTTTTCTCTCTCTACTCTCTTCTAATTTTTCGCAAAGTAAGAACATGCAGTAAAATGCATGTGAAATTTAAAATTAATCTGGGTAAAAGAATCGGATAACCTAAAAAGTGAAAACACCTCAAACAAACGAAAATTGTCATAATCGTAAATTAAATAATAAGTGTGGTTATCGTATGTTTATAACTGGCTTCTGTTAATATAAAACAGATGTTGTTAAATAACGTGTGAATATTTTCGATTAAATAAAAATTCTTTTGTTAACGAAGTGATTTCGTGTTTTAATTTTAAATCGAAATAAATTAACCGAGTATTGGCAAAACCTAACTAAGCGAAACTAATGTAAAATTACTGCTATTATTTAAAGCAATTCCTTACGAGTCAATTTTTTTGAAATAATAATTTTTTAAAGTTAAGTGCTTCTGTTTTCCAAATGTAATCCATACAATGCAGCCATCAATTTCCAATGCTGCAGAATAATTATACAATTGTAGCTGTTGAAGAATATGCAAAGCTGCAGATCACTCATCGTGGGATTTATTTACTGACATCCAAAGCAAAGCCAAATTGGAAGTGGAACGCCATCAAGGCAAGCAGTCCAAATAAAAAAAAACATGATATTAATATGTGAGTTTACAATCCAATTAACTTAATGGAAATTGAGGTTATCACGTTGAATAGTGATGCCATTTAATTTCACATGTATTTGGATGTAAAGGTTAAAAGGATCTGTGTACAAGGCTGGATATAGTGCATTTGAATATTAAAATTATGATAATTCGGTATTATTTGAATAGAAAAAAACATACTTACCATAAGTTTAATAATTGCATCATCTATGTTGTTCATGTACAACTACAAAAGTTATCTATGGAACTCGCTTGCGCGCAACTTGCAAAATAGCTACTTATAAAGCTCAAAATTTATAAAACATTAATATCACATATATTTTGAATCATTAGTCACCAAATAACTAAATAAATGTTATCCAATTTAGAAAAATCTAAATAAAAGTCGGTTTATTAATTAATAAACTATAGTTCGTTTCCGAAAAATTTAAAACGTAACAATCTGTGCTTTCTCCATAAATCATATAGAGATTTTCTGAATACTTTCTCTTTAAAATAGTATTTAAACATTCGCTAATGTGAATGAATTATAATAATTCAATTATGGAATATGGAATTTGTTACACGTCCAAACCGCACTAGGCATCGTACAGGTACCGAAGTAAGCGGATTGCCAAGCCAGCTACTGTGGAAATGGGCGGGGTCGATATAAGGAGTAAAATGAAAAACACCTTACACTTACTATAAATCTACAACTCAAAATGCTCAGTCCAGGAAAAATTGTTTCTAGGCGCCACTACAATCTTAAATTTTTCTAAAACAAATAGTCTTAGGCGGGATGTTAAATTAATCCTATCTGACTGTGGAAGACAGGATTGCAGCTTACTCAGTAAAACCATTCACAACTTAAGTTTACTCACACTTGAAAAGGAAATGATCCAAATGCTTAAATACACGGGTGGTCGTAAACTTATTCAACACACCTCACATAGGAAAATTCTCTTATGAAACGTTAATTTGAATACTGTTTAAGTATCCCTCGTATACATGTAAATTTATATTTCTAAATACTCAACCTAGTAAAGAATCAAAATAAAAAAAAGTCGGTTTAATAATTTTTAAATTTCCAAAACATTCGTTTCTTTCCGAAAAATATAAAATGCAACGATCAGTGCTTCCGTCATAAATAATATCTGCATAACTTATGAATACTTTCTTTTTACAAATCGTATTTATAGATACATCAATAGGTTTAAATTTTAATACTTCAAATCTGTAATTTATATTTACTAAAAGTATTGTGTTAGTAGTGTTCTGTATTTGATTGATTGTAAAATAATTCAAAATAGTCACAGTAAAATGTTGTAATCGATCTGGCTCGTTACTTACAAAGATTAATTTTAATTATCAAAAGGTGTAACTCGTTAGGTAGATTTACACAGGTTAATGCTAAAATCTTATCTCAGTTGACAAAATAAACGATATAAGTATATATATATATATATATATATATATATATATATATATATATATATATATATGTCAAGCGGTTACTTCGGGTACAATATTTACTGTACATCAGGCACTTCGGAGACGAATGGACGCTTTGAGGATGGTCTTCAATGATCCCGTCCTCAAAGTGACCGATCGGTGACAATATTTTTTTCATTTTTGGTTGTTATTGGAGCATGCAGTTGGTGACGTTTATATTCATAATTTATTTTGACCAATAAATTATTTATTTAGTTTGTAATAAATTTTTTTATATTTTATATATTTTATTAAGTTTTTGTGTGTGGCGAGTGCTACATTATATTAGTATTTCTTCGTAAATATAATTTATGTAACTTACTAATCATACTTACATAACCCTTACTCCACTCTAACCAGGTAGGAAATAGCTTTTTTCCTTTACAATTTGTTTTGATGTTTTACTCTCCTTACATACCTTCTTCACTATCGCAAGGTGCATGTACTGTTTCTCACACGTTCTTATGATTCCTAAAACTTCCTATCTTTTTTTCTATTCATGCATTCTGCTGCATTTAATCAGATATTTCGAGATCTGCTACGCTCAATCTTACCCACGACTTCACCTTCATGTATTTTCTTTGTCAACCTTTCGTCGTTCATTTCTTCAATGTGGCTAAACCAACAAAGTGTATTCGTTTCATATAATTATCGTTTTGTTCATCCCACAGTCCGTCATTATCTACTCATCCTTCATTCTATCCCTTCCTGTCTTACCACGTGCGCTCTTCAGAAATAGGAGTTAATAATGTTTATCTTGCTCTAGTGCTTTTTACCTTCCAACTACATATATTTTGTAGTTATAGAAGCTTGTGCAATCGACAATTTTTTCAGTATCGCTAACTCGACTCATTTTACAACGATTAACCGTAATCTGTGCGTACTTGAAATGTATCTATTGTTCATTACATCCTTTCTGGAGTTGATTAGATTTTCGTAAAAATTCAAGGCCAGTGAGGGCGGTTAATTAGGTGCAGTTTTTTTTGTGTTTATAATATATTTCTGAAACGAGTGCATATTTTAAAGGTACAAACATATCAACACATAGATCTTAAACATAACGATTAGTTATGCGCTACTGAATTTTTTCAATATCTATTTTTTTCAAGTTAGCATCTCGATGTCTATTAACCTCTATCTAACATGCAGGTTTATACGGCCATCTGACGTAGATTGTTGTTGTTTTTACAATGAAGCATATGTTCGTTAGGAACATTACAAAAGACGTTTCATAATTTTGCTACAAAATTATTACAATTTTTATTTCATTTTAGTTTCAACTTTGTGGGTTGGAAGGTTATGTGTAATTCCACACCAGATATTTTTGACATACGCAGGTCTCACTTCCATTACGTCCATGCTATCACAGACTTCCTCAAATTTGACCAGCGCGATTTGAAATTCATCTGCATTCTCACGTAATAAGACTATCACCAACATACACAGTACATGCTTGTCTGAAACATTTATCCTTGAATACATTGAACATCCATTGTGACATCAAGCAGCTTTGTCGGACTCCTTTCTCTATTCTAAAGTAATATTCAAACATACCCTCACCCTGACGCATACCCTGCTACGATCATATACTCCCCGTATCCCGTTTACTAGACATTTACTCACTTCATATTCATTTAATGTGTTCCTTGGTTTATCTATATTTATTCATTCATACGCTTTTTCCAAATCTACAAACGCAGAGTACAGCTTTTACAAAATAACTTTTTTGTCACCTGCTGGATAGCAGACATCTAATCAACCCACCCTCTTCCAAAAAGTAGGCCACCTTGCACATATCAAATCTTACTCTGGGTAATTGGACATACTCTTATCAATTAAAACTTCTAAATTCTTCAACAGGTACTTTCAGCAAACTGATCTCCTTTTAGTTTTTACTGTCACTGTTATTCACGTTATTTTTATTCATTGGCACATCGATCTTGGTCTTCCAACCACTTGATAATTTTTCACACATAAGGTATCCATTAAATAATTCAGTATTTGCTCAAGCTTTGCACCCCTACATTTCAGCATTTTACTAGTAATTTCATTCCGCCTGCAGCTTTACCATCGTTTAACATTCGCACAGCTTTCTCTACCACATATTTAACTCAATATCATCCCCAGTTTCATTCCTTATCACTTCCACATTCTCTTTATTTAACTCTTCACTCGACTTATTCCCACTACTGTAGAGCTTTTCAAAATATTACCGTAGTATTTTGTTCCTAGCATTGAGCACCGCTATTGCGACATGATTTGGGGAACGCTTTCTATTTCTAATTCACTTCCACAAAAGTTTCTTGTTTCATTCAAAATCGCATTTTCTCACCTTCTGTTCTCCTTAATTCCTTCTTACTCATCATTACAACCCCCTTCGCTTCTTTATTTCTTAGTCTGTACACTTTATATAACAGCGTTTCTTCACTTTCATTCTTTCGGCAATCATTGCCATATACGTGTCTTCTTTCTTAAATACTGCTTTTTTACAGGTGCGTTCCACCAACTCCTCTTTTTCTTTCTCCATATTTGTGCGGCACAATTGGCAACATAGTCCTTCAAGCTCATTGCCGTATTTTTAAGATCGTCTTTCATTTGGTCGTAACTGATTTTCAACTGGATATGTTATTCTCGCATCGACATTTATGTTTTCTACTGTAGTCCTGGAAATTCACACTACGATTGACTTCTTTTTGGAGAGGTAAACCAGATGTAGTGCAAACTAAATCATAAGCTAGTTAATTAATTTTTTTAATGTATTATTTCTTTCACAATTTTTGTTTCTTTGGATAAAAATAAGGTAACGATAGTAAACCATCTCAAAGTTTAGGGATGTAAAACAGGACAGATTGCAATAAAATTAATTTAGCTTGTGACCAGGGTGGGAAAATTTTGATGCTGCCAACTTTGTGAGATTGAATAACCGTTGTAAGCGCTGATTTCTTAAAAAAATTCATCCTTTATCTTTCGCTTAGTAATATTAAAAATTTTACAACAGTTTGTTGTTTATTAAAGTGTGTCCCAGAATATCGGAGAGTAATAAATCATGTTATTACTGAAATATTGTCGTTTCTTTGCATGGAAGCGGCAAACAAAAATGGGTAGCAAACCGGGCTAGTTTAAACGAAGATGTTTTAAATGTGCCGCCTGAAAAGTATTGTATTAAATAAATACGGTACAGGCAAACAAAAGACTGCCCTTTAAAATTCGCCTTAAGCCTGAAGATCAGACAACTCATAGACGTGCGGTTCAGTGTCCCAAAAATTGTAGATTTTTATGTTCTACCGACCTTATAGTTTACGTCTTTAATAAGTACGCCACTGACCTGTCGCCTTCATGATGATGTATTACTCTCTGATTTTCTGAGACGTACTTTACAGATCAAATATCTCTTAAATTAGCAATATTGGAAAAAGTTAAGGATTATGAAAAAAATGAAAAACGCTTTAAAAGGCTTTGTTTTTTTTTGTACGATACGAAAAACTAGTTCGATATTTAATGTCGCTCCAAATAGGTTACCACATCAAAAGTAATTAAAAAAATTCAAAACTGGATATTGTATAATATAGAGTTGTTGGCATTTTAATGCGCAGATGCGCAAAAAAAATACTTGGTATTGTACTGCTATGAAATTGAAGACAAAATAAATGTTGCATTTCCTCATCATTGAGTAAAAACGTGTACAAGTGCAATTATCAAAGAGATATTTATGTAATTTCTGATAGATTTATTACGATATTTGGAACCACAGATAACACGATGTACACTTCATCGGATATTGTAATTAAAGTAGTAGACTGATTTTGATTATTGGAGTGCGATAAATTTGTTATGACGGAATAACATGTAAACCAGCAGTAGGCTCATTTTGTTGAAACCCAAAGAAAATTTTTGTAAATGATTATCTTCTCAAATATCAAACAATAGATAATAAATATTACGGTGATGTTTTTGTTAAATAAGCAAAAACCTTAGGTAGTTTGTTGTGGAAAAAGGACATCGTAACAACCCGATTTCACAGACCAGTATGTAAAGGAGATGTTAAAAAAATAAATTTAAGGTGTATAAAAATTGAAACTTTTACCTTTTTATATGTTAAATAACACTTTCTTTGGGAAAAATGGTGTGAAATGATGTAATTATTTATTTGCAACCTAGCAGTAAAGTGTAAAAAACATTTTTATTAATATAGCGATCCAATTACAACTTATCGCCGCTTTAACACCCCGAGTCTTGACTCGAGGAGACGCATGACATGGCGAGTAGATATGTGCCGATTGCTCCTATGCCAAACTGCAAACCACCGGCACATAACGCTTGTGCATACCAATTAATTTTTCTACTTTTGCAATTTTATTTGATAAAAAATATTTTGATAAGTACTGGTATTGCGATTTTGAATCGTAAGCAAATTTTTCAATTACGTTCACAATTAAGGAGCATTCGGATTTAATTCTAATTTCCAAAGATCTAATGCATTTTAAAAAAGCATCACTTTTTTTAATTTTCTTCAATTTTCTGGCAAATAAACACTTTTTGTTAAATTTCTACGAACTCTAAACAAAGTTTATTTAAAAACGATCTTGACGAATTATTTATTTTGATCTTTACTTGTGCGGAATTTATATCTTCTATGAGTGGGATTAGTAAATAATCATTTAAAATAAAAAAAAGCACGATTTGTTTCATATAATAATATAATTTTGGTAAAACGCGAATTCAATTCGTATTGTGGTTAGTTTTAAATATGAACTAACAGTTTTATTTTTCTTAAAGTAAATAACGTCTAGAAATAATTTCTATACAAAACTCTTTTCTAAAATCCTTTGTGAAAAGTAAATAGATGCAAATGTTGCTCAGTAAATGGCTTTTAACAAACGGTTACCTATTACCTTAACTTACGGGTAGATAACAGTGATGGTTTTAATAATCTTCATTTATAAAAGAATAAATATAAACTTAATCCGCTTAGAAGGTTGACTACCAACAAAAGAATTCATAGACGTTACACATAGTTTAATTAGAATTGATATTTTAAATTGAATTAGGGTGCCTATCGATAAGAAATCTATAATACCGTATTAAATGCGTCTATAACACAATTTACTGACTATTCACTACATATGAAGTGTCTTTAGTTTGCAAATATTGTAAAACGACACCAAAATATCTTAAGTAGCGGAATATCTCCGTAACAGAAAACATTAAAGATAAAAAAAAAGAAAATTAAAAAAAATGATAACCAACTATATGGCATTTACATGTGCTAAAATAAAACC
This sequence comes from Vesta saturnalis, assembly GCA_036346205.1. Classification (NCBI taxonomy): domain Eukaryota; kingdom Metazoa; phylum Arthropoda; class Insecta; order Coleoptera; family Lampyridae; genus Vesta; species Vesta saturnalis. The sequence goes on from JARFJB010000821.1 coordinate 9,600,009, forward strand.
ATTCTTAGAAACTAAAATTGAGATTGTATTCTTTTCGGTATAATTGATCCCGCCCGTCATAAATGTTATTGTGTAGTAATCCAGTATTTGGAATTTTACTGGATAATTATATTTATACTGTAGAAAAAGTTATTTAATAGTGAAATGCGTATTACTGCAAACTTAATTAATTAATCGATGTGATCAATCCTCATTCGTTTTGTCCGTTTTGCAAAACGTAGTTTTAGTAAATATCCTTAATTTGTTAAGCAACAACAACGCAATTTCAATGGTATGCAATTAACCTAATCCCGTAATTTAAGACTGCTTAGGTACTGTTCAGATTGTACATAGACACATAAACTCAATCCCATTTATATCAAGACAACAGGTTTGGCGACAATAAAGTAAGAAAATCAACTTATTTAAACAAACTAAGTTTATAACTTTTAAATATTAATACCAACAATCCAATGAAAAAAATTACATTAATTACTTTTATGAAAGAATAGGAAATGGTGGCTTAAGTAAGGGTATAATTAAAGACGATTTCTTTTGTGCTGCGGTTGCGTACTGAATGAGAATAGGGAATGGTATTTAGGATTCTAAATCCAATACATTGGTTGAACATTTATTATTAAAAATAGGGGAGGAGTGGGATTATAATGCAAATCTATATAACGGGTGAGTGTTTTATAACGGAACATAGACTTTAACATGCTAAATTACATTTTTTCGAATTCCCGCCCCCCCTTAGCATTCACATCAATAAAAACAATATCATTCGACAAACGCAAATTTATAAAATTATACTACATCAAAATTATTTATAAATACATCGAATTAGATGCTGAAGTAATCTTTGAAGAACCCCACCTTTTAAAATATTGATATTAAACATGCATTACTTTATTTATTTATGACGTTTATCATTTTACATTATTATTAAGTTTAAAAGTTCAGTACGAAATGGAGGATTGTTCGAACATTCACTCTAAATTCTTTTTTTCAATTTTAATGCAGAATTATGCATTTATTATGTTAATTTAAATAAAATATTCGTTAATTTCACTGTTTCATTGAACTTAATAAAATTAATGTATGATAGATAGGTATTTTTGGAATTATTTGAAGATAAACGCCATAAATAAATAATAACAAAGTAATGGCTATATTTACATGATATTTTAAAAAGTCGGATTTTGCAAAAATTATTGCAACACATAATACGATGTGTTTAAATTTCACTTTCTTGTAGTATAGTTCGCTAAATTTCCCTTTATCGATTGATCTGGATGCAGAGGGGGAGCAGGAATACGATTTACCACGTTAAAGTCCCACACTCTAAAACATTCACCCGGTATAATAGACATCTATTACATCCAATTTCTTCAAATTGTTCATTTCATTTTGCGATTTATAAATATTTTCTTGGTTTGCAACACTTTTAAATAAATGTACTCTTTCCTACGGTTTAAAGTGGATATTATACGACATGTTAAAAATAACTGGCGTGAAAGAAGACACGACCGAAAAACCTACAAAGTGGAAGGTAAAGGAAATTTTAATAATTTTATTCATAATTTTTTTAAGGATGAATATGAAATCTCCTTTATATTACATTCATAACAGAAAAAGAACAATAATCTGTCAGATGGACGTTTAAAACTTCATATCAGATAGAGGTTAACAGACATATAACTGCTAACTTAAAAAGAATTCCAAAGTCACCAGCTTTTATAAAACATCCATAATACACATAAAGCATTGTTAATCGAATTTAATTAATACTTATACGTATTTGGCCTTTTATTAAGAAATTTTATAAAGAAAAGCAATGTAAAATAATGTAAAATAAATCTTTAACACATTTTCGTATAAAGTTGATAGTAATTCAGATATTCACAACAATTAAACATTTAATCTCTAGGTTGGGAATTTGTTGCTATCAAATCACACATCGTATCAAAAAAATTCATAGAGCACAGTTAAGATCTATATGTAGCTATTTTTGTATCTTTCAAATCTGTAGCTGGTTTCAGAAATAGTTGACAAAAACCCTAAAAGGTACCTAATAAATCTCTCTTTTCGTCGCTGGATTGTTTTATAATCTCATCAGTTCCAGGGAGAAATGAAATGAACCTTACTCACAAATCTACATGGAGTTGCAGTAGATACTAGCATACACACTTACAATTAGGTACTCTATTAGTATAGTACCCCCTTCGGTAACTGTACCATAAGGGGCAATGATGTATTGTAATTATCATGATATAATATGTAATTCTTCTGTCGTGGTATTACTTTGGCTATTCGCAAAATTACATTAGAGATTATTTCAAGGTCAGGTTCGTTGTCAAGGATTTTCAATTTCTGCTAACCAGAATAAACCTCCAATTTATAGACAAATCCTGAAATTTCTTTTCTTGTGGTTGAGCATATTTGCTCGTCTATACTAAGGTGTTGTTCCAAAGCAACAGAAGAAAACCTATAATTGAGAAATTCAACAGAAGGTCTAGTTTTATGAAAGTTAGTAGTTATTGAAATAAACGAACTTCCCAATTTTCTCAAATTTGTTTACTGGCATCACATCCACTATATGTGCAAATCTTAGTTCTTCACTCCAATATGACCTTGTGCTGGCCATATATATCAATGAAGTGTATATCATAATGCCAATATACTGACTTATTTCGTTTTGGATAAACAATGGACTCCTCTCAGGTTTTGCTTGAACAGAGTATCAGTTAGTTTAGTTATAGGTTCATTTGAAAAAAGTAGTTACAAAACTAATTTGGAGTTTCTGACGCTAAAATTTCAGCAGACAGATCAATATCTCTATGAAATCGTAACTGGTCATAATATAGTTCCAATGACTTCGATTTCCATTGAAGGTTTGTCGTTACGGGCTTCTTACCTCGTTTGATAGGCAGGAAATGAGCCAATGGCAAATTATCTTTATCATCATCCTCAGACTATCCTTTATTCATACTATCTTCCGCTTCTGGTGGTAAATCGTTTTTTCATCGGGAACACAATAAGAATGATCCTCAGTGCTGTCTATATTGCTTTCACAACCGCCATCAGACATCACTTGGACCCGTAAAATTTTCCCAATACTCGATGAGATCTTTCTCGTTCATGGTTTTTTATATGCCCGTACTGAAATAAGAGGAATAAAAATATTTTTAAACGTAACTATAAATGCATGATGTTGCCGATTGTAAAGGTTTTTGGTGCACCGTCTATGTGTAGTATTTTGATAACGCATGCAACGTGTTTTGAATGTAGCTGTAGTGGGTTTGCATAAAAATAATTCTTTTTTTGTGTATGCGTAATGTAAGTTGCTGTAATCGATACGCACTGGAATTTAGCGAGGCATTGGTTGTCGTGTGAAGGAATATTTGAATGTTGTAGAAAGATTTTCGTATTGAAAGCGTTAAATTTGGTTGAGAAATATTTTGAGTAAATTTTTATTAATACGGCACTGGTAAAGCTACTAGTTTTTTTACTACTGTGTACGAAGTTATTTGAACTAAAGAAATGGTTATAGACGTATGAGTGAGTGGGTTTGTGATAATATTGATATCTCATTAACGTGCAGTAAGGAATATGCATGCATATTTTGGTTTGTACAAATTTTGTAATATAGTGCAGTAATGGTAAATCGATGCATGTTCAAGAATGAAGTGATAGAATGTGAGAGAGTTCGCTAAATTGTGCGGAAATAGAATTCGCCCACATGAGAGATTTGCATAGAAAGTTGAGGGATAATCTGGTTAATCTACAGTGTGAATGTAATTGCAATTGATGATTTCTTCGTAAAGTTTTCAGTGGATTTAGAAAGTAATTCAAGATGGCTACGTTTATTTCGTATCATTGGCGTCTTCTTCCACGTTGGAACTTTCGACGTGGCAAATAAACGCACGAAGTATTCAATTGTGATAGGTGAATTTTGATTTTAGCGCGAATTTATTGTGATGCATTGGCAATATGGCGGGAAGAAGGTATATAAGCGAGTGTCAAATTTGAGGGATTAGTTAGTTGGTTAGAGGTTTTGGGTACAAGTCGCGCGCGTTACAGAACCATTTGAACGGTTAGTGTCGGAGTTTATCTGTGAAAATTATAATGTTAGCAGAGCATGTATAGCGACTGCATTAACCCATAAGGGGATAAATCGTATAGACATTCACAAATAAATAATTTAATATATTGTGACAAATAATTTGTTATTAATGTTCAATTGTGGGCGCGTGACCTAATATTATTATAAAGAGAACCGAAGGTAACCATTTAAGTGACCGAAAGGAAAGTTTATAAAATTTAGTTAAGTTATTTGTGATCATCATTGACATTGAACGTGTACAATCGTTAGCAATACCAAATTGATTGTATGAAAGCGAATAAGAACCTTAATGTGTATATGGAAGTAACCATTTTTCATTGTGGTAAACGTTTTGAAGGTGCGTAGGGCGAATATGGCTACCTCTTGTGTTTTGTGTATAGTGCATCTAAGAATTTAAAAAGGATTACCGAAAGCAGATCATATGGACTACAACCACCGCACCGAAAAAGCATGAATTAATGTAATACATAAGAATTAGATTTAAATTTTGTTGAACCAAGACAAGTACGATTATCTTTTAAGTACATTTTTTTTTGTTATTGTTCCATTAATTACGGTTCATTCAAGAAAAAAAGTTTTTATAACAGTTAGAAATATAAATTTACAGGTATACGAGTGATACTTGAAAAGTATTCAAATTAACGTCTCACGCTTTGGGAATTTTCGTTTGTATAGGCTGTGTTTAATAAGTTTACGACGACTCGTGTATTTCAGAAGTTAAGTGTGAGGTGTTTGAAACTACTTTTCAATCATTTTACTCCTTATATCGATCACGCCCATTTCCACTGTAGCAGATTTGGCAATCCGCTTATTTCGGTAAGTATACGCGACTAGTGCGGTTTGAACGTGTAACACGATTAGCAACGAACCAAAAAAATAAAAAATATCCGCAGAATGCATAATGTTGCCCATTGACAACAAAACAAATCCTATTCAAGAATGGATCAAAATGCTCATACTCATTATGATTATCACAAAATACATACCTTTGAGACCCAAAAGAAGAATTTTACCAAGTGGGAATACTGTTCTCGCCGGAAAAAGAACATTTCTTGAAATGTAACAATAAATACGGAATGCGCTCTTCACCTGCGATTTGCTAAATATATCTAAAACATGACTCCGAGCGGCATCTACTGGCAAATGTTGGTAGCCTATTTTAAGCCGGTATGTAAGATGAACGACGACTCTACGCAACATTGCGATTTTTGCCCTGACATTACTCCGAGTGCTATGATATCCTGTATGTTGCCAAAAAGCAACAATATGCATTTAAGGGTTAAATTAAAATTTAAAAAAAACCTTACAAAAAGATTCTATTTTTAATATCTCTAGAAAGTAAAAAAAATTTCGTGAATCAAGGCTAAGGGCAGTTTCGATCAAGTCACCCTTCAAACAAAAAATAAAGTGCAGTGTGTCCCGGATTCATTGTTTTAGTTATTTCTTAAACAACTTAAGCTTTTATAGTGATATATTTCGTCAACGGTACTTCTATATTGCGAAGTGCCGAATTCAGTGGCATGCTTAGAATTTTTCTAGGGGGTGCGGTTTTTGAGTAATAATATAAACTCGCATTTTGTTAAATGGAACTTGGGTGACGATCCTGCATAGCTATTGGGATCCGTGAAAACAGCTGGGCGTCTGTTTTAGAAATTTCATTATCATGATTTTGCTTTCTGTTGAAGTACAGAGAAGTGTTAACTCTATTGCACCCCCATTTCTCTTTACTACAGCACTGTTTTGTTAAAACGCTTGATCTGATAATGAGATGAGTTTGTTCAATATCCTTATCACAAGGTATCTAGAAGACAGTGCATGATGTACGGGTGGTATTTTGATCTCTGTGTCAAAATGATCCTTGAGATGAATTGGTAACCAACGATGATCAAGCAGCAAAAACCAAGGAATCATTTCTTTTAGACATGCATGGTACATTGTATAGTTGGCTTTTCTGATTGAATGAACGAAACTAAGTAATATTTGAACATAACACTCTCTTCTGATCGTTTTCCACACCATAATTCACTCAAGTACGGTATTACTGTAGTGATGAGTATCAAGCAACAAATAATGAAGTGCATCAGCAGTTGCTTAGTGGATATCTCTTGCATTTTTTACATGGGTAATTTTAAGAAAACGTTCAGCTGCACTGGAAGACTATTTCGGTATGAGAAATTGCACCATTCCAACCGCCTTCTGACATTCACTTACCTAAACCTTGGAAAATGGCTTCCTCAAAGGAAATTCACCAAACGTCACCAATAGTTTGTTTTCTCCATATACATTTGAAAAATTCTATTGTATCTGTTTCGCTATTTCAAATAACAGTTGGTCAACAGCCATAACGGGAATTTGATTTCCATTCTGAAACTGCGTAATCTGTTTGATAATGTTCACTGCATATTTAAATATAGTGACTGATTCAGAGTCTTTATTACTTTTCTTCGCGTTTTACCAAATAGTAAAGATCCATGTAAATTGCTATGGCAGCTCCTTCTGGACTTGGTGTCGCAGTATATTTCCAATGATTACGTGATTTTGCATTAAAACGAAACAGCGTTCAATAGTTGCTCTATATAAAAGCATATTTACGATAGCGAGCAGGCAAACAGGAACAGATTTACTAGGGTTGATTATCAAGATCTCCAGTGAATGGGTTTATTTGCGTAGGTATCTTTATTTTCACAATTTACGCAACGCGAAATAAAGCAAGAGCATATTCATCGTGATCGTCTTTACGCGTTTGCAACATGGCGTCGCCAGCAACTTTGGCATATGCCGAAATGTATTCTCAAGCAGATATGGAATTTGTAATGTATGGAATGTAAGCGAGAACCTTCTGTCGTAAACGTGAAGTATAGACTTCAGGCATACTCAATTGCTCATCTGTTCCAATAAGCTGAGTTACTCGATTCTTGTACAGTTCTGTTAGAAAGCTTAAAAATCTTAAAAACTGGTGGTGTATCAGTCGAATATTTCTTTCGTTTCTTCATGAAATTTACCAATTCTGCGAAAGCTACACGCTCACATAGTTGAATGATATCGCTTTTATCTTGTCGTTCTTTACTCCGAGATTTGTAGAGTTCTTGCTAATATTTTGATGGAATTTGTTTTCAGAGCAATCATGTCACCACCTCAATTTTGCAATTAGACCACTATTTTCCGGTCCGATAGCGCACATTCTCACCTTACGGTTTATATCCAGGATACTGACGTTAAATAGCTGAGCCTTAGTTGTTGCATATCTCTTGCGAAGGTTGGATGTTGGTAAACGATTTCGACAATAATAAGATATTGATAAGTCGTAATTCTTTCTTTCAGAAGGTTTACTTGTTTTGGCTCTTTCATACATTCTGGAATTGAATTGTAATGCGCACTTTTGTGTCGCTTAACTCGTATTATTAAAAACGTACCGTTTATCGCGGTATTCACCAAACAACTTTACATTAATACCCACAGTCAAAGCACTAACCAAAGGAGACTGCTGTGCAAAGTAGACACTTGAGAATCAAATTAAACATTTTCTTATTGAAACATAGAGGGAAATGTCATAATATTCAGTATATCCAAAATATGTTATGTTACCCCTTTATTTAAGGGTAATGTGTTTCAGTGTTATGGTCTATTCTTAGTGAGAAAATAGTTGAATTGTGGGGTCTTTATCGGAAGGTTACTTTGACGAAAGTCTATTCACAGGCAAGAGCAGTCAAGAGATACAGCTGGTAGCGCTTTTAAGTCGGGAGTAATCGTGGAATTCAGAGAATAATCCTAGAATTTGAATAAAAAATTAGCGCGAATATTATTGATAGAATTATACTAGTTAGGAAATTTATTCATAAATTGATAGATAATTAACACAGAATTACAGCAACTGTTCAAAATGAGAACCGCCATTTTCCAAACAAGCAGCTATTCTTCGTGCCATTGAATTTTGCCAGACTTTTTGTGAACGGTAGGGTTGAAGCCCATTAAGTGTAGTGAGGAACAAAGCGATATGGGTATTGCCTGAGGTACTCCACATCTGCAGCACGTTCGCTTCCATTGCAAATTACATTAACTTGTCAAGGTTTACTAAATTATGCGAATTCAATTATAGGAAATATAACTTTTTTTGATTGTAATGATCGCCGGAATATATGGTATAAGTTTTGTCGGTCGAGTGGCGGAAAACGCTGTATATGGATACCCCACATAATTAATGTATGAATAATTTTAACATTGTGTTGTTGATGCTGTCAAAATAGTGATGGTAGTAGTAGTACAAAAAAGTTCAGAGAAACAAGGTGAAGGTTATTTTTCTAACACTGACTGGCCACCATTTCAACATAAAGATGATTTAACAGAAGTATACGAACAAACAGCCAATCAATACATAACCGATTGTGTTTGTATATATATATATATATATATATATATATATATATATATATATATATATATATATTGCATAAAGCTTGCAATGATAGTGATGATGACATGCAAATGTAAAGTGTAATATTAATTCACATAACCCTGCATGCTTAAAGGAAATATTGTATTATCACCCTGCTTATCTAATGTATGGCATTTACTAAATATTATCTTAATATAGAAATATTAGTAAGTATAGTTTGTTTTTTTTTTGTCTTAGTTATAGTATAAATGCCCTGCTTTACCTATTTATCGTAAGCAATGTTACGTAAATTGACTTAATTTACTCAATTATTGTTCTTGAATTACGCCTGCAACAACTGTTGTTGCGTCATCCCCACCAATAGCATCAGCAGCAGCAATACCTCCGCTGCAATATAGGACAAAGAATTTGATGCTGATAATTGAAAGACATGAATTACAGGATTCCGTACACCAAACCTAGGATCCTTCAATCCTTTAAGGATTGAAAGAAAAAGGTTTGAGGGTGTTTCGGAGCATTTTAAATGAATACATAAGCAGTGAGGGGTTTGGGACTATTCGCCGTCGCCGGTTCGCCTTCGCCGATTCACCGTCGCCAATTCGCCGTAGGGACAGTTAGCCGTTAGTCAAATTCGCCGTAGGGACGATTCGCCTTCGGGACATGTTTTAGACGAATATATAAAATTAATTTGTTCTTAGGTACGCCAACAACAGAAAATGCATTATGTAAAAAACTACTACAGATGTAAAACGATTTTAATACGTAAAATAGGATAATATATAAATATTAACTATAAATTGACCTACATACAGTAATTATGTGCTAAGCCCCTCAGATATTCTAATATATTAGTGTCACCATTGAAATTCCTAACTAATCTTAAAATGCGGTTATCGGCTTTCGTGTACTTCCTCAACTTTAAGTAGACACTCATTATCAACTCATAAAAAGTCTACTTAAAGTAAAGACCTTCACTATCATACGAATAATATAATAGTACATCAAAAAGCACGATTTGTACGGCGAATTGGCCACAGGGCGAATTTGACTAACGGCCAACTGTCTCGAACGCGAATGGCCGATGGCGAATCGGCGATGGCGAATTGTCCTAGACACACAGTGCGGGAGTGGCAACAATGCAACGGCTAACAGATGAATTGGCTGAAGCCAATCATTTGTTAGCAAAGATGCGCTGCGCTAACACGTCGGAGAGGCACAAAATATGCTACATACAACAGACGATTTAGATGTTTAAGTATATTTATTATTTTTCTTTTTAAATGTGTTAGTGAGTAGTTTTTATTATATTTAGAGTGTTTTTTTTGTTAGGATTAGTTTTTTTTTGTATATAAAATTAAAAAAATAAGTAAATGTTTAATTTATGTGCTGTGTTATTGTTTATCGTAAAATATTCCAACGTTCATTAAAATTCATACCCCACATGAAAAATGCAAAGATAAATGTTACTAGAGTTAAAAGTGCCTGCAAAAACGTTTAACATGTAAATAATACAAAAATGAAATTGATATTTTCTGATTTCTACTCTAAAACAAAAATTCCTTCCTTGCATTACCAGTCCGATTATTTGACAATGTGACCGTTATCTCCATTTGTATTTAACGTATGTTGGTAGTATATTATTAAATTGTTACATGTTTTTGATTTTTACCACTTTAGTTAATAATAATAGATAATCAAGTTCAAACTATTCATATATGCGTTTTTCAAAATTTTTATTGATGCCGCATCATCCCAGTCGAATTCTTGGTTAAGTCTCAATTTATGTAACCTTAGTTCTTTATGTATTATAAAATACCATGTCAAGTGACCCAATCAGCCTGAAATTTCATATCTAATAGTTGTTCAGTGCGTTTCATGCGTGTAAGAACTTAAAAATTCCAATTACATAAGATGTAATCAAAGCAATTTGGATTAATCCTTTTTAAATTTAATTTACGTCTCTCATCTATTTTCAACCCTTCTGCTTCATTTACAATTTAAAAAAATTTGATTCTACTAATATAACTCATCAATATATAAAACATCAATTAAATAATTAAAATTTGTCATCGTAAAAAATATTATACAACACAATCAATAAATGTCATTATATATATACACATAAAAGACCAAGCGTAACATAACACTTCTTAAAATTCTGTCTACTCTTAACATAAAATAAAAATAAACAAACACAAGTGAGAATAACTAGCATTGAAACAACAACATATCCCTTTTTCTGGCCCCACAGTAATATTATACACAAATGTAAATAAAAATCTCAAATATGAAACAATAAATTTCAAGCAATAAAAATCAAGTAATAAAAATCAAGGTCCCTGCTCGCCCGCGCCAATTTGTAACCTTAAAAAAAAAAAAAAATTCAGATGTCATAAACTAAACTAAATTATAAAAAAACTTTACCTTTTAACGATTCTGTACATACACTGTGACAGATACTATGAAGCAGAATGGTTCATATGGTGAGGTCAATGTCTTGCTTAGTTATCCTTAAAATATGGAATTTCCTTGAAGTTTAATTCGCCAAATTTATTTGTAAAAGTATGTAGAACTTGCGTTGTAAAGGTAACTCAAGTAAAACTTGCCATTTAAAATAATAGTACAGTAAAATATTGACTTATACGTGCCATTAAAGATTGTTATTCAAATAGGAGTGCAAATAAGTGCAATCTAAGTGTGCAAATTAAGTGATTAAAAGGTAATTAAAAGGTGCGTACTTAAAAAGTAAGTGCTTAAGAAGAGTGCCTAAAAAAAGTAAAGGCTTTAGTTTTAAATATAATGAGAAAAAAATAACTTACCACCAAAATTCTGATGATACCAAATATAAAAAATTAAGTAAAAATCATGCTTATTGCTGTTAACATTCAGCATTAAGTAAATTACAAAAAAGCTTTTAGAATAACTCAAGTGTATCCCCCTTAAAAATCTTCACGCTTGCGCGAATACAATAATATAAATCCATTTTTTTTAAGAAAGGGAACTAAAACTATTTATGTAATATTACACCCAAAATATATGTTCTAGGAAATGCAATTTAAGTTGCCTTTCTCAATTTTACATGTAAATAATTAAAAACTTTTAACGTATTTTTTAATACAACCACAAAAGGTTGTTATATATATATATATATATATATATATATATATATATATATATATATATATATATATATATATACATATACAGGGTGGGCTACCACCAACGCGTCGGTCTCTAGCACCCAAACTACTGATTTTTTTCAAAATCTGTTTTGGCGAGAATATGTAAGCCTTCTAGAACTACAATCTAAAATTAGTTTGATTTATACAGGGTGATCTACAAACTTGTTACGTATCAAAGTTATATTATTTTAAATGGAATACCCTCCTTTTAATTTTTTTTGAAATAAGGTGAAAAATAAGGTAGACTTTCATTAGAGTTCCTATACCTAAACCTTACAGTTTCCGAAATATTTAACATTTTTGAAAATGTAGGGTTGTCAAAAATTCAAGTATTTTCGATTCAGAAAAGATGAGACAATCTAATCTAGATCATCGTAATAAGGATATTTGGAAGTACGTATTCTGTTGTTTATTGTTTCAAATCATAATTTATAAAATACAAAGAATAACGCGTAAAGTTAACAAACTTCAAAGTTAAATATCTTTGTTATTTTAAATACAACGCCCAAGAAATTTTTATCGGAATGGAATAGTCTTTTGACAATAGTTCGAACTGTATTAGGGTTCCCTATACCTTACTTGAATACTTTTAGAGAAATTAGTGTATTTGTTACATTTTTAGAAATTACGCCTTTAACTCATGTCGATCAGTTCGAATTCTTTGATTTATAAACATTTCTGTCATATTGACGTATTTCAAAATACGACAGTGTTTATAACTATTGATGATTTTTTCATTACAATGAAATATTCAGTGCAAGAAAGAGTGGATATGGTGTTGACCATAGGAGAATGCCATGAAAATTGTCTTTTGGCTTCCAGGGTTTATGCCTAAAAGTACCCTGATCGCAACCATCCTGATACGAGAGCTTTTGAAAGGCTTTTACAAACATTTCGAGCCACAGGTAACACTGCCTGTCCAAAACCTAATAAAAGTAAACCGGTAACTGGCAATGAAGATAGTGAGTTTTTAGTATTAGTATCTACCGCTGAAAATTCCCACACTAGTACTAGAGTAATTGCTAGACAAACAGATTTAAGTAGAAGTGTGAGAAGAATTCTCAAAAAACACAAATTTCTTGCTTATCACATAGAAATTCATCAAAATTTGTATGGCAATGACTTTCAACAACGCATAGATTTCTGTTTGTGGGCAATTGAAAAAATAGGGGATCAACAAGATTTTTTAAATTTCATTTTGTTTACTGATGAATCAACATTTCACAACAACGGTTTGGTAAATAGACATAATTTTCACTATTATGATACCGAGAATAGGCATGCTTTTAATACTGTTGACCGCCAAAATCGTTGGAGCATAAACGTATGGGCAGGAATTACTGGAGATCAGGTAATTGGACCATACTTTTTCAATGGTCATTTAAATGGTAGAAAATTTTTGAGATTTTTAAAGCGAGACTTTTGGACACTTCTCGAAAACGTTCCGTTGAAGATTAGAGGGAATATGTGGCTACAATTAGATGGGGCACCGGCACACTTTGATCGTAGAGTTAGAAATTATTTAACTAGGAAATTTGTTAATATATAGATTGGAAGGAACGGACCATGCCATTGGCCACCAAGATCGCCTTGTCTTACTCCAATGGTTACTTTTTATGGGGCTACATTAAAAATATTGTTTACAATATTCCTGCTACAACTGCAGACAATATGAAAGAGAGAATTAGAAATGCGGTGGACACAATTACTCCAGATATGTTAAGAAAAGTCAGACAAAATTTGGAAGAAAGAATTAGACTATGCATTCAAGAAGACGGTCATCAGTTTGAACATTTACTGTAATGACAAATCCAGCAGTAGGCTCTCGGTGCATAATGTAAAACGGTCTTTTTCAAGACCAGCAACCGTATAACCTTGATAACCTTAATAAACCAAAAACCGTTTAACACCTTTGTAACCTTTGTAAATCGTAGAATTCTAACTGATCGACATGAGTTAATAGCGTAATTTCTAAAAATGTAACAAACACACTAATTCCTCGAAAAGTATTGAAGTTAGGTATAGGGAACCCTAATACAGTTCGAACTATTGTCAAAAGACTCTTCCATTCCGATAAAAATTTCTTGGGCGTTGTATTTAAAATAACAGAGATATTTAACTTTGAGGTTTGTTAACTTTACGCGTTATTCTCTGTATTTTATAAATTATGATTTGAAACAATAAACAACAGAACACGTACTTCCAAATATCCTTATTACGATGACCTAGATTAGATTGTCTCATCTTTTCTGAATCGAAAAATTTTTTGACAACCCAACATTTTCAAAAAATGTTAAATATTTCGGAAACTGTAAGGTTTAGGTATAGGAAACTCTAATGAAAGTCTACCTTATTTACCTATTTCAAAAAAAAAAAATTAAAAAGGAGGGTATTCCATTTAAAATAATATAACCTTGATAAGTAACAAGTTTGTAGATCACCCTGTATAAATCAAACTAATTTTAGATTGTAGTCCTAGCAGGCTTACATATTCTCGCCCAAACAGATTTTGAAAAAATTCAGTCGTTTGGGTGCTAGAGACCGACGCGTTGGTGGTGGCCCACCCTGTATGTATATGGGTGTCAGGATAAGGGCACGAAGCGGCTATATTTCGACAATGGTAGGGCCTAGACGTTTGGGAAAGGATCCTTATAACTAAAATGGGCAAAAAAATAGCTGAAAATTATATTGAAGTTCGTAATTTGACCGCTAGGGGGCGTAACTACTATGAAGAAACATAAAATTCACCCTATCTTGGAAAGTTAGACGATGAGCTATAACTTTCAAAACATCATTTGACAGCTTGGGTAATACCGCTCCATTTTGCTTTACGCCAAAGGATTTGTCAATATTTGAATTTTAATATCGCCTGAACCGTTCAACCGATTTGAATATTTTTGGTCTCATTTGAAAGGGATGTTATGCTCTTTTAAAGAAAAATTTTTGGTAAACTGTTTAGTTTAAAGTAAATAAACTAGAGGGTGTTATCTGCAGCGTTAACACATTTTTGTGATTTTCGGAAAAAAGTTAAATGGAAAGGTACTACTTTCTTGAAAGACTCTAAACCAACATAAAAATAGCTAAATTTCAGTGAAAACCGCATCCCGATATCTCCCACCTATCTTGATTTATATGAGAAAATCTCAAAAATTGGAGTGCTTTAATCAGATTAAGTTACCTTATCGGGAAAAACAATTCCCACAGCCATTGTAACTGCTAAATTGAGAAATACTGATTTCACAACTGTCAAAAAAGTTAGTTCTTATAGTTTTTGTGTCTCAGTTTTACTTTTTAATTCGATTATCATAAAACATGCCATTTACTAACGCGGAAGCATATGATATGTTACGCATTTATTTTCAATGTTACGAAAATGCTGTAATTGCATCGGGTCAATATGCAATGCAATATTCACAAAGACAACATTTTTCTCGAGAAGTGTTTTCAAGATTGGCTAGGCGATTACGGGAGACAGGCAACGTTCATCCTATGTAAGCACCTCAAAGAATTCGAAGAACACGTATTGAAGAAAATATTATTAATGTTTTGGCCTACGTGCAATACGATCCCACCTTAAGCACTAGAAAAATTTCGAACGATCTGGGGGTTTCAAAAACAATTGTCTACGAGATTCTTCAAGAAAATAAAATGCATCCCTGCCACATTGTTTTACATCAGGAATTACAAGATACAGATTATGATAGAAGACTGAACCACTGTTACTGGCTGTTAAATATGATTCGGGAAAATCCAAATTTTCTGTCACTAATATTATGGACGGATGAATCAACTTTTAATAGCGCAGGAGGTGTACATTTGCATAACATGCATTGCTGGTCTCAGGAAAACCTGCATTGAGTGCGGCAAGTAGAACATCAAAATCGCTGGAGTCTAAACGTATGGTGCAAATCGTGGAATGAAAAACTATAGACCCATATTTTGTCGACCAAACCCTTCATGGAAAAAGGTTCTTAGAATTTCTGCATACTTTCCTTCCACCACTGTTTGAAGAAGTCTCCTTGGAAACATGAAGAAATATGTGGTTTCAGCTTGATGGTTGTCCGGCACATTATACCCAAATCGTACGTCAGCATTTAGAGGAACAATATCCGATTTTTATCTATGGGGTAGACTAAGAAGACCTGGTTTTTCAAAAGAAACCAACAACCAGAGAAGATATGATGGAACGAATTCGAAATGCTATTAGAAGCTTGTCCAGGGCTGAAATTGAAGCAGCGGTTTTCTCTACCGAAAATAGATTAAATAAATGCATTGATAATGACGGCAAACATTTTGAACGCTTGTGAGCTTTTTGTGACTAATTTAAGCAATTGTAAGGGTTTTGTGCTTTTTTCATTTGTTCTGTTGTTAAGTTGGCCCGTTGGACTTTAAACACGCTTCAAAACTAATTTTGAACTAGTCCTAGGCCTGGATAAAGTGTGAATGAAGGCTCGACGTGTTAACGATTTTGTGCTAAATGGGAAGAAAGTTTAATAAAAATTCAAATTACGTCAGTTACCATGGCTACGGCATTTTATTTTCTCGATATTGTAACTTAATTTGATTAAAGCACTCCAATTTTTGACATTTTCTCATATAAATCCAGATCGGTTGGTAATATTGGGATGCGGTTTTCACTCAAATTTAGCTATTTTTATGTTGGTTTAGAGTCTTTCAAGACAGTAGTACCTTTCCATTTAACTTCCCTCTCCCTCTCCCTTATTATGATATGTACGAAAGAATGTCGTAAAACAAAATGGTGCGGTATTACCCAAGCTGTCAAATGATGTTTTGAAAGTTTTAGCTCTTCGCCTAACTTTCCAAGAAGCGGTCAAATTAAGAACTTCAAAATAATTTTCAGCTATTTCTCTTGCCCATTTTAGTTATAAGGATTCTTTCCCAAACGTCTAGGCCCTACCATTGTCGAAATACAGACGCTCCGTACCCTTATCCGGACACCCACATACAGGGTTTTCAAAGTTAAGTCGGCACTATTGCTATCTTCGTTATTATTGGTGCTACGAAGTCGGTTAAATGGGCAAAGAAGTAACATTTTTGCCGCTCGTTACGATGGTGAAATCAAAATGAAAATTGAACATCGTGTTCGCGAGTTATGTCAAAAATTTCCATTTTTTTAAATGGTATACCCAATATGCAATATGCTTAATCGATAGAAAATTAAATTCTGAACGAATAAGTTCCTATGACATTTCACCCTAATGTAAAAAATGACAAAGTTATTGATCATTTACCAAATTCATCAAGGTGGCTGTGTCAACTATTTTTCTGTATTTATTTGTAGCAGAAAATGAAAAGAATATCAGACAATTGAAACAGGATTCTTTATTCTAAGCGATAATAATAATAAGGAACAACAAAACAAAACAAAACTCAAATTATATGTTCGAAAACATCACCCTCTTGCTCCAAGCATTTCTGGGCCCGCTTGTAGACACTTTTAGTAGCCTTAGCAATGGATCTACCATCAATATTATTGATGGCGTGAACGATGCTTTGCTGGAGATCCTCAAGGTTATCATATCGCCTGTTGTACACCATACTCTTCACATATCCCCAAAAGAAAAAATCCCTTGGAGTAATGTCAGGTGATCAAGGAGGCATACGGATAGGCCCATTAGTTGATAAATATCTGTCATCAAAAAAATTGTTTAATATTGTATCTATCTGACGAACGTTATGGGGAGGAGCTCCGTTTTGTTGGAAATAAATATTCTGCTTACCCATTAAATTTGCATCATCCAAGAAGTCTTGGAGTGTGGCAGTCAACATTTCGGCGTACCGCTCACCAGTTAACGCACCCTGATAAAATACTGGACCAGCAATTATCGAGCCAATTAAACCGCACCAAACATTAACACTGAAGCGTCTCTGCGTGTTACAAGATCGGTAGAGCATCGGATTTTTTCGGCTCCAAAAATGACTGTTTTTCCTGTTGAACATGCCCCCATTAGAAAAAGTTGATTCGTCACTCAATAGAATTGAGCACCAAAAATCATTATTGGTTCTCATTTGATTAATAAGCCAGTGACAAAACTGAATGCGTCTTTCTTGATCTCCTGGTACTAGTGTCTGTGTAGGTCGGAACTTATACGGCACAAACTTATACTTTTTTAGAATATTGTGGATGGAACCCAAACATAGTCCATTTTCTTGCACTAAATCATTAATTGAGTTGTTGGGATGTGCTTCAAAATAAGCTAACACATTAATTTCAGTTTCTTCACTAATTATATATTGTTTATTAGATCTGGATTTCTTAAACACGCTCGAATTAGATCTAAATTTACGATACAAAACCAAAAAGTATCTTCTATCTGGCAAATGACGCGTAGGAAACAAATCACTGTAACGCTCACGCGCTCGATAACTGTTTTTTTGACAAACGAAGTAACATTCTAACATATCACACTTTTCTGAATGGCTGAAAGGCATTTTTCTATTTAAAAACACAAACTCTTAACTCTTTATTACCAAACTTCAATTTGACATATCAATTCTGATGACATTTGTGAAAATGACAAATATTGTTCACGTAATACCAGCCACCTTGACGAATTCAATAAATGATCAATAACTTTGTCATTTTTAACATTAGGGTAAAATGTTATAGGAACTTTTTTGTTCAGAATTTAATTTTCTATCGATTATAGCTATTGCATACTGGGTGTGCCATTAAAAAAAAAATGGGAATTTTTGACATAACTCGCGAACACGAAGTTCAATTTTTATTTTGATTTCACCATCGTAACGAGCGGAAAAAATGCTACTTCTTTGCCCATTTAACCGACTTCGTATCACCAATAATAACGAAGGTAGTAATAGTGCCGACTTAACTTTGAAAACTATATATATATATATATATATATATATATATATATATATATATATATATATATATATATATATATATATATATATATATATATATATATATATATATATATATAAAAAACTGATAAATTAATTTTTCAAAATTTGAACTGTTTACACTAAAACTTATAGCAATTATATTTATTATTATAATTTGTAATTGTTCCTTTACACTTTCATTTCATTTAAGGAGTAGATGTGCTAACAATATATTTGTGTGTATGAGCGTGCGTGTGCATGCGTATTTGTAGCTGTCAAACCGTTTGAGCCGAAGTGATGAAATTTGGAATACCGCTATTGACTTACATAGTTTTCAAATTATTCGTAAGAGTAGACCTATCAATTTTAAAGTTCTTACACGCATGAAACGCACTGAACAACTATTAGATATGAAATTTCAGGCTGATTTGGTCAGTTGCCATGGTATTCTATAATATATAAAAAACTAAGGTTACATAAATTGAGACTTAACCAAGAATTTCGACTGGGATGATGCGGCATCAATAAAAATCTTGAAAAACGCATATATGAATAGTTTCAACTTGATTATCTATTATTATTAACTAAAGTGGTAAAAATTAAAAACATGTAACAATTTAATAATATACTACCAACATACGTTAAATACAAATGGAGATAACGGTCACATTATCAAATAATCGGACGGGTACTGCTAGGAAGGGGAGTTCCATCCCCCTTCAAGGAAAGTATCTTTTTTTTTAAAGTCTTTTTAAATTTTATTTTAGTATGTATCTACACTTTAAAAGTGGCGTACTTATTAAAAATTTTGTACAAGCATTATAAATTAGAAACTACGTATGTATGTATTTTGACCTTTTGTATTAAATACAAACCATTGGACATTATCTACATTAATATTTGAAAGCGCATCTTATAAAATATGCATTAAGCAAAAAAAGAAAATCCTTGAAAAATTTATAGTAATTTTTGTTTTAGAGTAGAAATCACAAAATATAAAGTTCATTTTTCTATTGTAACTTATTTACATGTTGAAATATCACAGAAAGTTTTTGCAGCTCATCGTCTAGCTTTCCAAGATAGCGTGAATTTTATGTTTCTTCATAGTAGTTACGCCTTTAGGGATAATTTAGATTTCCTAGTAGGTGGAGGCATCATCATCATGAGTACTACTAGGTAATGAATGAGTATTCGCATAAAACTTTAACTCCTATATACATGTAAATCTGCTAACGTTAACTGCATTGGGCAAAAGTGGAAGTGGTTACTATGGGTGAAACTGACCTCTGTAGGCAAGGGTGACGCAGCATAAGAAAGTATTGATGTCAGTAAACGCTACAAAGTATGCATCTGTCTGGAGCTATTGCAGCGTAATCTAAAGCGTGCGAAAAGTATTTCACAATCATGGGTACCATCGGCAATAGATATTATCAGTAGCGAAAGTGCAATGTATGCATCTGTCTGAGGCTATTACATCGTAATCTAAAGCGTGTGAAGAGTATTGCACAATCATGAGTAGCAGACGTGATATCAGCAATAGATATATTCTCAGTAAAGAGAGTGCAATGTATGCATATGTCTGCGGCTCTTGCAACAAGTTATAACTAGAGTACGCAGGAATATGCCCTAAAAATCCTTAATTATAGGCGCATAATATGCCATTAAAATGCACAAAATATGCAAAAAATATGCTGTTTAAAAACATAATATGCATATATGCCCTAACAAAAATAATTGTTCTTTTCTTCGAACATGCGTATTATTATTTCCCTTTCATTAATAAAATTTTTATTTTCTGTACTATAGTCTATCCGCCCAACAGAAATAGATAAGCTCCTCCCTAAAAATTACCGCCACATTTAAACGCAACATTTTTATTGGTCTAGTTTTCGAAACCCGGAACACAAGCAGTCACTTGCTTGCAAATGTTGTAGTTGGCGTAAATGAATATGACATCTGTAATACGTCATTGCGTTTTTTTATAATTGTGTTGGTGTAAAACTGGTCGCTGGTTACATTGGTCAAAATTTAGTGGGAGGAACTTAATTATTTCTGTTGGGCAAACAGACTATAGTTACAATAAAATAGTAATTGCTATAATTTTATTATTAATAATATCAATACATCATACACCAATACATGTTAATATCATACATACACAATCAGGATTATAGACTATTGATTAAACATTGCCAGTTTAATGCTTAACACAACTATTCGTAAAATATCAAAATAGGATAAAATACAGGTTGCAAAAACATTTGAAATAAAATAGATAGCTTTCGCAATTATTCAGTTAATGTTCTGTTGTTGAAATACGTCACAATATGTTTCTCTATATTGTATACCTTAAAACTTTGCCTGCGATCAGATAATATATTTTTATAGTCGGAAAAAGACCTTTCTACATCACAAGATGTAATTGGTGCATTTTTAAATTTAGTAATAATATCTGGACTCAGTCCAGTTTCCATATCAGGTGAGCAAGACAAAATATCATTAATTGCGTTAAGGGTTTTAAAACCTTCATTTTTATTCAAAATTTCAATAAGTTTGTTAGACACTTTATGTCCTATATTACCAGGTACACAGGTCCGAGAATAAACACAATTGCAGTTACGAATACAACAGCGAAACCAGCAAAGAAGAAAAGTGAAAGCAAAACAAGGAAATCGGTGTAATTGAAAGCATAGAAATCGATCAAAAGAGTATATAATCAGGATACTACATCGGATATCAGTTCAGTTCAAGTAACATGAAGCAGAGCTAAAGTACTAGCGGCCTTAGGATGGAAAATTAGGTTTTACCGAAACGTCGTCGTAAAGTACAATTTCTTATGAGAACTTCAACGATACACGAGGAGATAAACTCGAGAGGAATGAATATATATATATATATATATATATATATATATATATATATATATATATATATATATATATATGAATCTAGTATTGTGTTTCGTTTTAAATCTTATCTTATTAGTTAAATTCAAGGGCAAATCGTTATAAGAGTCAATAAACCTAAACCTTATTTTACTGCCGTCTATTACTTTCGTGAAAGAGATATATCTTTCTTTGTTTATAGGCAGAAGTCAAATTGAACCGGGAATGGTAGCCAATTCCCTAATTATCAAATGGGAATCGTAACCTGATAAATTATGACATACAACCGGTAGAATGGGTGAGTCTACAGTTTAGGTTACAATTCTGATGTGTGCCCCCCGAAATGCTCCAGTAAAATGGTTATGGTCTTTAATTTTTATATCACATGCAGTAAATGGTTTTCCGCAAATGTGACAAACCATAGCGCTTTCAAATTTCTCAACCTGAGTGAGGCTTAAAGTATCCATAGGAATTATTTTGTTGATCATTTCGGTAGTCCAATCTGCAATACTTTGAAGTTCTTTAACAAATCATTGAATGCAATCATTACCTCTATAAGGTCTAAATCGAGATAAAGAATCATTGTATCAACACTTCAAGTAGTAAGCAATGCTGAAGGGTATATGTTTGGAGTGAAATAGAGTATTACTTTTGATATGTGTTAGATTTGTACACTTTTCTAAAATACTTTCTAAATCCGCATAAACTACAAACGGAACCGTTTCTTGGAATGCGAAATTTTTGAACTGCAGGAACATTTCTACTTCGGTAGGTAGCATGACAGCATCGATTAAGTTGACAGTGAGTAACATGTTTCTGTAGAAGGTGATCTAAAGGAAAGTGATTCAAACATCGATAACAAATATATTTTTTGTGCTCGCGATTCGATAATTGTTTAGAAAAAAGAGCTGACATATATTTAATCCACGTGAAATGATAAACAGTAGTATTTTTGGTATTAATATTATCAAGAGCTTGATTATTAGCAGAAAATACTAAAAGATTTATTGGTTCCCTAACACTATTTTGATTTTCACTTAATACAAATGGTAATATACTTTTCCCTCGAATGCAAAACAAATTAATAGAGAGTTTAATTTTTGAAATTTTTTAGATCATCTAGTTTAATGGGGAAGTGAATTGAATCATAATTCGAAACATCTCTAAAATGAAGGTAACTTTGAACCCTTTCCGTATGACGTCGCGCGGGATATAATGCTGAAACAACAACCCACAGGAAGCAATACTAGTCGTTACTTTTAACATTCACTGCCGCATGTTTTATTGCTATGAAGTAGGGAACTTTAACGTAAGTTGAAAGACCAACTCCTAAATGGAACATAGCTATTAATATCCACTTTTAAATGTAACACCTCGTATAATGCCCAACCGGAACCCCATTTCACCCATTGTAACCACTTCCACTTTTGCCCAATTCAGTTAACGTTAGCAGATTTACATGTATATAGGAGTTAGAGTTTTATGCGAATACTCATTCATTACCTAGTAGTACTCATGATGATGATGCCTCCACCTACTAGGAAATCTAAATTATCCCTAAAGAAGAAGAAGGAAGTTAATATCCTGCAGGATATCTTGCTGCGACCCTCAACAGCCCCAATACCTCCACTCACCACAGCACAGCCCTGGACCTCCTATCTCAATCAGGGATCGTGATCTAGAGGATGATGGCTTCTAGATTTTTTGAAAAGTAGGTACCAATTTCTGTATTGATTAACACATAATTAATGAAATTTACACCAATTGTTGTTGCTACCGTACCAGAGCTGCTACGACCAACACTTCGCCTCATTCAATATGTTGGGAAAAATCTTGCATTAATACAGCATGATAATTATCAGGAGGACCTTGAAGCAGAAGCACCCACACTGCTTACGCAAGCCCGTACAACTTTGAGTGACTTTAAAAAGAAGAGTGTGAGGTGGTTAAGCAATATTCTTGCGGAATATATTAGCAGTGAGGTGTCGGGGGTGGCCCATGTTGAGTTTTTAACTGTTGCTTTAGCTGAGGCTAAGCAACAGTTAGACGCAAGAAAATAAATAGTGTAAACTTGTTACGTACTTTAGAGGACCTACCGATTTAAATTAGAGTGTATAGTTTTTTGGGAAATTTTTGTTTTTAGTTAAGTGAAGAAAATGGCTCAACCGTGAAATTTTTATTTAAAACATATAATTTTGTATATCTTAAATTGTTATGTAAAACAGCGCGAGAACATCTCAAAAACTTTTTTAACATTTTTTTAAGATAAATATATGCATAATTTTTAGTTTTATATTTAAACTATTGCAATAAATAGCTCGTACTTTTATTGTAACGCTTTATTTATTCATCGCTTTATTTAAAAGTGAAATATTTTTCCCTCATAAAACATTTCCATTATACTAAAAATTTTATATAAATGTGTATCCTTGCGTTATTTTTATTATGGAAATAACATACTCTAGTTTTAACAAAAACAATACATATAACCTCAAAATATTTGACAGTTTTTTAAGTGCAGTTCTTCAATTAATAATAATAGACATTAATACCAACTAAATTTTAACTTTTAGGACTTATAAAATTGTAATCATAAAAAAAAATTTAGCATTTCAATTTATTCATTAGTAATAGAATTTTTTTTACATTAATATCACCAGTTTTTTTTTGTAAAATCACTTGTAAAATGCATTTATGCTTTCAAACAATTTTTTTTTTGCAGGGGAATAGGGGCAAATTTCAACAATTTCAGGGAGCAAAGAGACTCTGCTTAAAATAGGCAAAATAAATGACTCCGTGGCCCCATTTAAAATTCACTTGCTTAGCTGAAGCCTAATAATTTTTCTTTTCATCTCAAAACAATCTAAATCTAGTTTTAATTTTTTTATTTTTTTCAATAATTCTTGTATCCGCTTCTTTCTCTCATCTTCATTTACTACTATTACTTTTTCTCTTCGCATTACACGTACTAGTTTCGTCATTACTTTTTTTGCTGAATCATACACACACCTAAGGAAGCCTTTTATAGTAAACCGGCATCCTTGAAACCACGAACCCTAAAAATATTTCTATGAATTGTAGTATGATACACACATGCTTTAGATTTCGACCTTGACTCAATACTTATTAGCATAGAGCTGGGTCACGATCGGACCCATATGATTCACGATGGAGTCCGCACGTGCACGACGGACTAACTGATTTGACCTTGAATACAAACTTGGTAGGATGTGGATCAGAACCGGCCTTATATCACTACTCTGGTGTAAAGGTATTTATGGCAGTTAACATTCATATTTTACATTTCAAAAACTAAGTTAATTCATACATATGATTGACATTAAATAACTAAACAAAAACTGTCCCACTTGATTTCCTTTCATCGGTGAACATATCTGGTCCACTCCGTTTTGTTGTGTGCTAGTACTACTGACTCTTGCCACGTGGTTCTCCATTCATGCAACAGTTCTTCCATTTCTTTCCTCCAAGTTTTCTGTGGTGTTCCTCTTGTTATATTTGGGCCTTCTTTTGAATCCCATAAGATCTTTATCTGTCTGTCATATCTCATTCTTAATAGATGTCCTAACCATTGAAGCTGTCGTGTTTCAATTATCGCTGAAAAGGATCATATCCCTTCTGGTTACTCGTAGCACTTTCCTTAGGTATTTCATCTCGATGCTCTCTAATTTCGTTCTTTTATTGGTTATCCACGATCCCCCTCCAAATGTGTGTTGTATAAAGTATAATACAGCTTAGATGTGTTATCTATTCGTCTATTTATTTCTGCTTCATGCTCTCCATTGTTATTTATATTGACTTCTAGATATATAAATTCCTCGACTTGTTCAATTTTATTTTTATCTATTTGTATATTAGTCTGTGTTAGATGATTCGCGATTACCATAACTTTTATTTTCATGTTGTACTCCTCTAAACTCTCTTTCCATATCTCAAGGTTTCTTTGCAGGTATTACCACATCATCCTCAAAAGCACATTCTGTGATGTTTATCCTATCTAAGTTGTTATAACCAATGTTAAGATACGTCACTCTTTCTCTGCAAGTTTGTGCCTTCTTCTCCCATAGTTTTCAGTATCTCTGCCACTATTCCGTCATGGCCTGATGCTTCTGGATTTTTGTACCCTTAATGGCTTCACGTAATTCTTCTCTTGTGGGTTCTTCATTTGTTACTTCAACCTGTTCTTCTCCTAACTCTTCTTTTTCGTTTCCCTTTGTATTTTGTCTTCTGGTCTCATTTTCCGTTAGTATATCTTGAAAATATTTTTTCCATCTTTTTATCACGTCTGTTTCCTTGTTTAATATTTTATCTTCTTTATTTTTAATTTGGTGTGACATCTGTCTTTTGTTCGTTCTATAACTCTTGAGGACTCAAATAATTTCTGATTTGCTTTATTATTTCCATTTTGTGCCCAAGGTTCTGCCATGACTTTTCCTTAGCTGCCTTTATTATTTCTTTGACTTTCTTCCATTGGTCTTTATATTGTCCTTTCTTATGTCATTCCACCGCTTTGTTTGTTTTCCTTGATTGTTCCTTTTAGATACTTCACACACTGTTTTCGCTGCTCCTTTCAGTATCCTTTTGAATATGTCCCACGTGCTTTCTATGTCATCATGTGCGTATTCTTCTTGTATCTTTTGCACCTCTTCCCTAATTATAATATAACAGTTTATAAAATAAGGAAAAGTACTAACATAAAATATTGTTAATTATGCAACTTAACATAAAAGACTAAATGCTTGTAAAATTAACATTAAAGTTAACTATTTAAATGATCATTATCAAACACTGCTAAGATACATATGTATAATTTCCAAAAAAAAAAAAGATTTTTCCAAGCTGATAAAGAGGTTTTCATGTATCTCCAAAGATAAATAATACCTTACAGTTCTATCTGCGACATCGTAATAACGATGTGGTGTAAAAAAGAATAAATAAAAACAGGCGGCTTTGGAAAAAATAAAAACAGACGGCTTTGAAGTAATTCAGTGTCTGTCATAATTTTGGATTGCACGATTTCGTATTTAGCCGGTACTAGTATTTAACTCTGAATTAGTTAATTTGTGGTAGTTATATCCAGAGAGACAGCCGCCTTATAAAACCACATTTAGGGACTTGCCAGTCAATTGGATTGGAACACATTCGACAGGAAGATGGCCAGCGCGATCCTCCGATATAACACCTCTTGACTTTTTTCTCAAAAATTACAATCAATTGCGGAACTTAGCTGTCTAAACGTTTGAAAGTGTTATGCCTCAAATGATACGTAAGGTTTTGAATTCAATTGCCAAGAAACCCACTTAAAACCAAACCAACCATACTATTTGCGTAGGTATAAGCTCATTAGGAAAGATGCTCTTCCTAATATAAGAGTTCAAGGCATAGTTGCAGTACTTATTAGGCACTACTAAGGACGCATTTATAAGCTGTTGCGGTGAAGATTATTGCGCCTATAAAACTAGTTATCTGTAACATATACCTACCAAATAATGATTGGCAGCAAAACCTAGACGTTATAGTTCAGATACCTGATCCATACATGCTGTTGGAAGACTTCAATGCTCACAGTCGTTCATGGAGATCAGCCCGCACTGACAGCAATGGAGCAGTTATTGAAAATGTAATGGACGCAAACAATCTGTTTTTATTACACTGGTGAAAATACTCACCTTTGTGCTATAACTAGCACTTTTCTGCCCGGATTGCCACATCATTCTCATGGAAAGTATCTCAGGATTTTCATTATAGCAACCACTTTCCGATAATAATTGAAACCAAACAATGCAGAATACCTATAGTAAGTCCAACTCATTGGAAAATATCCGAAGCTCGGTGGGATATCTTCCAAGAGCATCTCAGTGTACCCGATGAGCAACACACTGCCTCGAGGAATATATGTAATGTTACGAATGGTATGGCGCAGCCAATGGTGCCATCCCAAATTCTGTAGGAAATCTGTTAAACATACGGTACCATGGTGGAAGAAAAAAGTTATCGAAGCTATAGCAATAAAAAACCAGCACTAAATGTCTTCGAAAGAAATCCTACGAATAAGAACATAATAACATTCACAAAAGCGAGATCGTGGAATAATTTTGAATCCGCTATAACGCGTCACACAAACAACTCAATTGCATGAAATGAAGTGGTTGACCTATTAGCGGATCAGTTTGAACGTGTCAGTAGCTCTACAAACTATAGTCAATCCTTTCAAAGGACAAAAGTTGGAAAAGAATACAAATTCAATTTTATAGAATCAAACAGCGAGGAAGATAACGTACTGTTCACCATCGGAGAACTAGAAAACGTTCTTAAGGGAAACAAAGCTTCCTCTCAATGTAGTGATCTGATAAGATATGAAATGCTGGATAATCTTACCAATGAACGTAAAATGCTTCTTCTCGATGCCTTCAACACAACATGGACAGTAGTTAGTACAGGGCCGGTTCTGGACCAGTTCAAGGTCACTCGCCCTCTGGTGTTGAAAAACGTAAGCTTTTGTAGCTCTTTCAAGGTCAAAGCTTAGGCGGTAAATTTAAAATTTTGGAGCTGGTCAAGGTCAAAGCTAAAAATAGAAGTTGCAATGTAATCATAAATATAAAAATAGTCTTCAAGGTCAAAGGTTATTGACCTACGGTGGTGTCATATTACATTTCTTAGAAATATAAAAAGGTCCAGATGAAAAGCTAAAAAATAGAAATTGCAAGGTAATCATAAATCTAAGAATAGAATTTTCAAGGTCAAGTAATAAGAGGCCAGAGCTACTCCACTTCAAGTTCATGACGATCTCGTAAGCTATGCATGAAAAGTAGGTGATGAGTCCATTGAAGGTGAATACTCCACTTCAAGCTAAAAATGTCACCATCCTCATCATATTACAAGGTCACTCTGCGGTCAAACGTTTTGGCAGGAAATTTGTATGTCAAGGTCAGAAGCTAAAAATAGGAATTGCAATGTCATCATCATATTACAATTCTTAGAAGTCGAAGCAAAAACTAAAAATAGAAATTGCAATGTCATCATCATCATCATATTACAATTCTTAGAAGTCGAAAAATAGTGTGGTCAAGATCAAAGGTTATTTACCTACGGTGGTGTCATATTTCTTAGACATATAAAAAGGTGAAAAGCTATAAAATAGAAAATCTAAGAATAGAATTTTCAGGGTAAAATTTTTTGGCGGGAAATATAAATTTTTGGAGCTGGCCAGGGTCAAAGCTAAAATAGAAATTGCAATGTCATCATCATCATCATATTACAATTCTTAGAAGTCGAAGCAAAAACTAAAAATAGAAATTGCAATGTCATCATCATCATCATATTACAATTCTTAGAAGTCTAAAAATAGTGTGGTCAAAGTCAAAGGTTATTGACCTGTTTGGGTATCGTATGACATTTCTTAGAAGTATAAAAATAGAATCAATTCATGGAAACAAGAAGAATGCGTTGTCTATGCTAAAAAGTAGACCAAGGTCAAATGGGCTTATTAAATTGGGTCAAGGTGAAATAATTTACTAAACTAAAGGTAGGTGTGTATTTAACAAGTTTAAACATGTTGTCACGACGATCTCGTAAACTATGTATAAAAAGTAGGTCATGAGTTCATTGAAGGTGAATACTCCACTTCAAGGTTACGACTTTCAAAACTTCAGATGATTCAGAGGTCAACAAGAGTCACGACTCCATGTTAAAATGAGAGGGTTAGATCATATCTGGTTCGCGTCTTTGGTTATATCATAGCTAAAAATAGTCGGTTCATGTCCTCACTAAAAGGTGGTCGCGTTCTAGCTAAAAAGCATAGTGGCAGCATCATCGTTGAAAGTAGCTTA
The DNA here is from genome assembly GCA_036346205.1 of Vesta saturnalis. Taxonomy (NCBI): domain Eukaryota; kingdom Metazoa; phylum Arthropoda; class Insecta; order Coleoptera; family Lampyridae; genus Vesta; species Vesta saturnalis. The sequence goes on from JARFJB010000821.1 coordinate 9,629,291, forward strand.
TGCGCGTAACCAGATATGTGTAGTAATCAAAGAGATGGTTCATATCTGCACTAATGTAACATAGTGGGGGTAGTTTAGAGTAAGAATATAAGGAAATAGTGTAATGGGTAGTGAGTGTTGTGTAAAACATGTGGATGGCATACGCTCAAGAGCAATGGACCAAAGCAACTGGCCTGAGAACAGCGGTGGAACGCTTGAAGCAAGAATTTTCGGCATTAGTGTTCGATGCCGAACATGAGGTGGTTTACGGGCGAGGTGATTATAGTGAAGCGGAGTGTAACGTCCTAGTGAAAAAGTATGAGAAAGGAGTAACGATATGTGAAAAGTTTTTAAATTTAAAGAAAATATGTAGAACATGTTTTGTAGAAGAACTGAAAGCTGTGCAATTGCATCAGTTTTTCAACGATGTAAAAAAATGGACAGCATCTCCTGATGGTAGCAGTTCACTCTCATCAGATGCAGATTAGCCTATCGATACAATTATCAAAGTACACTCTCCCCTCTACCATCAAAATCATGATGTAGAAATATATAGGACAGTTCCGGTGTCAACTATAATTCATAAGCGTTCTCGAATCAGTAAAGATGGATCTATCTGCATTGAACAGCAGCACTTTCTGTAAATCCTTTAAGAACATAAAAGACTTGGAGGTGGGTGCAAAATATAAAGTGATTGATGTGAATACCATTGACACAAAGTATGGTAAACATATTATCATTGAAACCCAGAACTTTAAGTGCATACTTCCCTTAGGATTTTATGAATAGTTCAAAAAAGAAGATCGCATTGAAAAGTTTAAGCAATATCTGGTTGAGAATGACGTATACATTACCAGCGCCGGAACTGTAGGTAAGACGACTAATTTAACATTTCTGTAAAAATAATAATAAATATATATATATATATATATATATATATATATATTATATATATATATATATATATATATATATATATATAATATATATATAATTGTTTGGAAATAAATTATATCTTTTTTGTTGCAAAAAAGTCTTCTATTTTTTGATTAAATGAAGGGTATATCATAATGAAAAGAGCTGCTATTGATGAGACTAAAAAAATGTAGCGTATAATATGGTGTCTGCAGCTATATTGGCTAAGCTCTTCAAGGTTAAAATTTATTGGTATCATGTTACAATTGATACAAACCAATCTTCAAGGTTAAATTTTATTGACAAGGTATTGAGAAGGTATCATATTACAGTTCTTATGTTAGACTCTTCAAGGTTCTTAGGAACAGCAAAATAAGCATTCTTAACCAATGACACATGTAACTGACTTTGTGCATGCTCGGTATTGCTCGGGTATCCTCGTGGAGTCTACCCTTCTGTATAAGTTTAAATTTTATAATCACATATCATTCGCTTCAACATCATGTTTTCCTAAAAAGTATATATGTTAAAGCATTGTTTTTGCACATTAAAATCGCTTACGTATTTACTATTGTAATAGTGTGTGTGTGTGTGTAAACCTAACCAGAAAATCAAGAAATATATTTACACCTAAGGAACTAGCGATATATAATGGAGAGCAAATTGCTCATTACGTATTCAAGCCTCCATTTCCATGGCACACCTTGGATAGTGAATTTCAAAAACAAGCTAATTGGTTAATTCACAACCACCACTTTATCAAGTGGGAATATGGATATACTTCTCCACGTCTATTCCCTCGTATACTTAGTGATTTCATATCAACAACAGATGAGATGTACGTTAAAGGACGAGAGAAAGCTGATTTTATTCAAAATTTTTAAAATAACGCATTACGGTGTTTGAAGAACAACCTACTTTATCCAAACTTCATCCATGCGGTTTTTTTCATACACAAAACACTTGTCACTGTGCTTTAGCTCATGTATATCATTTATATGAAAAAATTGTAGTGAAATTCTAATAAAGATTTATTAACTGACATCTATATGTACATATCTTATTCGCATGTATTACCTCAACGCTTTTATGAGTATTTCAAAGAATAACTGGATAATTTAAATGTTATCTAAGAATAAGCATTTGTGTAAAATTTTTTTTTTTTTTGGATGATGAGAACCTAAACTGCTTTCAGTCTGCCGGAAACAGATACCGCTTTTGAGAAACAGCTACCTATCTTTGAGAAACGGGTACCGGTTTTAGGTCTGTTTTTGAGCTGTTTTCGAAAACCGGGGAAGCTGTTTTGAGCTGTTTCTGCCTGTTGCTAGAAAAAATAGGTATCTGTTTTTTTGAGCTGACTGCATCAAAGTTTATACTATTCACATTTTCGGTGATTACAATGTTCTACTGAACAAAATTTAAAAGCATATTTGATAAAGGTTATATACCAAATTGGTCTAGTGAACTTTTCGAGATTGTTAAAGTACGTGTAACGAATCCGGTCACGTACTTGCTACAAGACATGATAGGGACACCTATTTATGGACAGGAACTGCAAAACGTTAAATATCCGGATGTGTATTTGGTGGAAAAGGTCATTCGACGTAAAAAGAATAAAGTGTACGTAAAGTGGTTGGGATTAAACGAGTATTCATGGATCGATGATGATAATGTAGTTTTATAAGCATATTATTGTAAGGCAATAAGCTCATTTATAATTCAATAATGCCGGTAAGAACAACAAGCACTTTGGAACACTTAAATTACTGTAGAAAGCATCACTATTGGTTTAATAACGGATATAAATGTCCTGCTTGTATAGGTACCGACTAGTATGAATATAACTTATTGTAATATAGTGTACTTAAGGAACTAACGTAGAATGTAATTTCTGTAAGGATACTAATAAAAGACCAATTGTAATTTGTATTATTTATTAATAAAAACATACTGATACAAACATACATTTTTTTATGTACATAATTTTTTTTTAATACCTAATGATCTTATATATTAGGCCTAAAGTGTTTATGTAGTCCTCAAACTTAACTGATGGCCACTTCCCCGAGTCAGGTCCGCTTGTTTAACCTAACCGTTCGCCTTGAAATCTCCGACCTTTTTCAACGTTTTCTAGAATCCAGTTATATATTGTGAAATGTTCATAATTTTCCGACGCAAAATATAAAGTGATTGATGTGAATACTATCGACACAAAGTATGGTAAACATATTATCATTGAAATCCAGAACTTTAAGTCCATACTTCCCTTACAATTTTATGAATACTTCGAAAAAGAAGATCGCATTGAAAAATTTAAACAATATCTGTCTGAGAATGACATGTAGATTACCAGCTCAGGAACTGTAGGAAAGACAACTAATTTAACATTTCTGTAAAAAAAAAATTATAATAACATATGTCTATGTATAATTGTTTGGAAATAGATTATGTATTTTTTATTACAAAAAATAAAATGTCTTCTATTTTTTGATTAAATGAAAAGTAGGTACATCATAATGAAGAGAGTTGCTTGGGTAAAGGGCTACCGAGTTATGATTTATTAATGTAAGCAATTGACAACGTTTAGGTACATATAATTGCGTCATTGGCAAGATACAATTTTTTTCACGCACAGCTTTTATATTTTCAAAGAAATCCTCTGCGTCAAGAGACACCATCGTTCCTCGAGACTAGTGTGATTAGAGAAATTACACTTCAAGTGAAAGAAGAAGAAGAAGAACAGTAATTTAAGTGTTCCAAAGTGCTTGTTGTTCTTACCGGCATTATTGAATTATAAATGAGCTTACTGCCTTACAATAATATGCTTATAAAACTACATTATCATCATCGATCCATGAATATTCGTTTAATCCCCAACCACTTTACGTACACTTTATTCTTTTTACGTCGAATGACCTTTTCCACCAAATACACATCCGGATATTTAACCTTTTGCAGTTCCTGTCCATAAATAGGTGTCCCTATCATGTCTTGTAGCAAGTACGTGACCGGATTCGTTACACGTACTTTAACAATCTCGAAAAGTTCACTAGACCAATTTGGTATATAACCTTTATCAAATATGCTTTTAAATTTTGTTCAGTAGAACATTGTAATCACCGAAAATGTGAATAGTATAAACTTTGATCTAGTCAGCTAAAAAAAAACAGATACCTATTTTTTCTAGCAACAGGCAGAAACAGCTCAAAACAGCTTCCCCGGTTTTCGAAAACAGCTCAAAAACAGACCTAAAACCGGTACCCGTTTCTCAAAGATAGGTAGCTGTTTCTCAGAAGCGGTATCTGTTTCCGGCAGACTGAAAGCAGTTTAGGTTCTCATCATCCAAAAAAAAAAAAAATTTTACACAAATGCTTATTCTTAGATAACATTTAAATTATCCAGTTATTCATTGAAATACTCATAAAAGCGTTGAGGTAATACATGCGAATAAGATATGTACATATAGATGTCAGTTAATAAATCTTTATTAGAATTTCACTACAATTTTCATATAAATGATATACATGAGCTAAAGCACAGTGACAAGTGTTTTGTGTATGAAAAAAACCGCATGGATGAAGTTTGGATAAAGTAGGTTGTTCTTCAAACACCGTAATGCGTTATTTTAAAAATTTTTGAATAAAATCAGCTTTCTCTCGTCCTTTAACGTACATCTCATCTGTTGTTGATATGAAATCACTAAGTATACGAGGGAATAGACGTGGAGAAGTATATCCATATTCCCACTTGATAAAGTGGTGGTTGTGAATTAACCAATTAGCTTGTTTTTGAAATTCACTATCCAAGGTGTGCCATGGAAATGGAGGCTTGAATACGTAATGAGCAATTTGCTCTCCATTATATATCGCTAGTTCCTTAGGTGTAAATATATTTCTTGCTGTTTTGAATCCTTGCACATCAATTATAACAAGCATTACTTTTCTATATTTGTCTGGTTGTCTTCATTAGCGCGTTGTATATGCGCTAATGCAATCGTGCAGTATTTCTACATGCTACATTTAAACAAATAGAACTGATTTTCTGGTTAGGTTTACACACACACACTATTACAATAGTAAATACGTAAGCGATTTTAATGTGCAAAAACAATGCTTTAACATATATACTTTTAGAAAACATGATGTTGAAGCGAATGATATGTGATTATAAAATTTAAACTTATACAGAAGGGTAGACTCCACGAGGATACCTGAGCAATACCGAGCATGCACAAAGTCAGTTACATGTGTCATTGGTTAAGAATGCTTATTTTGCTTTCCTAAGAACCTTGAAGAGTCTAACATAAGAACTGTAATATGATACCTTCTCAATACCTTGTCAATAAAATTTAACCTTGAAGATTGGTTTGTATCAATTGTAAATGATACCAATAAATTTTAACCTTGAAGAGCTTAGCCAATATAGCTGCAGACACCATATTATACGCTACATTTTTTAGTCTCATCAATAGCAGCTCTTTTCATTATGATATACCCTTCATTTAATCAAAATAGAAGACTTTTTGCAACAAAAAGATATAATTTATTTCCAAACAATTATACATATATATATATTATATATATATATATATATATATATATATACATATATATATATATATATATATATATATATATATATATATATATTTTTTACAGAAATGTTAAATTAGTCGTCTTCCTACAGTTCCGGCGCTGGTAATGTATACGTCATTCTCAACCAGATATTGCTTAAACTTTTCAATGCGATCTTCTTTTGAACTATTCATAAAATCCTAAGGAAGTATGCACTTAAAGTTCTGGGTTTCAATGATAATATGTTTACCATACTTTGTGTCAATGGTATTCACATCAATCACTTTATATTTTGCACCCACCTCCAAGTCTTTTATGTTCGTAAAGGATTTACAGAAAGTGCTGCTGTTCAATGCAGATAGATCCATCTTTACTGATTCGAGAACGCTTATGAATTATAGTTGACACCGGAACTGTCCTATATATTTCTACATCATGATTTTGATGGTAGAGGGAGAGTGTACTTTGATAATTGTATCGATAGGCTAATCTGCATCTGATGAGATGAACTGCTACCATCAGGAGATGCTGTCCATTTTTACATCGTTGAAAACTGATGCAATTGCACAGCTTTCAGTTCTTCTACAAAACATGTTCTACATATTTTCTTTAAATTTAAAAACTTTTCACTAGGACGTTACACTCCGCTTTACTATAATCACCTCGCCCGTAAACCGCCTCATGTTCGGCATCGAATACTAATGCCGAAAATTCTTTCTTCAAGCGTTCCACCGCTGTTCTCAGGTCAGTTGCTATGGTCCATTGCTCTTGAGCGTATGCCATCCACATGTTTTACACAACACTCACTACCCATTACACTATTTCCTTATATTCTTACTCTAAACTACCCCCACTATGTTACATTAGTGCAGATATGAACTATCTCTTTGATTACCACACATATCTGGTTACACGCATAAGCTACTTTCAACGATGATGCTGTCACTATACTTTTTAGCTAGAACGCGACCACCTTTTAGTGAGGACATGAACCGACTATTTTTAGCTATGATATAACCAAAGACGCGAACCAGCTATGATCTAACCCTCTCATTTTAACATGGAGTCGTCACTCTTGTTGACCTCTGAATCATCTGAAGTTTTGAAAGTCGTAACCTTGAAGTGGAGTATTCACCTTCAATGAACTCATGACCTACTTTTTATACATAGTTTACGAGATCGTCGTGACAACATGTTTAAACTTGTTAAATACACACCTACCTTTAGTTTAGTAAATTATTTCACCTTGACCCAATTTAATAAGCCCATTTGACCTTGGTCTACTTTTTAGCATAGACAACGCATTCTTCTTGTTTCCATGAATTGATTCCATTTTTATACTTCTAAGAAATGTCATACGATACCCAAACAGGTCAATAACCTTTGACTTTGACCACACTATTTTAGACTTCTAAGAATTGTAATATGATGATGATGATGACATTGCAATTTCTATTTTAGTTTTGCTTCGACTTCTAAGAATTGTAATATGATGATGACATTGCAATTCGTATTTTTAGCTTCTGACCTTGACATACAAATTTCCTGCCAAAACGTTTGACCGCAGAGTGACCTTGTAATATGATGAGGATGGTGACATTTTTAGCTTGAAGTGGAGTATTCTCCTTCAATGAACTCATGACCTACTTTGCAGGCATAGCTTACGAGGTCGTTATGACCTTGAAGTGGAGTAGCTCCGGCTTCTTATTACTTGAACTTGAAAATTCTATTCTTAGATTTATGATTACCTTGCAATTTCTATTTTTTAGCTTTTCACCTTGACATTTTTATATTTCTAAGAAATGTAACATGACACCACCGTAGGTCAATAACCTTTGACCTTGAAAACTATTTTTAGATTTATGATTACCTTGAAACTTCTATTTTTAGCTTTGACCTTGACCAGCTCCAAAATTTTAAATTTACCGCCTAAACTTTGACCTTGAAGGAGCTCCAAAAGCTTACGTTTTTCAACACCAGAGGGCGAGTGACCTTGAACTGGTCCAGAACCGCCCCTATACTAACTACTATGGGCAATAGCCAAGTATGCTACTTGCTGTAAAGAAGCAATTCGAACAAGCCTTTGTAACGAATCTTTCACGTTCTTCGTTCATTTAGTTGTAAAAAAAAGGCTTTTGATCATTAATGATTTATAAGCATGTGGTAGGCAACTTAATTTGCATTGGTGTAACTTAAGTTGCATATTTTCTTAAGGGTTGATACTTCAATATCGTGGAATTACTTTTTGCACACATTTTTCGCGCATTGTTACATCACCTGATACCGTGAGCGTCTTTTTTGGCATTGCTTGATGTACGCTGTTTTAAGCAAGAAGCCATTTTTGGTTTCCAACTAAATTTTGTGGAAAGTTCCATTGATTTAATGGTAAGACACCTAACTCGTATTATATTAAAATCTGAAACATTTGCTTTTTGCATGCACTTTTATTTAGACTTGTAGTTATACTTTTATTTACCCTTATAGTTATACTTTTATTTACACTTATAGTTATTCTTATATTTTCCTTTATACTTTTACTATTTTTGGATCTAAATTCAGATCACTCCTTTTTATTTGAACCTTCAAGAGAATGCAATAAGTACTGGATTATTCAAATTTCAATGAATATCAATTGGTAAGAAGTAAATTCAACTTTGGTGTGGTTTACAACATACAACATTGAAAGCACGACATATTGCGCAACATTTGTACGAAGATTACATCATTTATGGTTTACATTTCCGCATTCCTTCTGATAACAGCGGTTCTCCAAAAAGTTGTACAAAGATTTTATAACAGGTATTTATACCCCAATGACTTATTAGTATAAGGCTATTAACACTAGAATTAAGATTTATTTTATATAATCCCAATTTTAAACGCTTAATAAATATAGTTTGTATCTTTTATTTTGACATTTTGGTGAATGCTTTAAGGTATTCTCGGTTTAGTTATTCCGAGCGTAATAAACAATAACTTTGCGTCCGAGATAACCTTTACTATTGTTCCATTGAAGTTACTATATTGATGTTGTGGAAATAACTAAGCAGAAATATGTTGGTAATTCAGCAAATCATAACGCATGAACCAGGCCCGATTTAATCTACCTACTGAGTTAACGGCATTATCTTTTATTCAATTGTTTGGTGTCTCTAGTTATTTTATTTGCCTTATTATTACAACTTCTAAGTGAGTAATTCATACTTTAATTTACTCTAAAACAAAATGAATTGATAGTTTTTCCTTTTACCGTCAATTTGTTTGTTGATATTAACTTCTAATATTAAGATACTTAATTATGGTGTCTGTAATAATCATACTTGAATGTTATTGCATCAACTTCTTGAAAATGCACGTCTGTATTAAAAAATTTCATGACTATTATTGTCCATAAAAGGTTCAAAACGCGATCACACTATCAACTGTGATACGTTACTGAATTTGTAATAAAAAAATCTTTCAAAATCAGTTTTTAAAATATCAGAACCGTTGTTGGCTATAAAAATAGGAAACGCCCGATTGTAAAACCGACTATGCCATGTTAAAGCCGGTAACAAGTTGCCATGAAGCATTTTTGTTCTAGCATTTATAACAACGCCAGAAAAAAATAAAACAGAAATTTCAAAACTTCAGATTTTTGCAAATATCTCAAAAACAAATAATCACACCATCGATCTTTTGGGTCATTTTCTTGGCCGCCCCACAACTTTTTTCTTATTTAACTGGAGCTGTATCTATTACCATTTCCGAGATTCCTTATCTTGTACACAGTGTACATGGAGACCAAAAGTACAAAAAAAAAGCGAAGGCGCACCGATAGGATCACCATTATCACCTGTTCTAGAAAATTTATTTATGAGTGAATTAGAAGACAGAATATTGAAAACGGTAAAGCACACCCCAAAATGGTGGTTAAAGTATGTGGATGACACATTTGTTGTTTGGATACATGGACGAGAAGAATTGAATACATGCTTGCAACATCTGAACGAATCACATCACAGAATAAAATTCACATTGTAGATCGAGGTAAATGGAAAGTTGCCGTTCTTAGATGTGTTGGTATATAAAAAAGACAATCACCTTGGTCACACTGTATACTGGAAAACAACACACCAAAGATACCAGATTGCTAAGCCTCACCATCATGCGCCACAATTGCAAGCAGTAGTCACAACACGTGTGACCAGATCAAAAAGATTAGCAGATAAGCAAGAAGACCGAAACATTAAAAACATAACCGAAAAACATAAAAAGCGCTGTAATCCACCAGATTTCACAATTATTAATTAAGCATTGTTACAATAATAAATAAGGATTGTTAAAATTAGTGTACTAAACAGATTTCAATTTACAAAAGTCTTGTATTTGAGTATGGCTTGATACAGTGGCGGCTCTTTAATGAGAGCAAGTGAGTATAACTTATTAGAATCTCACTTAAAAACTACATACATGTTTATGGCGAAATTGATACATACATAATTATACAGAAAGTATTGACCGCATAACAATAATAATTATGCATTTCTTTTTATACGAGGATAATAACAATGGATACTAAAAAAAACCTACCTATTTATAAATGAAAATGTGTTTGAAATTTTAAAGAAACGATCGTTAGGTACTAAAATGGCTCTAAATGCTTTATTATATCTTTTTTTTTTAAAACTTTATATTCAATTATTCACACAAAGCACATTACTTAACTTAGTACCACATCAAACACTGAAAATCAAAATAACTCGGAAACGCACAGGAATTTCGAAACAGAAGAAGGTACATTATCTTTGTTAAACTGTATGTAGATAATGAAAACAACAGTTTTTTTAAAAAATAGTCATTGGCGTAGAAGTTCTGTTTATGAAAGGGGTTGAGCACCCCCTCCACTCTGCCACTGTGCAAGTTTGTGAACATTCTTATCGCTTGTTTTATGCCCCTATCTAAGCATTCGTTTATGAGTTATAATGAAAATTTGAGAAAAAAAAATTATATTCAACACCCTGCATCTCAGAAACGAAGCCTTCTACGACATATGTTTATAGGAACTTGTGTTCTATCTCCTGTTAAAGTTTATCTACAAAAAACTGACTCACCCTGCATATATATATATATATATATATATATATATATATATATATATATATATATATATAAGCGTTCACTAGAATAATTAAAACATACTGACAAGACAAACAAATTTGACAATTACCAACCCGTAGAACGGACGGGCTTAGGGAAGGTATGCAGCACATGTGATCATCTACATACGATAAAAACATTAATTGAAAAACAAATGAATATAATCTTCCCCTATATTTTACCCTCATAGACTACGAAAATACCTTCGACAGTATAGAGGCATGGGCTGTAGATGAAGCACTTATAAACTGCAGAACAGACTCTGTTTACCGCAACTTAATACATAACATATACCAAGAAGCAACAGAAGACAGAACGTATACCAGTCGGAAGAGAAGTAAGCCATGGTGACACAATTTCCCCTAAATTGTTAGCCCTGGCGATAGAAGACATATTTAAATCACTAAATTGGAAAGAAAAAGGAATCTGTATTGACGGAAAATACTTAAACAACCTTAGATACGACGACGCAACAACTAGGAAGATTTACAAGAGGTGATCAATGACTTACACCGGAAATCTTTAGAAAAAGGTCTTAAGATGAATTTAAATAAAACTAAGACAATGTCAAACAGCGACAAACATCACAAGTTAACAGTCATCGACATTTAAATCGAACTAGTTAACAAATATGCATATTTAGGCCAAATTATTAAGGTAAACAAAGAAAATAGAATAGCCGAAATAGCTAGAAGAGTACGATTGTGAGGTGGGCTGCATTTGGCAAACTGTCATATATACTAAAAGATCAAAAGATTCCGTTACACCTAAGAACCAGAATACTTAACAAATGCAACCTGCCAAACACCACATATGGAGCTCAAACTTGGACGTTCACAAGAGCAAACCTGAATAAGATAAGAATAACTTAGAGAACCATGGAGAGACAAATGCTGGGGATTTCGCTTAGAGATAGGAAAAGAAACGAGTGGATTAGAAGGAAAACGAAAGACACCGATGTCATTGAACAGGCAGCGAAACTTAAATGGGAATGGGCCGGGCATAACGAACGCCTCCAAAACCAACAATGGAACCACCAAATAGGAAAATGGCGACCTTATATTGGAAAAGATCAAGACAACAGATGAGGTGGAAGGACGACATAGTAAAACATGCAGGTTTAATGTGCCAACGAATAGCACAAAACAGCGACAACTGGAAACTGTGAGGGGAGGCCTACATTCTAAAATGGAAAGGATAGAAAATAGGCCGAAAGAAGAATATATATATATATATATATATATATATATATATATATATATATATATATGTATATAAGTTGACATGCATACTGTACAGGGTAGAACATAAAACACATATTTTGCTCAAGAGTAAAGTACCTTTATTTCAATAGAAAAAAATTGTTAAGAATTAAAAGCTTTGTTCAGATATGAAGATTCAGCCTCCTATGCCGTCTTTGGCTATTTTTAAACTTTCCGACATTCAGCATAATAAGCATATTGCAAATGGATTCTCGTCTGTCATCTGCAGCATTATCTATTTGCCAGTTTGACAATGTATCCATAATGTGAATTGAGCAGTCAATGTAATGTCATATATATTTACATACTCGAATCGTATTTGAATGAAAATGAAGTTGAATAATCAAGAAAAGGTAGAAATAGTACTAATTGAAGGAAATAATTATCGAACCACAAGACAGGCTGCTGCATAATTTAATAATAATCATTCCGAAAGATCAAACATCTCTTAAGTAACCGTGGTTCAAGTTATGCGCAATTTTAGAAATTGCAATCCGAAATTTTTCAAAGAACCTGAACAACTGAAAACGGATGATGACAGTCTTGAAGGAATAGAGTTAGACATTACTGACTATTCAAGAAAATCCCAAACAAAGGATTAGACAAATATCCCGGACTTTGAATGTATCCACCACGTTTACAAGAAAGATATTGAAAAAGCACAAATTTAAACCTTTTAAGCCAAAATTTGCTCACACTTTAATGGGAAGAGACATGAATCAGCGCTTGGATTTTTGTGTATAGCTTTTAGGATGTTTAGAAGATAATAGACATTTTGTGAAGAAAATTTGTTTCACTGATGAAATTCCCGGTATTGGAGCACTGAGAAACCACATTAGTCGGTAGTGTCGTAGCCAGTACTTTGAAAAGGTTAAAGTTTAGTGTGGAATAATATGCGACAGGTTACTTGGACCATTATTTTTTTGAGAACATCAATGCGACAATTTTTTTAATTTTCTCAACACAGAATTTGAAAACGTTCTGGACGATATGCCTCTTGATGAAAAACTCCAGATGGCGCCACCGCACATTTCCACGCACGTGTAAGAGATTGGCTAAACGGCAATTTTCCGAACAATTGGATCGGTAGGGCTGTACAAAATGATTTAAATCTTTTTTTTTGCCTCCAAGATCTCCAGATATTACACCTCTAGATTTTTTTCTGTGGAGATTTCTGAAGGAAAAGGTGCATAAAACTGCCATGAACTGAAGCAAAGAATAAGAGATGTCTGTCAATCCGTTATACCTGAAATGCTGAGAAATGTACGTGTAAATATGAGACGGAAGACCATCAAGTGCAGTGAGCTTCTGGGTGGTCATGTTGAAAAGTGAGTCACATCTCAAAAGTAGAATAATTTAAATTTAGTTGAAGTTGCCGAAATTCATAGCTGCGTATGATTTTTCATTTCAACAAAAATAAATTAAATGTTCAAAATCTTTAGCCAATATTTCATCTCTTAGCGTAAAATTGAATTTCAAACCACTTTTCTCAATACAATTTTTTCTATCTATTGAAATAAAGGTACCTTACTCTTAAGAAAAATGTGTGTTTTATGTTCCACCCTGTATAGTGTGGATGTCAACTTTGATATGATTGGTGTTACTTAAGCTTTAGGACAAGCAAAACTCATCATCTGCATAAAGAATTTTTCGCAGAACGTAATATTGAAGAAAAGTCCCATTTGTTAAGCAAATGTTCGCACACACTATAATCGAGGGGGGGGGGGCGAAAAATGAAAATACATCTAGGTGTGTTTGACGACGAGATAATCCTATTTATTGTTGACCATTTTGTAGTTTACATAACATTTCCTATAATTATTACTGTTAAATTGCAGTGATTAATAACTTAATACAAACGCGTATGTATAAATGGCTATTCTAATGTAGCGAATGTTGTTTTGGATCCGGCAGGGGAAGCTGAAGTCAGAAGTGAAATAATGAAAAATAAGAAATAAACCAAAATAATTTCTGTTAGAATAGTGATAAATTATTCTTCTTCATAAATTGATAATTAGCATTGGTAAGTAATAAATTTGGTGGAGACTAGAAACAGGAAAAACGTTATAGTTGATATCAGAAGTAAGATATATTGGGTAAAAAAAGAAATAGATAAAGAAAAACGAAAGGACTTCGCAATAAGAGATCTGAGATGAGAACTGGAAGAGTACGAATTCGGGATAATCGGAAGGAAGACCTATCTAATAGAATGCTTGGAATTTAAACGAGTCGGCCCAACACGTACATTTTTGACAACCCAGATCCCGTGAAACACCTTACAGAAATCATTGTTTACCAAAAAAAGAAAATGACAGAATAATTACATCTAAACTTTCTGACATTGTCCCAAATTTTCGCTCGAAAGAAAGATATCGCGGCACAACGTAAAGAAATCCTTACCGAAGTAAATAAAGAATCAGCGAAGCTGAAAGCAGGATGAGAGATTTGGTGGAACGTTTTTCGCTAAAAAACAAATAATCAGGAGTTCGAGAGACGATGTCGATGAGATGAAATCAGATATAGAGACTACGGAAGTGTTCCTGGACAAACGTCCACCGCCTTCTAAACTTCTATCTGTAGAAAATATTGTGTGGTCACGCAAACCTAGAGCAGATTTACCGCTCGCGGGTGAGGTTCCGAAAACAAAAGTCCATCAAAATTTGCTGCGTCCAACATATACATATACGTATGTATATATATATATATATATATATATATATATATATATATATATAGTTTTTGTTATTAAATCATATATTAAAAAATACAACAAAGAAAGTCAGTAGTAGAAAGGAGGCACAGTTCCCTCCATTTTTTACGTCACAAGCCCCACACCCTGGGACACCTTCCTCACCAGTTTTTGTTTACGCCCACGTGGGAGGCGTATTTTTGTCGGCTATTTTTTTTGACGGCTTATTTTCGGGGGCCATTTTCAGCCTCTTAATGGATTTTTCACCCTAATTTGCTTGTATTAAGAGCTTTTTTACAGTTCAGCCCATGGAAGGTAGACAAATGCGTGCGCATACAATGTTCTGAATGGAGGTCCTAAAGATAGCACCTTTCACCTGATTAGCTTCTGATTGGTTGTTAGCGCCACCCAGCTTCTGAGCTCTGATTGGAGCCTTAAGGCTCTCCAACGGTTACGGTGGGAAATTTGAAATAATGGGGCTCAAATGCTAACTTGTAAGACAGCTATAAGAACTTGTGTTAGGTCTGCACCCCCTTGTCGTAGCCCCTTAGACATTATGATTAGATATACATCAAACTATTATTGTTAATGCAGGATGCGCGTGTTCGTTTTAGTAAATAGTTAAAAGACAGCAACAAAATAGGGTTATCTTGATGTAAAGAGATAAGCACCATAAAACAAAGTAGAATATACCTGTGATTGCAGATTTTTTTCACCTAGTATTTAAGTTGTGATGATAACGAAATACTCTTTAGAATCGATTAGCGTTTCGAGATGGAAGGTCAGTTTAAGCATCCCTTTTCGGCAATAGTTTCGGGGCCATCTGGTTGTGGGAAATCGTATTTTATTTTCTAAAAAATATCGAAACTGTGTGCGATACAGCCTTTGAAAAAATTGTCTGGTTTTACGACGAATGGCAGCCATTATTCAAAGATATCTCAGTGGATTTTCAAAAAGGATTACCTGATATGAAAGAGTTTGACGGTAAAAAACCGGTCTTAATAATAATTGACGATCTAGTGCGTGAGATTAACGGTTCGGTGGTTGATATTTTTACAAAGGGTTGTCATCATAGAAATCTATGCGCGTTTTTATTAACGCAAAACATATTTCACCAAGGATGTGGACAGAGAGATATCTCTCTCAACGCTCAATACATAATCTTGTTTAAGAATCCACGTGACAGGGCATGGATACAGTATTTAGCAAATCCACCGGATTTGTTACGCTATAGAACAAACATATTTGTGCCTCGAGGTATTTTCCAGGTATATATATATATATATATATATATATATATATATATATATATATATATATATATACACACACATATATAGCGAAAAAATGGTTTACGCCTTACAGTCATAAAGATTATATCATATATGATGGTTGACGCTTTAATCCAAAACACCGATATCCTGCACGCATTAGCCATATTAAGGTCAGCGTGGCGCTTTATTGAAATGTCTGGATAGTAAGCAGGTGAAATGCATTTTCTAGTATGCATATAACATTTTAAAAGTCGCGTGTCTCTGTAAGTTGATCAGAAACAGCGACTCTCTCAACATAAGCACACTTTAAGGCGGCTGGCACAGAGAGGTGAATCTATACAAAAGAAGAAACAGTTTCTCGTACAGAAGGGCAGCGCATTTCTACCGCTCCGGTTAGGACCATTACTTGGCGGAATCCTGGGTAATTTGTTTCAATAACTATGGACCACAATCTGAAGAAGATGATTATTCTACCTATGGATTTTATACAGCGTCTGCAAGCGGCAGATCTCAGCAAAACAACATATTAACGCAGTTGGGTGACGACATGGATAAAATATTAAAAACCAAAATGACCGACCATGACAAATGGCAGTAGTACAATCAGGTTCTTCAAGATAACTACATTTTCCAATCAGTTACGTCAACCCGCTAGTATAACAATCAGCGGTGATGAAGATGATATTAGGGATTCGCCGAAACGCAAAGGTCTGGCAGACAACGAAATAGTATCAACACTGCCTGTTGCATACAGGAAGAAAAGCACTGATTTATTGCATATACTCAATACGGGCGGTGATGTGTTTTGGAATAAAAGGGGTGCTGTCACAGTAAAAGGTGAGGTAATCTCTCATTCTAACATTATAGATCTGGTTCACGAAACGTTAAGACAGCGAAAAACTACAAACCCACACGGCTGGCGACAGTTTTCTACGTATATTAAAGAAATAAATGCACCACGAGGGTTTATCGGAAATATTCGAAGACGTGATGCTACTGTATCACCTAACATTGAACCGATCCTCACAACTATATGTGAGAATTACGAAGCCGATAGTGAGTCCAGGGAAACCCCGCGAAGATTCTTTCGAAGAAGATGACATTCACTAGATTGGGATACGTGGAGAACGTAATATGGATGCTGTTTACTATGATCCAGAGTATCTGGCAGAGTTTGCAGGTATAATACATTTAGTTAATGCTGTAAAGGGTAGATATGGTCAATTGAAAAAATGGCTGCAGGCTCAGGAGGCTTATACGGTTCATAAAACTGTCAGAAAAAAATTTCCGCGAAATAAATATATTATGAGCAACATTTACGAGCTGTGGCAAGCGGATCTTTGCGATATGCGAACTTTAAGTAAACACAATAGTGAATACATCTACATACTAACGATTATTGATGTGTTTAGCAAGAGGGTCTGGGCGAGAGTTCTTGTAACGAAGACAGCAGCATCTCTAATTGTAGCATTCACCGATATTTTTAAGGAAAGTGATAATACACCGGCAAATCTACAGACGGATGAAGGCAAGGAGTTTGTGGCGGTCTGTGTACAAAACTTTTTCAAGAAACAAAATATCAATTTCTATGTAACAAATAACCCTGATGTAAAAGCATCTGTAGTTGAAAGATTTAAGAAGACATTGAAAACAAAGATGTGGCGTTATTTCACCCAAAAAAAATATCTACAGGTATATTGATGTGCTCCAAAAACTTGTGCTTATAATAATAGCCCTCATTCAAGTATAAAGATGGCTCCTGCGGCTGTAAACGATGAAAACGTTTTGAAAGTGTGAAATAACCTGTACGCGAAAGGCCACATCACGTCATCCTAAATATGAAACCGGTGAACATGTTAGAATCGTCAGAACTAAGTACACCTTTGTGAAGGCATATGAAACGAACTGGAGCGAGGAAGTTTTTACAATTAGTGTAGTGATAAAAAGAAGACCTCTATCGCATAAGCGATCTTAATAACGATCCTGTTGGGGGTACCTTTTACGAGGACGATATAAACAATACATGGTCAAGTGGCGTGGATACAGTGACAAATTTAATAGCTGGGTGGAGATTTATCCCATCTTATTAAGTAATAGTTCCATGACGTATTTTCCATTGACGTCACATTGTAACGTCAAATTTTTGTCAAAACGAATAATATTAACCGGCTCATGGGCGACAGACAATTTAATTTATTATAGAATTGATCCACCTGCAGGAGAAGAGGATGTGTAAGAGACTATATTAAAAAAGGCTGCATCACATTTCCAACAGTACAACGAGAAAGCCATGATGGTATGTGTTACGTTTTGCCTCGGGGAATTATGCCAACATTGAAGAAATTGCCAGCGAGCTAAATAATACCGAGCTAATAAGTAAATTGCTAACAATCGAATACCATAATCTAGCTAAGCGCGTCACCACGAAATTGAAAACCTCACTCTCGCTATTCGGATTCTCACAACGTTTAGCCTTACAGCTGGGTTATCGGCCGTTTCAAAACATAGCTATGGAACCAATACCCCCGCACCCGCTAGTATATGGATAGGATTACCAACGCAAATGTTTGTTTATAGCGACATCGTTGAACCGCAAATTGTGGGCGATGTTTTATCTCCGCTTATGCGTATAATAAATATTACTTCTGAAAGCTACACTTACGGAGGTCATAAAGATGTGTTTTTCGCGTACATACTACATGCCCGTAATGACACAGGAATTTGAAAACATCGAGATTAATATAAGAACAGACACGAGTGCATCAATGCCATTTGAGTTTGGAATCATAGAGAATCGATCTGTTAAGCAATCGTTTCATGAAAGATTTCACGAGGCAGGTAGAAATCTTAAACGTAAAGCCGATTAGAAAATCGATAAAATGGTGGACAGTTCGGGCTATAAAAGAGCACGTCTGGCCGATAATAACCAGTCTCTACCGAGAGCTGTTGCCGCTAAGAAGAAGAAACCTACTTACGACGATATATTTTCAAGATAATGGCTTTTCTACCTGCAGAATCGTGTGAGTGGGTCAAGACCAAATTGGATTTGTTCGCTTTACTATCGACACAGACAGGTATCGAGAGCGGTGAATGGATATTTTACAAACCCTGATCAGCTCTTAGTGATGACCCTCCAATAGAATTTGTAGTAACCGGAATTGGGAACGATTACATAGACTTAAGTCAGACCATGTTGTACGTCACAGCTAAAGATCTAAAACAAGATGATACAGCCCTTACTGACGCGGATGTTGTAGCATCGGAAAACGATTGGATGCCGCTTTTCTCACAAGTGGAGGTTTACTTAAATCAGAAGATGGTGTGAAACAACACCTACGCGTACCGCTCATATATCGAAACGTTGCTAAATTATGGAGAGGAGGCCAAGAGTTCACATCTAGGTTGTACCTTATGGCACAGTGATACAGCTAGGTAGATGAATACATTGGGAAACGCAAATAACGGTTTCTCGAAAAGTCAAGTACTTGCAGCGAACAGCAAACAAATCGAGATAATGGATCACGTGCACTAGGGTTTGTTTAATCAGGAAAAGTTTCTCATAAGCGGTGTTGAATTAAAGGCTAAATTTGTACGATCAAAGGATACCTTTAGTATAATGGTAGTGTACGCTTTAACTTACAAGATGCGAATTATGGACGCTAGTTTACTGGTGAGACGTATGCGAATCATTCTAATTGCACACACTAAAGCTTTAGAAACAACTACAAGGACCGACGTAAAAGTGTTATCTATACCTACAGACATCACAGCAATATTAATTGCCATGTCGTTATATATTGGCGGCCAACGAATTCCTTCGAAGGCCTTACAACCAG
Source organism: Vesta saturnalis (assembly GCA_036346205.1). Taxonomy (NCBI): domain Eukaryota; kingdom Metazoa; phylum Arthropoda; class Insecta; order Coleoptera; family Lampyridae; genus Vesta; species Vesta saturnalis. The sequence goes on from JARFJB010000821.1 coordinate 9,648,959, forward strand.
ACTTTGCAGCTAATGGTTTATGTGTAAGGGCATATCAAACATTATTCTCCGGTAAGGGTATTCATTTTTTGAATGAGGGTAACGATATATCGAGAAGCGATTACCCCAACGGCTACTGTTTAATGGCCTTCGACCTAACCCCTGACTTGTCTGCAAACGCTAGCACACACTGGAATTTAGATAGAAACGGTTGGTTAGAAGTCTACTTTGAAGAAGCTCTCGTAGAAACCATTAACTGTTTGGTGTACGCCGAATTCGATAACGTGATTGAGATCGATAAACATCGGAATGTGATCGTGGATTTCGTTTGTTAAAAGGGACAGTTCTAGATCACAAACTTCCGTATCCAGCCTCAAGTGAAAGAAGATGGACGCATACTTGGACATACAAGGGTTTAGAAGTGTTGATAACGAATTCATACCGAAAGAAATTACCGTGATTACAGATCATGGGTCGTTACTGCGGATGCTGATAAAGCCACATCGAGATTATTTTATATCAAAGCCCATGTTAAGAGAGATAGGGTATTTAGAGGACAAATATCACGGCTTGAAATGGCGGTCAGAGTATGTGCCATAAAACGATTTACAAGAGAACCTGGTAAGAACTCTGCTACCGTTTAACAAAATTCACGTTAAGGGTGGTGAAAAACAACAGTTTTTAAGATTCCTTAACGAACCTATACTAAACTTGGCCGATATTGTTTGTCCGTCGATTAAAGGATTGAAAAAGGAAGGAAAGGCGTATAGTTGTTTAAACCATAAGATCGAGGAGCCTATGTGTGCTCTGGAAAATGCATTATTACTGCAAGACTGGGCGCATGCCAACTCCAAAGATGTATGCGTTACAAGTGTTGAAATGTTTGAAATCGATCCCCAGTCGCAAGAATGTGTTTCGACGTGTATGTGCTTCTCATCAGCTACCGCTACACGCACCTAGACCTTGTGCAATTATTGTGAACACGAATCCAGCAATCAAACCAGGCGGCATTGGATTGATATCTACATTGACGAGAATGATAACGGGGAATATTTTGATTCCTTTGGACGACCCCCTCTAGGTTACCAATTACGATTCCTTGAGAAGAGTTCTAGATGATTCCACTACAACAAAACGACGCTGCAGCATTACCATTCGGATGTGTGTGGAATTTATTCGATAATGTTCTTGTATTTTAGAATGAGAAATAATTTACCCTATTTTACTGTTGTTTTTTAAATATTTACTAAAACCAACACATGCATCGTACATTAACAATAATAGTTTGATTATATCTAATTATAATGTCTAATTACCTGCTTACTTAATTGCAGCTCATTTATTTATTTTAAAGTAATTTGTGGGTGTGTGAGTAATTGAACGTACAAACAAATCAGGTGTAATTTTCGAATGTAAAGGTGTTGATCGCTTAGATAGGGAATCTGCGAAAGGAAAGGTAAATGCCAGTTGCAGTAAGGTGATACAGATAATTAGGTTTATATATTTACATTTCTATAAATTACTTAATGACGGGAGAAACCAATGGCCAGTTTTATATCAACTATTCATAAGTAAAGACACAAAACGGGTTTAGTAAACTGTGTAAAATATTTCAATATTTAGTTTATTTCTCCAACACAGTTATTATTAGAACGGTCGAAAGAAAAACACATCTGAAGGTATGCGTATTATTTTTAATATATATTTTACTTGATATTGTTCACAAAAGTGCCAATAAAGATTTTAATGTATTATAAGAAGAGACTGTCATAAACCAACCAACTCTGCATCAGCTCTTTTTCTACTCGATGTCTACTCATTTGTTTAGTTAATTATATAAAAATGAGAATGTTACGCTTTTTTTTAATAGATTAATTAATAGCATTCTACGGTGCACATTTGTTGGTTTTAAACTGCGAAGTTATTGATTCGTATGTAATAATAAACTATTAAAACCTTTTGTATTTTATTTCCGTTATAGCAATTTGGTATCTTGAACAGTGGCTGATTTTGAGCAAGCAAGCTGTAATTACTTAAACCAAATCAGCACTTTTTGAACTGTTGGTTTTCGTAAATTGTAAGGTATGATCTGATTTGTATTGAGATTGATTGATTTATTGATCTGATTGATTGGTTTGTTTGTTTGAGAAAGAGCCGAGAGAGAGACGTGTATGATCAACGTCTTCTATTAGTCCTACCGCTAAGAGACGCTACCTTTATTACAGTAAAGGATTCAATAGTCCATACATCACTAGATGGCGCTAAATACAAATTCAAGTTTCACAACAAGGGGCCCAGATGAGAGGGCGCAGACCCTAACACAGGTTCTCACAGCTGTCTTATGAGATAGCATTACGGCCCCTTTATTATTATACTATTTCCAGCCAAGGGAGCCACGACAAGAGGGTGCAGACCTAACAACAGTCCTTATAGCTGTCTTACACCTTAGCATTAGAGCCTCCTTATTTCAAATTTCCCACCCTAACCATTGCAGTGCCTTAAGCCTCCAATCGGAGCTCAGAAGCTGGATCTTGTGTATCCAATTAATTTAACTTTCACAACCGCAAATACATAACATATTTAGGTCCTCGCGAGCCAGATTGGGCAGGTTAAGCATCGATATCATATTTTTTTTATTTCTTCGTTCTCTTTGCATACACTTTCATTTATTTAGTTACAAATACTCATAATACTTGACATACGATCTTATACTTGTCAACCGCACGTATTGTTATCTGTTTTTTTTTACACTTTATCTTGTGTAATGGATTACTCATACACCACGCATCATTTGTGAAAAATACACATTCTTAATAGTAAGTTGCATTTCTTTTCTTTCAGTACGTTTATAGTACCTAATTAATGTTAAGTTCTCACATTCTTATACATCTATTTAGAATGTCAACTGATAAACGGTCACGATACCGGTTACATAGACGAACGTGTATCAATCGTTTGCGCGAAACTCTTCAAATTGCTGAGCGGACCGAACAAAGCTCTGGCTTCATTCCATTACTTGAACAATGTTGTTCTGAATTGGATACAATCATCGGCGCAGTTAGGATCAATTAATTGCACTTATCGCACTTGGTGGTTTTCAATTACGTAAATGGTCTAGTAATAAACTGAACTACTTAATGATTTACCATCATCTCATCTCGCATTAGATTCACATTCATTCCATTCCAGTGAAGACTCATCCATTAAAATTCTTGGATTGAAATGGAATGCATCTTCGGATTCTTTTTATTCCTCAATTCAGCCCATTCATCAAACATGCACAAAACGTACTTATCTAATCTTGCATGAATTTTCGATCCTTTAGGTATCTTATCACCATTAACCTGTCTGATCAAACATTTTGTTCAACAAATTTAGACATCAAATCTTGGTTGGGATGAGTCCGCTCTGCCTTATATTTGTAGGCTCTGGGAATAATATCAACGGGAATTTTTGTGTTTGACAGATTTTTCATTGTATCGTTCTTTAATGTCTTTGAGACATGCGAACTTCATTGTTACGGAGATGCAAGTGAATAGGGATATTGCACCGTTGCATATTTTGTATTTCCAAATGGCAATTCATTTTCCTCTTACCTTGTATGCTCTAAATCGAACGTGGCACCATTAAAGAAACTTTCTCTCCCATGTCTTGAACCGTGTGCTTCAGTTCTTGTGGCTAAGCTTGTAGAATACATCCACAATAAGTTCAAAAATAAACTGAATTTTTCTGTTACGCGGTGTTGATCTGACTCCAATGTGGTTTTGGTTGGGTTCACGCCGATCCCTCCAAATGGAAAACTTTTTTGTTTCTAACCATGTGGCATATATTCTTGATAGAGTATCTCGTCGGTCGTGGTTTTATGTCCCGTCTGGTCTCAATCCAGCTGATGTTGGTTCCCGTGGAATATTTCCTCGTTATCTTTTGAATTGTTCACTGAGGTGGAAAAGTCCTAGTTTTTCTGTTCTTGGACAACATTTACGGAACACTGTTTTTCATTATTGATCCTCTGCTGTTCTGGCGGAAAAGAAAAGAATCATAGTTTCTTCATTACTACTGAGTCCAATTTTCTTCGTGACATGATGGAACAATATTCATTTTTTTTAACATCCCAAAGAGCTTTAGCATATATTATACAATTCCTTCATAACAGTCTGCCTCACAAACAAAAACTCGAGGGGATTTTGGATTCCCGAGAACTCCATTCAGCTTTGTTAGTTTTCGCAAAATATTCGCAATCTCTACACTTCGCAAATGAAATAAATCTAATAAAACAGAAAAAAAAGTTACCTAAACGTTTCCAAAACTTTCACCATTTCTCAACAACGATGGTTTACTTCGTGTGGGAGGTAGACTCGCAATGCTGTGCTTCCCATTGATAGTAAATATCCTATTTTGCTGTCAGGGAATTGCATTTTTTCACATCGTTATATTGCATGTATTCATTGCAAGTATTTGCACTCAGGTATACAAACAACGTCATGTCTGATTGCATAACAATTTTGGGTATTGACCGCCAAACTAGTTATTAGGCGTATTCTTCACAACTGCGTACAATGCTGGAAAACACATCTCAAACTATTTTCTCCCCCACTTATCGGTAATTTAGCAATCACACGTATAACTCTAGTTAAATGTTTTCTACATAGCGGTGTTGATTATGCTGGACCGTTTAAAGTGACAATGTCAAAGCACAGATACATTAAATGTTACAAAGCTTATATTTGTCTCTTTGTCTATATGGTTATTAAAGCCATACAATTAGAACTTGCCTCTGATCATTCCACTCAATCATTTTTAGCTGCCTTGAAACGTTTTATTGCCAGACGCGGACGTTGCACCGATTTACACTCAGATTGGTGAACCAACTTTGCTGGTGAGTGCCGTGAACTCAACCATGTCATGGCTAATGCCGCATCCACGAAACACTTTAAATGGCATTTCAACCCCCCTTCGGGTCCTAATTTTGGTGGGCTATGGGAAACCGCGGTAAAAAATGTCAAAACACACGTGGTTCGTACCGTGGGTGAACAAATCTTCACACATGAAGAGTTTTCAACATTTTTGGTTCAGATCGAAGCAGTCATTAATTCTCGTCCCTTAACTCCTTTCAGCAATGACCCAAATGATCTTCGTGTTCTTATTCCTGGACATTTTTTAATTCATGACACCTTAGCCTCCTTACCTGAAAATGATGTTTTAGAAATACCAAGTATTTCTCAAATTCATCAGAATTTCTGGAAGCGTTGGTCCCATGAATACACACACTCAATCAGCGACACAAATGGTCGATTGAGACCGAACCCGTTCAATTTAACACTTTAGCTCTAATTAAGAATGATAGTTCTTCACCTTTACATTGGGCTATTGGTCGAATTGTAAAATTGTTGCCCGGCAAGGACGGTCAAATTTGAGTTGCTGATGTGCGCACATTTAGTGGTGTTTTGTGACGACCCATTGCACAGTTGTGTCTACTTCCTATTTGATATTTAAAATACCGTTGTATTTTGATGAGCAGTATGTTGCGTCCAACACATACATATACATATGTGTGTGTGTGTGTGTCTTTATATATATATATATATATATATATATATATATATATATATATATATATATATATATATATATATATATACAGTGTGTCAATTTAAAAACTTACAATAGACTATCTCATGAATAAATGATGATATCAAAAAATTCTCTAAACAGTTTTTAAGGTAGAAAGGGGGCACCAACATAACATAGGAGACAACTCACCCCAATAAACCCCCTACGCCACACCTACCCCAACTAAAAAAATGTAAATAACGAACCCCTACTTTTAATACATCATTGGAAAGCCTGGTATAAATAAAAAAGATACAGGGTCTATTACATTATTTCAGTTATTTTTATAAATGAACACAAATCTCTTTTCATAAATAACACTATAATATTTTATTTCAAAAAAGTACATCAATATTCACTAAAAGGTTTTGTTGAACTACAAATTTGGTAAAAATATTAATTAATGAAGTAAATGTTCAAAGTGAGTTCCATTGTTTTGTAAACAATAATACAGCCTGTTTTCAAATTCTTCACGAACTTTGGTAAAGGTTATTCTGGTAATAGCCCGACATGCTTGAGTAATTCTTTCCCGCAACTCCTGAAGTGACGCAGGTTGGGTTTTGTAAACAACTGAGTTGAGATAACCCCAAAGAAAAAAATCGTGGCGGAAAATCTGGTGACCTCGGTGGCCATTCAATAGGACCTCTCCTTCTAATCAATTTGTTCGGAAAATTAGTATCCAACCAGTGCCTAACTTATCATTGCAAAATAAGGAATTATTGGCATCTTTAGAGCTTTTTAACATTATATCGCAAGTAGAGTGGTTTATATATATATATATATATATATATATATATATATATATATATATATATATATATATATATATATATATATATATATATTTTCCAGGCACATAATTCAAGAGAGCTTTTATTTTTCAAATTGAACGAGGAATTAAAATGTAATTTTGTTTTTCAAGAAATCAGTGGCGTATCATTTTTTTTCTTAAAAATATCCAAGTGAGTGCCCGTACGCACGCCACTGCCGAAGCTGGAATTTAACTTCGTATCGAAAAATATCCACTTTCATGCACTCTAGCTTCGTACTAAATTTCACTGGAAAATGTATAGCGGTTTAGAAGATATCAATTAATTTTCGTATTTTTCGTGTATCTTTGACACCCCTTATTTCAGTAACGATACATTTTAGGACCGTACTTTATTAATCAAACTATAATTATTTTTTCGTGTAAATTCATCCACTTCAATATTCGCATATCATTAAGGAACACCCTGTATTATATATATATATATATATATATATATATATATATATATATATATATATATATATATATATATATATATATATATATATATATATATATATATATATATATATATATATATATATATATATATGAGATGTTCAGAAAGAAGTAAAAGAAGGATCGGACAGTTTAAATGACAATTTAGTAATAAAAGGGTGATTTTAAGCTCGATACTTGTGCGAGACACTGTTTTATAGAAATCTGGTTCACGATGTGGTTAAAATAGATTTGTTTTGTATAATTTAGTCTGAATATTATTTACATAGTTTGGTTTCATCATAAAAAGCATTGTGCTACCAACAAAAATGTCAAGAATGTTAAATACACCTAATTTCGTAAAGTCAATTTAGCATTTCATTTATTTCAATAAAAATCAATTTTTCGAGGGTATTTTGGCAAGTGAACACTTTACAGGTGTTTAAACATAAATTGTATAGTTAGGATTAGGTTAAGGATATTGTATAAATAGCTTTTGAAAGCAGGAAATGTAAAAATTTAATAAAAGGGTTATAATATGGACATTTTAGACATTTTTCGCACATATGTCTGGAAGCAACTAAGTGACAAACATTGTGATTTAAGTTTAACAACAAGAACAATGCTTAGAACGATTTAGCATAAAGACATTCATAGTGATATACAGTTTTATAATGGAAATTTCAATAACTGTGTTAGACGATGGGACTTTTTTAATGCAACATTATATGACTTAATGCATTAGAATATATATATATATATATATATATATATATATATATATATATATATATATATATATATATATATATATATATATATTGAGATGTTCAGAAAGAAGTAAAAGAAGGATCGGACAGTTTAAATGACAATTTAGTAATAAAAAGGGGTGATTTTAAGCTCGATACTTGTGCGAGACACTGTTTTATAGAAATCTGGTTCACGATGTGGTTAAAATAGATTTGTTTTGTATAATTTAGTCTGAATATTATTTACATAGTTTGGTTTCATCATAAAAAGCATTGTGCTACCAACAAAAATGTCAAGAATGTTAAATACACCTAATTTCGTAAAGTCAATTTAGCATTTCATTTATTTCAATAAAAATTAATTTTTCGAGGGTATTTTGGCAAGTGAACACTTTACAGGTGTTTAAACATAAATTGTATAGTTAGGATTAGGTTAAGGATATTGTATAAATAGTTTTTGAAAGCAGGAAATGTAAAAATTTAATAAAAGGGTTATAATATGGACATTTTAGACATTTTTCGCACATATTTCTGGAAGCAACTAAGTGACAAACATTGTGATTTAAGTTTAACAACAAGAACAATGCTTAGAACAATTTAGCATAAAGACATTCATAGTGATATACAGTTTTATAATGGAAATTTCAATAACTGTGTTAGACGATGGGACTTTTTCAATGCAACATTATATGACTTAATGCATTAGAAATAAATAGTGAAAATAATAAAGACAAGTATTACAAACCTCTAACATAACATTTTGAGTGTTGAAAACATTTTTAAATATGAGTTATTTCCAATTTTAGATTTAAGTTTGGTTAGGTTATAATTTCTAGGTTTTTTCCATAATTTTATAGTTTTTTCATATTATTAAGCTTTAATTATGCTCTTAAAGCAATTAATAGGAGTTCTTTCACAGTATCTCACAGTTTTTATAAGGATACATTGCGTTTCACCGCAAAATTGTGTTAAATATGAGGTGAATTTAGAATATTTTTACTTAAACTTAAAATTTCTTCAAATTCAATATTTCTAACACTAAAAGTATGTTTTCTTATGTAAAATTTTCTCAGAATTCCGTTTATGCAATTAGATTAAGTGTAGCTTGTAAGTTTAAATAGTTATAAGCATATTCAATGTAGATCAAGTGATTTCGTATATTAATTTTAGGAACCATAGCTTGTTAGGTGTCTTTTTGTTCGAAATTTTATGTAGTTTTCATTTGTGTTCTTAGTTTTTAAATTCGTTAATGTATAAGAAAGTTATGGCCAAATTTCCATTTTAGTCCAAATTTGTAAATGTTTCGACCAATCAGAGCCTTAGTTACTTAGGTAATATGGCTGAAAAAAAATTGAATTTTTAGTAACAACCAAAAAGGTATAAAAGGAATTGCCCTGGAAATGCTAATCTCTCTCTCTAGTTTTTGTTAAAGTTTAAAATAAAGTTAAAGCAGTGTTGTGCATTTGTGAAAAAAGTAAGTTTTCATAACCTAATTTAATCATCGTAAAGAAAGTTACATTTTACGAAAAAAATAATTCGAGAGCAATTGTTTTTATACCGGCGATAAAATAAAATAGTTCGGTCTCCGATACCTGCTAGTTTTCGGAAAATTATTGTACGAGTTAATTTGTGTTACGATTTTGTTAACAGTTTTTCGTGTTATCATATTTAATTTAATTCCGTTCTACCAAATTAAAAGCACATTTATTTGGTTATTGATGTTATATTTCTGCGTACAATTTCTTCTAAATAAAATAAATTTGATCCGGCATCTAAAAATAAAAGTGACAATAACAAAATTTTGGATAACATTTAAACATTTCTTTTTAAACCGATAACAATCATTAAGTTTTAATCTATTTAAATAAAAATTTTACCAAATTAAAATAAGTGACTGGAGTGTTGCCGATTTGGAAAGAAACATCATTAGTGTTTTGGAAGTTGCTGTCATCGACAATCCAAGTACCGGTTAGCTGCATATGGGTGTATGGTAACAACCAGAATCGAGTGGAAAGTGCCTGCATCAATTTGGAACTACTCGAAGACATCAACTTACATTGAGGACAGTATATGTGAGTCACATTTTTTGTTTATAACCCTTTTTATTGTGGACATTTATTTGGTAATTTCCTGCAATTTATTATTCATTAGATATAGGTATTGGTATAGAATTTCAAACAATTACTTGTATAAACACTTGTAAAATTATTTTCGTTGTTGAACATAAACAGTAAATTTCCAAATTATTTGACAATTTTGACATTATTAAATTCACTTAATTACATTACAACGCATGCGTTGGAAGTAAATTCTATTCAGGATAAATTTTATACATTTGTAATAATTTTATAAAGTGTAAACCTTATACACACATTCACATCTAAATATAAATTTAATTTTCCAAACTAAATACCTTTGATCACTATCCCCAAATTGAGATTGAGCTAGTCCGGTGCAAAGTTAAAATTCTTTATTCATATAATTAATATTATCATCATTATCTTATAAATACATTTGATCCCTATCCCCTAATTTTAAACCTCATAAATATAATTACATCATCTTACTAAATTTATAATAAGCCATCATTACATATATATATATATATATATATATATATATATATATATATATATATATATATATATATTGAGATGACTATAAATTACATTAGTATAGCTATGTAATTCACATAGCAAGTAATTTCATTAATTTGTACATATGGTACATTTCGATATATATATATATATATATATATAATATATATATATATATATATATATATATATATAATAATTATAATCGACAGCATATTACACATAAGTATAAGGTATGTTAGTTATCGTAATGCATTAAATCAATTTCATTATTAGTTAGTAAGTTTATTTAAGCATAATATTCCCTAAAGACATGAAGTACAGGCTGTAGATAACAAACGTGATGTTAAAACTAGTATTAGGCATATATCAATGTCATAATTTCAATGTACGCAGCCAAGATTCATGAAAACGTTCGTGTTAGTGCAAAAACGAAATATAAGTGCTAAAATTAAATAAAAACAGAATAAATACATTGGTTATTAACAATAAAACATAAATAAGCCAGCAGTTCTGGAATAATTGTGATTAATTAACATTTACAGACATTAAACTAGTGATAAGCAACAATGCTATGCAAGTCTTAGAAGAACTTATAAACTTCCAAAAGTGTGAGAATAAATTAAAATAAGACATAAACATTAAGAATATACACTTTCACAACCATTTCAAGTGCTTAAGAGTGTAAAATTATACATTTAAAAATTATTGTATTGATTGAGGTTATGTTTATTCCTCGCATAAAAAATATGTAAAAATTGTTATAGATTGGGACAATTTGGCCAAAATAAATTATAAGAGGTAAAAATAGTAAAGTAGCCCCAATTTCAAGTCACAATTCACTATATTAGTGACTATTTTACCAAATTTAGTTTTTAAAGGTGTATGAAAATTTCAGATAATTTTCCTTTCAAATTGGCCGTAGGCATTTAAAGGATGTGTATTTATATGTAGTAGCATCCCATATTCATGTGGAAATTAATTCCAGGTCTGAAAAGTGCATAAAATTAGTATAAAATCAATAAATCAATGTAAAAATCAACATGTTTAATAAGTTGAGTAAGGAGGTCGTGTTTGGATTTATTTTATATAAAAAATTATGTAGATTCCAAAAATGTTGTTAGTTTTAAGATAGATTTAGGGGTTCAAAAGTTATGAACTTTTGAAATTAAATTGTAATTTAAGAAAAGCATTAGCCAATCAGAATTGAGGAAAAATTTAAAATAGTTGTTGATAACAATCGATGAAGTTGGTTTCTAACGATTTGCATATAAATAGAAGTGCTGAAGGATTAGTAGCTCTCTCAGTTTTTCTCTGTTCCAACAACTTGCTAAGCAAGATGTTGCCAAATTTTTTCTCGAAAATATTTTAAACAAAATAACGTCACTTTCAATAAAAGTAAAGTGCAGTTTTAGTATCGACAGTGTTTTAAAAACAAGTGATATTCATTGTCGGTAATTATTAAATTAAGGTTAGTTTACCTTTAAAATAAAATTCGGTTGTTCAGCTGCGAGTCAAAATAATTTCCGGAGATTCGACATTGTTTTTTTTTTAAATTTTTGTTTACGTTTGATATGGATTTTGTTAATTGTGTTTTCTCCGTGTTTCTATCATTATATATTTTAATTATTGGAAGCGTGTTTAATTTAAATAACCTTCAAACTACTGATGCATTTCAAAAATTATTTTGAAATAAAACTAATAAAGTGTGATGATCCTAAAAATAAAGAATTATCAATATGAAGAAATATTAGTGAAACCTACTTAAACGAATAACCATTAAGAGAGAAGCAAATTTGGATGTCAAAGAAGCAGATTTGGATTTCGAAGGAGCTGTTTTCTACGGTCAACTACATTAGCGTGAAGAAGATAAAGAGACCATTTTCATGTGAATGTAATAACTTTATGCATGTTATTGTTGACATTGATATTTTCATTGGTGTGTTAATAATTTTCATATTTTGTAATAAACAGGATGTGCGACAACTTGTATGCATGTCCAAAGGCAACATTAATTGAGCTAAAATTAAATGGTTATTATAATATTTACTAAATTCAAACATATTTATACTTACATGTATATGACGTATTTTCTTTTTGATTTTAATGAAAGGTCATAGGAATGCGTATTCATAGCGCATGCTCAGATATACATTTGAAGATTTTTTTACAGGGAGTTGCACATATATCGATGCAATTTAAAAATTATAATTCTATTTCTTTAAACAAATTGGTTAGTATAAAATATAAATGGGCGACAACTCAATGTGAATTAATTACATTACTTATAATTATAAATATTCAAAATCATAATATAAATCAACAAACTAATAATTTACTTTATCATATAATTTTAAAGTGTCTTCTAAATTTTGAACCCTATCCCCTTTGATGAGTCTTTACATGCGACTGTTAAAATAGTTAGGCATCATATTGGCATAATAAATATAAGTGTTAAAGCATTATTAATATTAGTTGAAGTTAAATTATTATCAGCGTAATATATATATATATATATATATATATATATATATATATATATATAGTTTTTTTGTTATTAGATATATCCATAATATCACACGTATTCTCTGTGATATCAATGCTTCGCGTTACTAATACATTTATCGTGTGAAATGATCTTAACAGCTTCATTATTCAGAAGCGTTGCTAGGAGAAAAAAAAACAACAAAAAAAGTCAGTGTTTTCAATCAACGTTTTTTACCTTCTCATCAGTTTTTCGTCCATTATTAATTATTACGTTTCAAGTTGTGCTGGTTGTTTAATATTACAAGTTATTTTTAACATTTCATAGACATTTTACATAGCAAACATTTGTGTGAGTGTTAAATGATGTGCTGGAGAAGAAAGAAGCATACGATTGGCCAACCAAGAAGAACTTGTACAGCCATTAAAGGTAAGCTCTCAAGGCCACGTTATAATATTCCGAATAAATTCAATTTACCCGGCCTGCAGTCCATATTAGCTCACTGTAGCTTCATAGTTATGTATCAAATTAATTTAACTTTCACAACCGCAAATACACAACAAAAGTAGAGCTAAGCTGACGAACAATGAGTACGCTGAAAAGTATAGTGATGGGCAGAATCGAGTAATTTCGAAAACCGTATGATATCATACGTATAGTCGAGGTTGCAGTTATCATAGAATGCCTACAATATGAGAAACATCGGTATAGGATCGGGTCATCGCGTATACATAGCCGGAACTAGGCGTACCTTTAAACGTGCTTTAAATATTGGCATCCATAGAAAATTTACAGAAATCTATATGGCAAGTTTTTTTAATGACAATAATATCACTGTAACGGTTGTTTGCCCTGATTAGTTAAATTGTATTGCATAAATGGTAATTACGGTTTTAATGAGTGTATGAGGTATATTAATTATTAAATATCATTATTAAATTTATTACATTCCTACATTAACACGTAAATGGTCCCTCTATATGTATTTCTGTCAAGTCTTTTGTCTACATATAACTTATTTTTATAATTTTGAATAACATGCCGTAAATTTTTTTAAGTATGTATGTTACTCTCCCTTATACCTTCCCGATTGAACACCACAATCTTAATTTTTTTCACCTTTAGCTTTAGGTAAATGCTCTCACAGGCTATATCAAACTTCCTCAGAGCAGTTTGTAGCTCATCCGCACTGTCACTTAATAAGACTGTGTCATCTGCGTACACCAGAAGTCGTACATTTACGTCACCAACCATCTCACCATTTGTATCGGTATATGCCTGTCAATCACATTTATCCATATATACATTGAACAACAACGGTGACATCACACAGCCTTCTCGCACTCTTGCTCAATATTAAAGTATTCACACACACCTTTTCTCACCTTAACACATGCCCGACTACCGTTGTATACTGCTCTTATTCCGTTCATTGGACTTTTATTTACGCCATTTAATATTTCCCACAGAATTTCCCTATTCACTTTGTCGTATGGTTTATCAAGATCTACAAACGCACAGTACAGCTTCCTTTTTAGGCTTAAACACTTTTCGATCATCTTATGGAAAGCAATCATCTGATCGATACATCCTCTCCATGGCATGAAGCCATCGTACATATCCCAAATCTTAGTGAGTGTAGTTTCTCGTACTCTATCAATCAGTATTCTTCCAAATACTTTACCAGGCACGCTGAAAAAACTTATGCCTCTGTAGTTCTTGCAATCACCCTTGTTCCCTTTACCCTTATACAGTGGTACAATGATCGCGCTCTTCCAATCTCTCGGAACTTTTCCACAAATAAGGCATACATTGAATAATTCACACAATCCTCGTGTAACTTTGCACCCCCATACTTTAGCATTTCACCAGTGATTTCATCTACGACTGCTCCCTAGCCGTTTTTCAACCTTCCTGTCGTTTTCTCCATAACATTTATCCGAATATCCTTCTCAGTTTCATTCATAATTCCTTCTACATTCTCCTTATTTAGCCATTTAGCATTGCTTTCCTTACTTTCCAGAAGAGTTTTGTGTTTCCATCAAAATCATTCTGCATTTGCTCTCCTTCCACAGCCATTACTTCCTCTTTACTTATTCCTACTGCCTCCTTCGCTTCTTTTTTTCTTAATCTGTACACCTCATACAATCGCTTTTTCTCAGTCTCATTTTTGCAGCAATTATTGCCATGTACGCATCTTTTCTCTTACATACTGCCTTTTTTACCGACTCGTTCCACTAAGCACAGTTTTTCTGTCTACCTACAGTCGCTCTTCCACATATCCGCAAGGCACAATTGGCATCACAGTTTTTCAAGCTTGTCCATGCACTTTCAACGTCAATCTGTTTTATTTGTTCGTTCCACATTGTTTCATTCACATCCAACTCTTTACTCACTGCATCTGCGTACTTCATTCTCACACCATTATCCACTAATTTGTCTACTCTAATTCTGGACGTTCGCACTACGTTTGCTTTCCTTCTCGAGACCGATTTTTGCCCTAAACACACTTTCGGTATAACTAAAAAGTGGTCCGATCCGCGCATTACTTTTGTGTCTTTCTCCAGATTTCTAAGCCGTTCGTTATGCACTATCATACTTTTAGATTCGCCTCTTTGCCATGTATACGTATGCACATTTTTATATTTAAATCACATATTGGATACAAGCAGGCTTCTCTCCACATAGATGTTCACCAGGCGTTCGACATTCTCATTGACTCTTTGGTTTCCGGACTTTCCTAGAACGCGTTCAGTATATTCTCTCTGTACACCCACTCATCCGTTCATATCCCTCAATATCATTACTGTTTCGTTTGGCTTACATACGTTAAACATGTTCTCTAGTTCATTCCAGAAGTTCTCACGCTCCTGGTCTCTTTCTCCATTCTATCACCAATCTTTCGTTTAGCTTACATACGTTCAACACGTTCTATACTTCATTCCTTCACGCTCCTGACCTCGTTTCCCATTCACCGGTGCATATCATGCAATAAAATTCTTTAAAACTCCACTTTCATTCTAACCCACATTAGCCGGGGAGACACCAATTCGTACTGTTTAACACATCTTTTCGCTCTTTTCCTTATAATCACCCCAACTCCTTTTGCGCCATGCACTTCAGTATCAACTTCTGACCATAGTGCTAGGCTGCCATCCTCCATCTCCATTGCATCTTTTCCTTTGCGCTTTGCCTCCGATACACAGAATATCAAGGTACCTTTCGTACATTACATTCACAATTTCAAATTCTTTAACATGCATACCTGTAACATTCCACGTACCGACTCGCCATTCATTCCTTGCACAATCGTCAGCAACGGGGCCTGTTTGTTTCGACCTTCACCGCCCCTTGTAGCCAGGTCGATCCGAGGCGATGGACCATTTCCTACTAACGGTATCGTCCTACTACCGGACAGTTATTTGTCTACTGCCTCGACATGTAAGGAAGTAGGAAGTAGAAATATAGACAGAGTCAAGAAGGATATAAATAATAGATCGTATATTTACTTTATGAATATCTAAATGTCATAGACATAGACACTTTTTCACTTACATACCCTTCAATAACATCACGTTTCAATCAGATTGCTCCCTCGCGCCACTCACCGGACTTGAAGTTATTTATTTTTGAGCAAATGTTTCAATTATTTTTAACTTATATTTCCGAGTTATTGTTAGTTCTTTGTTATTTAATTTAATATTTATTTATTAAATCTGTTTTATTATTATCGCAAACCATGACAATTTGAACGTTTCCATCCTTCAAGCTTCACTTTCATCACAATAAATAACGATAATGGCCCTGTTAGCTCTCCAAACCCTAATTGCCTACTTTTGGAATTAATTAATTGTAGTTAAGATCAAACATAGTAACAAAGGTAAAAGTTAGCTCAAATTTTGAATTTGCAGTAAAGGACAAATATAGTATAAGACAATATGCAACACAATATTATAGTTAAACTTAAAATCACATATAGTACCGAAAATAGAAGTTGGATCAACCTACAGATTTGAAAACAAAAAAAATGTTCAAGAACTTACCACTTATATACTGATCTGCCATGCATAGTCACATCTTTGTATTTTTTTTATTTGTGTCAGTACGATTTTATGAATTTCAACAACCATCTGGCATGGGTTTTAAAGACGCTGTTATTAATTTGAGAAAGAAACTGATTTAATCATTTTTAATTTAGATTTTTGATTACGAATTAGAGCTAGTTATTCATTTAGCTTTTTATTTTAATTTGTTTTTCTTATTTATACTTTAGATTGCGGACTCAATCTAGTTATTAATTTTGATTATTTACGCTAATAACATGGATATTCTTTAAGACAATGGTTATGTTGGGGTTTGTGATTGAAATGGATCTATTGCAGGTAGATACATTAAGCATGCACTGACTGCTGACTTTAATGTTAAAGGAGTGCATTTTTATGATTCCCATCTAGCTTGACTGGTTCTTATCCTACTGTTACAAATACGTATTTATGATTGCTTTATATACGCTAGATTTACCGCGGGATAAAGGTTATTTTATTATTTCTCTATAATTTATTGTTATTGCAAAAATGTTCACCTGTTTGAGTTCAAGACAAAAGGGTGGTATTTGCGCTTTAAGTTTACTTTGCAATTCTAGGAGTTTTAACAATCACATCTGGTGTGGGTTTAAAAGACCCGTATTTTTGGTAGAAATTCAATCCTATAGCAATCCCAATGTTATTTACGCGCCTTTTTTACACGCTACAAAAATTCTACTGGTTAGATTATTATTGTCTTTATCCATTATTAATTCAAAACATTTGGTATAAAAATCTGTTCAAAAACTCACCCCTACCGTACAGTAATTTCATTGATTTAGAAATTGTCATTTTAATTCTGATTTGCTTTACTAATCGAAGGTAGAAGCTGGAGCCACCCCAAACACGTCCTATCTCTTTGATGACCCGACAACGATTATGGTATGAATAATTCAATTAGTTTAATTACTTTTAGTTTTAGTCTATTCTGAAATGTATGTAATAAAACGGTGTAATTAAAAACCAATCATTCATACCATTGTACAAAGTTTTACTCAAAAACAAAGTTATCGATAATCCACTAAGTTTTTCATTTACTATTGGCTAGTATTATGATTAAACGTAATATGGTATCTCTTTTCGAACACACAACGTAGATTACCGTTTTTTGTAATTGGTTTCATTTCAAATTCCTGGAAAGGGAGCAGGAATTATGGAGTTCCGAAAATAATTTATTGCTGACATGGACAACCATTTGCAGAACCGTAATTTAAAATTAGTTATCGCAAGTATCACAATCACTGTACGGTTTTACTATGTGTACAATGTTCTTGTCGCTCACCATAATCACGCGTATACGAACTGGATAAAATTGACTCCCCCCACCTCGGTCGTCCAACCTCGCACTGTATATCATATACTACATGTATCTTTCGGTCGTCAAACCAGCGCCTATAAGAATATATATATATATATATATATATATATATATATATATATATATATATATATATATATATATAACTCTATACATAAATAAAGGTTGTACAGGAGAATATTCATATTGCATATGTTTGACATGCTTCGGAAGGCATAATTTATGCATTTTCGTTGATAATATCCATAGAATTTAATTATGTATGCAAAATACTTACATACTCTGTTACAATCCTAAAAAAGAAAAATAATTTGTATTATATGAGAAGTGTTTTATATGGAAAAACAGTGATTATGATAACTTGACAAAGTATGTACTGAAATTATACAAAAACAAGTGTGAGCATTGAACAATTATTATGACAAATACTTACTTTCGGTGGTCTAGATGAAGTTTTGTACTGTGGAGTGACAATCATATGAGAAATAAATGGATGTGAGTGCAAAATAGTGCAGGCCTCTTTTGATAATATACATTTGGAAAGTGCAACATAAAATTTAGTGCAGCCAGACTAGAAATGTATGTGGACTTATGTTTTTGTGGATTATTTTGTCCCTGATTAGTAATGAGCCAGTAATAGATATAAGAAAGTTATTTGTAAAATTAAAAATTATTAACATTTAGAAATTAGATTATCAGAGCATTTGTTTGTATAGTCTATAGAAAAACTAAAATTTAAGGAAAAGATGAGTAAAGATTGGAAATTTTACTAATCACTTTGAAATGGTTGAACTAATGTAATCGAACACACTTCATCAAAATTAACTTGAAATAACTTCAAATTCCATAATTTTGCTGATTTTTTATTAATAATGAAAATGTCTTGTCAATAATATTATTACTACTACTCTTTTTTTTACACATTGCTAAGCTACTAAAACAATAGCAAAAAAAAAAATAGAATTTAGATTATACATAGCAACCCCCCTTGAAATCCCTTGAGGATTTCAACAAATACAAAAAAAAAATATTGTGTGAGTAACAAATCTAGAAATTGTAACATTGTATAAATTTAAGTCTAAATAACACAAAAAAAAAAATTTTTTTTTTAGTTATTAGGGAGCACACACAAACGGTGCACAGAACGACGCACTACAGATCCACCAGGCAGTCTTATTGAAGCAGCACGAATAACACTGTCTGCACCCCGATGTATATTAGTTATTAACCCAAGGCGCCACTGAAGAGGAGGAAGATTATCATCCTGTAAAAGCACAATGGAGTTGATGTGGAGGAGATCAGGAAGTTTTCTGTTCCATTTTTGACGTTTCTGAAGTTCAGAAACAACCTCCTTTTTCCAACGCTTCCAAAAATGTTGAGATATTCGTTGTGCTCGTTGAAATGTAGAAAGTCTATTTTCTCGCACAGACATATAATCGCGTTCAGGCAACGCTACTAATGGACGACCCACCAAGAAATGTCCGGGTGTGAGAGCCACAAGATCATCAGGGTCAGACGACAAAATTGACAACGGTCTTGAATTTAATATTGACTCAATCATCGTTAGTATTGTATACAAATGCTCAAATGTGAGGTTTGCGTTACCGAGTATACATTTCAAATGTTTTTTTACAGATTTAATGGCACTTTCCCAAATACCACCTTCATGTGGAGAATCAGGATTGATAAATTGCCATTTAATTGACTTTGAAGCCAAAAAACTAAGTATACGTTCATTAGACTTTTCCTCATGCAAAACTGAATATAAAGAATCTAAAATTGTTTTAGCTCCACGAAAGTTAGTAGCGTTATCACTAGATATGCAGCTAGGCATACCCCTACAAGCTATAAATCGTTTCAAGCAATTCAGGAAGGCTTCAGTAGTTAAGGAAGTAACCAATTCTAAATGTATAGAGCGAGTAATCATACAAACGAACACGCATATATATGCCTTTAATAATCGTGCACCACGAGTGCTTCTATCTCTTATACTAATAGGTCCAGCATAATCCAAACCAACATTGTAAAATGGATATACTTGTTTTAAACGAGTTTCAGGCAAATTACCCATGATCGGGTGTTTAACAACAGGATTAACTTTAAAACAAGGTACACACTTTCGCAGAAGTTTCTTAATGTAGGAAAGTCCTCCTATGGGCCAAAAACGTTCTCGAATATGAGAGAGAAGGAGTTGTGCGCCACCGTGAAATAATTCTTTATGACCGTTTAAAATAACCAGTTCAGTGAACTTGTGGTCCTTTGGGAGAATTAAAGGATATTTCTTGTCAAATGAAAATTCTGAATTAGTTAGTCTACCGCCAACGCGTAGACAACCCATATCATCCAAGAAGGGATTTAGGGCTTGAATTCGTGAATTCTTAATAACCAGGTTATTTTTGAGAGACTTAATCTCATTAATGAAAGAATTAGCTTGACAAAGCTTGGTAAGTGCGATCAAGGAATTCCGCAGTTCAGTGACCTTTAAATTGCCGGTTCGCCTTCTTTCATTTCGGCAATTATAATTGAATCGCAAAACGAAAGCTATAATTCGTTGTAGTTTTCCGTAGGAAGAAAATTTATCAAAAATGGAATCATCTAACAAGTTGGTAGAAATTAATACAACGGTACCCTTGAGTTCAGTACTCTCATGTGAATCTGGGATGTAATCATGAAAACAATTGGAATCGTTATGAATGAGAAACTCAGGACCTTGAAACCAAACACGATTATTCTTCAAGGTCGAAAGGTTCGAACCACGTGATACTAGATCTGCTGGGTTATTATCAGTTGAAACGTGATGCCAATGTTGAATGTTAGTACATTCCTGTATGATAGCGATGCGATTGGCAATGAAAGTGTGATACTTGTTGGGAACAGAATTAATCCAATTTAAAGTAATTTTGGAATCGGTCCATAAGAAAATATTATGAAAGTGAATATCAAAAATTTTGAGGATTTTAGGACACCACTCTGACAATAACACGGCCGCACAAAGCTCTAACCGAGGGATAGAAACTGTGCGTAGGGGTGCAACCTTGGACTTAGAAAATAACAAAGTACAAGTTACGTGGCTATCTGCAGTGCAGCAACGCAAATAGAAACAGCAACCATAAGCCATAACACTACTGTCGCAAAACCCATGGAGCTCAATTCGTGACGTAGAGTTCGGAATAACGCAACGAGGAATCTTGATGATATGCAGATGCTGTAACTGTGTCATAAATTCAAACCACTCGGACATTAGCTCGGAAGGGATAGAATCGTCCCACTCAATGCCAGATTGCCAAAGCTTCTGAATCAAAATTTTTCCTCTAATGATAAGAGGAGAATATAAACCCAATGGATCGAAAATTTTTGAAATGCTAGATAAAATTTTCCTTTTAGTGGGAACGGAATCGTCATTAGGTATGTCAACCTTACAGAACAAAAGATCATTTTCAGAATCCCAATGAATACCTAGAGTTTTGGAATCAGAACGTTCGATAAGGGGAACAGTGGAAAATTCAACGACATCGGACACCAGTGAAGATAAAACTTCCTGCTTATTAGATAAAAACTTGCGGATAGTCAAGCCAGCAGCAGACAAGATAGAAGATACTTCTTCCTTTATTCGAATAGCGTTTTGAATACAACCAGTTGAAAATAAAAGATCATCCATATAGAAGTACTTCGAAATAACTGCAACAGCTTCAGGAAAGGAATCCTTATGAGAATCTGCAATATAGGTCAGACAACGAGTGGCTAGGTAACTGGCCGAAGCAGTTCCGTAAGTGACTGTATTTAAACGTTAAATATCGAGAGATTTCTCGGGATGGTCTCTCCAGGGAACATGCTGGAACTTACTTGATGCAGCATCGACATTGATCATACGATACATCTTGGCGATGTCACCACAGAGGGCAACCTCGTGAGCACGAAAACGCAATAAGATATCAAACAGATTGTCCTGAACTTGAGGACCGACGATCTGAGCGTCGTTAACTGAGATATTGGTGGAGGTTTTTGCGCTAGCATCGAAAACTACGCGCAATTTCGTAGTTAAAGAAGACTGCTTAACAACAGCGTGATGAGGAAAAAACTGCGGAGGTATCTCTGAGATATTTATAGGACCATCAAACGTTTGTATGAAATGAGCGTCAGAAGGAAAATGTCTCTCCGCATCTGCTATCTTGGTCATGTGACCCAGAGCCTCGTATTCGAACATGAATTGTGAATATTGCTTCAGAAGGTCTGGATCTCTGTGCAGACGTTTCTCTAAATGGAAAAAACGTGATTCGGCGATGTGTTTAGAATCACCTAGCAGTAGTAATTTTGAATTGAAAGGTATCGAGACGGTAAGACTACCGGTTTCGTCTGTGCGAATAGTATTGAGAAAATGGTTCTCACAAAATCTCTCTTGAGGTGAAAGTAAAGACAGCTTTGAAATAGGTTTGGGTTTATCCAATTCCCAAAATTTGGTCAAAGCTTGATGAAGATCGGTATTGGGTTCATTAAACTGAGATGTGGTATGACAGCAAACTGTCGAAATACCACAACATAAAGAATTTGAAAGAGTAAGAAAATCATTAGGTAAATCGCCCGCAATGACCCAACCAAGAAGAGTGTTTTGTAACGTGGGCATTGAGGATCCTAAGGAAATTTTTTGAGGCAAAGTTAGTTTATGATACATGGATGAACCAATCAAAATGTCAATGTCGCCTGGCTGATTATAAGAAGGATCAGCGAGTCGTAAATTAGAAGGAATCTCCAAAAGGTCTTTACTGAACATAATTCGAGGAAGAGGATCAGTAATTTTGGGAACGACTAAACAGTCGATATCAGACTTGAAACGTCCGGTTGTGGAGTGTAATTCTACAGAAGTGTACTTCGAGCAGCTTGATACTGACTCGCTAATGCCCTTAAGGGTAAGGTTGATTGATTTACAAGAAGAATTCAACCTTTTATGTAGATTTTCAGATATAAGATTGTTTTGGGACCCTGAATCAAGGAGACCCTTAACAGTAAAAGACTTGTTGTCACTGACGACGTTAACTTGAACAGTGGATAATAAAACCTCAGAGGATCTTGAAAACCCACATACAGAAGAAATGGTGGGAGTCTCAGAGGACTCAACACCTGGAATTCCTGACTGAGCAGGAGAAACAACAGAATTAGAAGAAGAAAGACCACTAATCTCATTCTGGCAAGGAGCACCAGGCCGAGTAACTTCATGCTTTAAATTATTTGAATTAGCAGACTTGAAACAAAGTAAAGTATTGTGACGTTGATTACAATTTTTGCAATTCGTAGTAGAAGTGCATTTGGACTTAATGTCATGACGAAGAGACACAAGACAAAGCCGCAAAGACTTTGCTTTGTAGAAACGATTCTTGATAGATAAGGCCAAGAAGGATGGGCAATGATTTACGAAATGCTGTTCCTTACACAAGGCACAATAGTGTATAGTTTGGGCTAGAGTGTAGGAACTCTTTTGATTTGATTTTTTTCCTAAATTGGAAATAGAATTACTTGGTACGTTGGAAATGTCATCGATAATATCACATTTGTTAGACAAGAATTTAGATGTCTGTTCAACATTAGGAATTTTCCTTGCAAATTGTTTGGCAAACTCTTTAGCAGTGATAGAATCTACTTTATTCTTAACAATGTACGCCAAAACGGCATCTTTGTACTCTTGCGGTGATATGCCCTCATTGTCTACAGTGCGCAAATGTTTGACAAAATTATTGTAAAATTCTCGCAATTGTGTATCTTTACTAATTCTTGGTGTTTCAAATAAAGAATCAAAATTGCTGAAAATAAGCAACTTTTGATTATCATATCTTTCTTTTAAAAGATCGATAGCGATAGAATAATTAGCTTCAGAAGGTTTAATTTCACTTAACGTTTGCAAAGCAAGACCTTTCAAACAATTTTTTAAATATAAGAATTTTTCAATTTTGGGTAAGTTTTCATTAGAATCTACTAAAGCTTGAAAGGATTCGAAAAATGCTCTAAAATCCTGATATTCTCCGGAGAAACTCGGAAGATTTATGGTAGGAAGCTTAACATTTTCCTTATTTTTATTCGCAATAGAACGCGTACTAATTAAACTTTCGTTTGACAATGATTTAGTTTTTTGATCAGATTTGTCAATTAAAAACTGAACTGTCACTGAAATAGATACGAAATCTTTGTAAAATTGCGAAAATGATGGAATATTGTGCATCTCATCCCCATAAAGGGATATTTGCTCTGAAACTGATTTATATTCATTTAAGGTTGGCTTGAATAACTCGAATTCAAATTTTAATTGCTGTAACCCTGTTAATAATATTTCGTCGTCGAATGAACTAACAAATTGGTTAAAATTACTAACTTGTTCTAAAATGTTACTAGCTCTACACATCAATAACTTGAAATCCTTTGATTTATTTGGAGCCATCGAATTGTTTTAAAAAATAAATTAAACTATAAATTAATGATTAAAACACGTTTTAGCCTCGATAACTCTCTTTAAATGTAAAATAAAGTTTGCACAAGGAATCCTGATATGAATGTCTTTAAATACAACAAGCGTATTTAACAAATTTTAATAAGTAATTTAGATATTTTCGACTCAAAATCAATCAAATGTAATTATAAAATGTTACAACGCACCTCAACACATTAAATGCATCAAAGATTTCCATCCAACTGACTTGTGAAGAAATATAGCTTCTTCCATTGTTCAATTATAACTAGTGTATCTGTGAATTCTGTATGCTTGCTTCCTCAATGTCCATTTGAATGACCAGAAAACATAAAAATTTGTCTAAAATAAACAAATCCGGTGCGAAGGACCAAATGAAATGGTTGAACTAATGTAATCGAACACACTTCATCAAAATTAACTTGAAATAACTTCAAATTCCATAATTTTGCTGATTTTTTATTAATAATGAAAATGTCTTGTCAATAATATTATTACTACTACTCTTTTTTTTACACATTGCTAAGCTACTAAAACAATAGCAAAAAAAATAGAAATTAGATTATACACACTTCTTATTAGAATTTCAAAGGTAGAACATGTATCACTCAGAGCTGGCATAGAAAATCGAGAATATTTTCATAACCTAAATTTGAACTGCGGTGAATACATGTTCGACTGAAATTTTCTAACCTAATATCTTTTCATTTGTTAAAATCGAAAAGAGTACTTAAAGTATAAAATTATTGTTCTACGTTAATGAATTGTTTTAATAATAAATATAAATAAAATTGAATGTGAATTATTTTAATTTCAGTAAAATTAGATTAAAACAAACAATTAAATCATATTACAGTATTGTAGAATTCATATACTTGTTGCATATAATGCAGAAAATAAACTAAGCGCTCGGATTCTAAATAGAAGCAATTTTGCAAAATTAGTGGCGATTCCATGAAGAAAGTTTGGTACATCATAAATATTAATGGTATACATCAAGCAGGATTCACAGCAGGCACATATGGGAAACCACTTCATCCAATTAAGAAAATTCTAGACCATACCATTGTATGAACACTTCAGGCTGCAAAAAGATAAGTAACAATTCTAATATTAGAGTTTGGTTGTGATACATGTGTTCATTTATATATAAAGAATTAATAGCGGAATATTTGCTAAGTATTGATAAAGTAGTACATCAACTAAAAACAAATGCATTATTATATCAATTTCAATTTATGCTTACCTATTTAAATGATCAATCTTTTTCTTGTGGATTTTATTAGTAATCACAAATACAATTATGAACCAGATGATTAAAGAGGGCACTGATTACGTTGATAAGGATGCATAATTGTGTGTACAGGGTGCATAGTGAAATTCGTATAATACAATGGTAAAATTTTATAAAGGTATTGAAGTCTATATTATTAAAGATAACACTGGTTTGCGTTTCAAAACTTTTTTTCTGAGGTCACGGGTTTTTTAGGTGATCTTGTATATTTAGTGCACGCTGAATTCAAAAATGTAACTCACTTTGCTCAATAAGGTCACATTTCTTTGCTACCTCAATATTTAGGTAGTAGTCTCTTACGTGTATAAGTCATTCAAGTGTTCTAAACTTTTAGGTTTATTGTCTCAAAACAGAATTATTTCCACATCGTATAGTTATATTAAATATTAGATATTAAAATAAGTGTAGTTAAAAAAGGATGAAAAGATACTTCTGAGTATCAGATCTTGAAAATTACGCTAGAGGTACAGCTGTAGGTGGTAACTCTGTATACAGATATAGAGGTGGCAACTTTGTATGAGAGAGAGGTGGGGGCAGCCGGGATTGAGCTGACCTTGCTTCTAGCTTGCTAGTATGACTTGATCATTCTGAGTGTAAACAACATTGTTAGAAAATGAATCGAAAGCGTAAGAACCATCCTGACCGATTTTGCTACATTTGTGGTAAAGTCATCATGCCACGTAGGAAGTTACAAATTACTCCTTTTGTGAGGAAAATGTATCATGCATACTTTGGAGTTAAAATTGATGATGAGGACAAGCCATTTGCACCACACGTGTGCTGCAAAATTTGTGTTGAAAGCCTGCGGCGCTGGAGCAAAAAGAAACAGAAGTGTCTTGGTTTTGGTGTACCTATAATTTGGAGGGAAGGAAGAGATCACACTATTGACTGTTATTTCTACATGAAAAATTTACAGGGTAAGTTAATGACTTTTATTCTCATTAATTTATATCGGGCAGATGAGAAGCACTACGTACAACGCATCTGGGAAGCAAGACCTGCTCTGACACCAGGTTTGCACAATGTTAAGTCGCAAGCTCTCGTGGATCCTCAGAACATTCTACTTCCACCGCTGCACATTAAACTTGGCTTGATGCGATCCTTCATAAAAGCAGTGAACAAAGAAGGTAAAGCTTTTACTTTTTTAAAACAGAAATTTCCACGTGTCAGTGAGGCCAAACTTACTGCAGGTATTTTTGATGGTCCTCAGATCAGGGAGCTTATGAAAGATTCACAATTCGATGAGAGTATGGAGGATAAAGAGAGGAATGCCCGATTATCATTGAAATCAATAATTAAAAACTTTCTTTGCAACTATAGGAGCCCAGAGTATGAAACTGCCATCGAGGAACTCCTGCAAAACTTCCAGCTACTTGGTGCTCGTATGTCAATAAAGATGCACTTTCTCAGTTCGCATTTAGATTACTTCCCTGAAAACTGTGGAGATTATAGTGAGGAGCAGGGCGAGCGTTTCCATAAAGATATTAGAGTGATGGAGGAGAGGTACCAGGGTCGCTGGGATGTGACCATGCTTGCGGACTATTGTTGGTGCCTCAAGAGAGACATTCCAGATGCAAAACATATACGAAAGTCCTTGAAAAGAGTTTTTCTTCCATAATAATGATGTTAATAATGCTAATGTATGTTATTATATACATAATTTAGACTTTTTTCCACATTTAAAACTGTTTTCAAACTACAAACAGCATGTATTGTATTTTAAAAAATTCTTAAATGTCATATTTTAAAAAGTGAAATAGCAATAAAACCTGACCTGACCCAACAAAATGAGTTACATTTCTGACTTCAGCATGTGCTATATATCCAGATTCAGCATAAAAAACCTTGACTTCAAAAATGACGCAGACCAGTGAATTGGTATTGTTATACAAAGTTAACGTTTAAAGTAAATTACTGTGTATAATGCAGAATTAATTCCATTGAACTCTATACCTTGAATGAGTGACGCTAGCCGGAGCAAAATTAATTTCTTTTTAACAAATTTATTTATTATTTATAAAAGTAAACTAAATAAATAATATATATATATATATATATATATATATATATATATATATATATATATATATATAGTCATTCAAAAACATGTCCACCCCTAGTTTTCTCGGGATCTGTTAATGATAGCGAGTTGCGGTAAAGAGCGTTGGATTTAGCACTAAAACTCAGAGTACAAGGGCACTTCAAAATGTTGGCCATTTTTTTTTACTGCTGCACAATACTGAGTGATGTATCATTTAAATCGTCTGTAGAAGTCCTATTAAATCCCGCAAACCGCAGACATTGTTGAATACAGTTTATGATGACGCCTTCGACCATGTGTTCACTATGTGTTGCTATTTGAAAAAATTGAGTTAATGTAGTTTAATTTATTAAAAAATCAAATGTTTTCCTTTTGTGATTCGATATTTTGCATAAGAGCAAATATCTACTTAAAGCTTAAAATCTGTAGGGTTTCGTTAACCTAGAGGATTTACTTATACCAAAGAGTGCGGTAATATTTCATCACATTAGCGCGAGAAAAAAAAAAGAACGCCGAAGCTTGCTTTTTTTAAACTACTTGAACCACTGGAAATTTTTTCATCGAACTTGTGGGACTTAATAGGACTTTTAAAGACGTTTCAAATGATATATCACTCAAAACGCCAAAACTTTGAAGTGCCCCTGTACTCAGAGTTTTAGTGAAATAGTTTTGCTAGAATATTAAATCTCAATCAAAAATCCTGCTAAATCCAGCTCTTTACTGCAACTCGCTATCATTAACATATCTCGAAAAACTAGGGGTGGGCATGTTTTTTGAATGACTATGTGTAGCGTTTATTATAAACAATGAACATGGATACTCTTGAGAGCTCGGTCAATCAATCTATCATCAAACATCTCGTAAAAATGCTGAGCAACAGGCCCAAAGTTATGAGGAGGTGCTCCATCTTGCTGATACCAAGTTGAAGCCGCCTCTCCATTTCTTAAAGTATGTAACGCCGGTCGTATGGCTTCTTCTAAAATGTGGCAATATCTTGTACCATTTAAATTTTCATCACAAAATTTTAATGCTAAAATTGTATCGTCTTTTATTGCACAAAAACATTAAAACTTCAACTATCTTGGAAATAACGTTCGCTACTAGCATGTGGATTTTCCTTAGACCAAAAATGGGAATTATGTCGATTAAATAATCCAGTTTTGCTAAACTTTGCTTCATCACACCATATAACTTTTTTTATGAAGTTTTCCTCTTCTTGGGTCTTCATTAAAAACCATTCACAGAATTCTACCCGTCGAGGAAGATCACCTAATTGTAAGTGTTGCACCAAATGATATGAAAATGGTTTCCATTTGGGTTTTTTAATGCGACAAAGTAAGATATCTCTCACAATCTCTAATGGAGACATTTTTAGAGACCGTAAAATAACCCAAAACATTAATTTCGTTTATGTCACTGTCCACTACTGGTTTATTCTTATTAATTTTTGTCTTAAATTGACCAAACTGACGGCACTTTTTAAGCAATCTTCTTACAATATCACCAGTTGCATTTCGTCGATTTGGATGCAAAAACACGACAAGTCCGTTCAACAATTCTATTACACTCGCCGTAAATAATAATAAGATTTAAAAAATCATCATTAGTAAATCCTACATTTGCCATTAGTTACTATGAAATACAAACTGGTAAAGAAAACTGTCAAAACAACATAAACAATTAACGTTCTAACTATCAAATCTTTGACACCCATGGCCTACCCTTTACTATTGTTGAAATAATTAAATGTTGTTATGTTTTAACTAAGATAATGAAATATCTGAAAAGTGGTTGGATTTAAGTATAGGGAATACCGATACCAACCGGCGTGGCTTAAAAAAATACAGCGGAAAATGTTACGACAAAGGAAGGTATGATGCAGAGAGTCTTACTTGCTTTTAATTCTCTAACACCCGACCATATTTCCAGAATTACAAGACATAACTTAATGAAAAGGGTTCATAAATGTTTAGAAGTAGATGGTGCTAATTTTGAACACTTATTACAAAACTTTATTTGTTTAATATTACATTTAGTTATTTTTTGTAAGTTATCTAATTAAATTAATACAAAATACTTAGTTAACGTTTTTAATGATATCCACAATTAATAATCCTTTCACGCTATTGGTTACTTTTCAGAACAAAATATCACCTTAAATAATGGAAATCATGGCCTACCCTTTACTAATGCTGAAATAATTAAGTGTTGTTATGTTTTAACTAAGATAATGAAATATCTCAAAAGTGGTTGGATTTAAGTGTAGGAATACTGATACCAAACGAATTGGTTTAAAAAATACAGCGGAAAATGTAATAAAATACAGGGTGTTCTATTTAAAGTAAGCAACTTATAAACGATTTAAATTGTGCATGTTGGCGGCTAAGTTTAAAACACCCTGTATGAAATATCAATGAGATGGATCTATGGATTTAACGGACAAGCGATTGTTGTTTATTAGTTACAATTTCACGTCACTAGCTTCGTTATTAATGGAGATATTGTTATTCAATGTGGACTAGAATTTTTCAAAATTAAAAAAAACTAAATATCTCGAAAATACTTCATTTTTGGTATAGGACATTGTGCGCAAATTTTATTTATAATTTCATGTAGAATTCGAAAATAAAATAAAAATATTAGGTTCCATTTAAAATACCAAAGTTGACGTCTACTTCCGGTATAACCGGAAGTGCCACATTCAGGACAATATTATATTTCAACTCAGCGTCATCCAAAACCTACAGCTTCGTAATTTCAGATTTTTAACATAACTGTATCCGCCATTATTTTAATCAAAGTTCTTCACGCCACACCCTATATATATATATATATATATATATATATATATATATATTATATATATATATATATATATTGAGATGTTCAGAAAGAAGTAAAGAAGGATCGGACAGTTTAAATGATAATTTAGTTATAAAAGGGTGATTTCTAGCTCGATACATGTGCGAGACATTGTTTGATGAAATTTGGTTCACGATGGGTTTAAAGTAGATTTGTTTTGTACAAAATAATCTGAATATTATTTATACAATTTGATTTCATCATAAAAGCATTGTGCTACCAACAAAATGTCAAGAATGTTAAATAAACTTATTTTCGTAAAGTCAATTTAGTATTTCCTTTATTTCAATAAAAGTCAATTTTTCGAGGGTATTTTGGCAAGTGAACATTTTACAGGTGTTTAAACATAAATTGTAAAGTTAGGATTATATTAGGGATATTGTGTAAATAGTTTTAGAATGCAGGAAATGTGAAAAAATCATAAAAGGGTTATAATATGGACATATTTCTCACATATTTTTGGATGTAACTCTGTGACAAACATAGTGATACAAGTTTAATAGCAAGAGCAATGCATAGAACAGTTTAACATAAAGACATTCACAGTTATATACATTTTTATAGTGAAAATTCCAGTAAGTGTGTTAAACGATGTGACTTTTTAATGCAACACTATTTGACAATGCATTTGAAATGAACAGTAAATATAATAAAGACAAGTATTACAAACCTCCAGCATAACATTTTGAGTTATGAAAACGTTTTTAAATATAAGTTATTTGCAATTTTAGATTTAAGTTTGGTTATGTTGTAATTTCTAGGTTTTTGCACAAATTTATAGTTTTTTTATATTATTAGGCTTAAATTATATTCTTAAAGTAATTAATAGGAGTTCTTTCTCAGTATCTCATAGTTTTTAAAAGGATACAATGCATTTCACCGCAAAATTTCGTGAAATATGTGGTGAATTTAGGATATTTTACATACATAAAATTTCTTTAAATTCAAGATTTCAAACTTTAAAAGTGTGGTTTCCTATGTAAAATTTTCCCAGGATTCCGTGTATGTAATTAGATTAAGTGTAGCTTGTAAGTTGAGGTAGTTTTAAGCAAATTTAATTTAGATCAGGTGATTTCGCATATTATTTTAAGGAACCATATCTTGTTGGGTGTCTTTTTATTTGAAATTTTATGTAGTTTTCATTTCTGTCGTTAGTTTTAAATCCGTTAGTATATAAGAAAGTTATGGCCAAATTTCTATTTTAGTCAAAATTATAAAATGTTTCAACCAATCAGAGCCTTAGTTACAAAGATAGAATTGCTAAAAAAATTCAAGTTTTAGTAACAACCAAAAGGTATAAAAGGAATTGCCCTGGAAGTGGTGAGCTCTCTATAATTTGTTCAATTTTAAAAAAGGTTAAAGCAGTGTTGTGTAATAAGTTAGTTTTCTAACCTAATTTAATTATCGGAAAGAAAGTTATAAATAACGAAGAGAATATTCTAGAGCAATTGTTTTATACCGGCATTAATTTAAATAGTTCGGTCTCCGATACCTGTTAGTTTTCGGAAAACTTTGTTTACGATTTAATCGGTGTAACGATTTTGTTAAAAGTTTTCGTTTCATCAAACTTGATTTGATTACGTTCTACCAAATTAAAATCGCATTTATTTGGTCATTTGTGTTTTATTTCTTGGTGCAACTTCTTTTAAATAATTTATATTTGATCCGGCATCTAAAAATAAAAGTGATATTATAATAAATTTTGGACAACATTTAAACACTTTATAAACGATACCACTCAATAAGCGTTAATTTATTTAAATAAAAAAAATTACCAAGATAAAATTAGTGACTGGAGTGTTGCCGAATTGGAAGAAAACATTACTAGTTTTGGAAGTTAGTGTCATCGACAACCCGAGTACCTGTCAGCAGCAAATGGGTGTATGGTAGCAGCAAGAATCAAGTGGAAAGTGCCTGCATCAAATTGGAACAACTTGAAGACATCAATTTGCATTTGGAACAGTATATGTGAGTCACATTTTCTTTATAACCCTATTTATTGTGTACATTGTTGTGTTAAATTTCCTGCAAATTATTATTTATTGGGTATATGTATTGGTGTAGAATTTCAAACAATACTTGTATAAACACCTGTAAAGGAAACAAAATTTTAAATTATTTTCAAATTCTAAATTTAATTGTGAACGTAAACAGTAAATTTGCAAATCATTGTTTGACAATTTTGACATTTGTTAACTTCATTCAATAACGTTACAACGCATGCGTTGGAAGTGTAAATTATATTCAGACTTATTTCTTATACATATATGATAATTTCTATAAAGTGTAATTCATATAATTACATACAGAATAAATTTAATTTCCCACTAAATACTTGATCCCTATCCC
The DNA here is from genome assembly GCA_036346205.1 of Vesta saturnalis. Classification (NCBI taxonomy): domain Eukaryota; kingdom Metazoa; phylum Arthropoda; class Insecta; order Coleoptera; family Lampyridae; genus Vesta; species Vesta saturnalis. The sequence continues at coordinate 9,682,025 of JARFJB010000821.1, forward strand.
CAATTTGAGATTGAGCTAGTTCGGTGCACAATTATTCATTAAACATATAATTACATCTTGATTTAAATTTAAAATCCAAATAAATATTAAATTCCCTCAAAATAAAATAATATAGCCATTACAATATTATATATATATATATATATATATATATATATATATATATATATATATATATATATATTATATATATATATAATGATATGTTTAAGTGTTAAATATGATAGTTATTAAGAAATAAAGTTCATAATAACATATAATTGAGTACATATGTAATTGTACAGCACAATGTTAGCTAAATGTGTCAAGTTTTACAATTATTGCATTTTAATCATGGTTGTACAACAGAAATTTTAACAGTAGCTAATAAAATATTATTGGAATGTTAAAATTTGTTACTTAATGTTACTGTCAAATATTGCTTTTATTGTTGGTTACTACTGTTCTGTTTGTTATTTGATAATTTGTAATTTACAGAAGGCTCGAATTTGGAAGGAGTGTTAATGTCAAATTCTATTTTTAAATTTCGCGCCTTTATGATTATGATAGTTAAGTGTCACTTGTACTTAAATTGTAAATATGTCATCACGTAGGTATTGTGTAGTCCTGTATTATTATTAATAAAATGTTCTATCTATAACCATCTATTTACTAAAACAACATTTATATATAATATTATGGAATTATATCAATTATATTTGAAACCTTTAATTATGGAATTCTACGAAGAACGTTAAGGAATAAAGGTTTAAAACATGTACAATTAAGGATTCCTTTTCAATTACATTAAGTTCATTATCCTAATTAAATACATATTGTTACATATTAAAATTTTCATGTTGAAGCTGACATTTACACGAAAATTAAGTAATTGAAGCTTTAGTTGACTATTGTAATATGCATTTTATTATGAAATTATTTATTTTTAATGTGAATTTTTGAAATGAAATTTACTAGTTAATTGAATCAACCTATTTTCAATCATCATCAAATTTTAGTCCAGGAATCTCAAGAAATTATTTCCTTTTACCAATGATTTTTTTACCAGAATCCTAATAAGTCCCAACTTAAGTTTTTGTTAGAACTTAATTATAGTTATTGTGTTTATGTACTATTTCTTGGAATTTTACAAAATTGATTAACAATGATGATATAGACTTATGTCCTTATTCTGTTTAAGTAACTAGTTCCTCATACTAAAATAATTGTATTTCTCACTGCTGTATTTCTACAACTACACTGAGAATTATATGGTTTATTATTAACTCTGACTATTTATTAGCAACATAAATCTTTGTCTAAAATTGATTATTTCTAAATAAAATGTCTTTATTTTATTCTGTTTACAGTTTGTTTAATTATTCCCAATTTATGTTTGTTTGTACATTTGATTACCTTCAATTCAATTACACTCGACTTTTATCTCAAAGTAAAAATCTCTTACTATGTTATTAAATTTTTCGTTTTCTTCTTTTTATAACAGATTGATTGTAAATCAATTATGCCATTCCATTTTTTAGTAAGCACCATTTTCTTTATTCTTAATTTCTTATATTCTCACCTGATTCTAGTCTAATAAAAATTACTTCTATAGAGTGTGTACTAATGCTCATTAAATCTAGCAAGTAAAGCTATTGAATAACGGGTAGAAAATACAACACCTCAATTACACCGTACAGTATTTCCGAGTAGTATAATATACCTTGGAAAGATAATAAAGTAATAATTCTCAGCTTTTATTTGAATTATCCGTTGTCTGTCTAATTTATTTCAAATATAGAACGCACCAAGTATATATATATATATATATATATATATATATATATATATATATATATATATATATATATATATATATATACTGATTTATAACCCCCACCCTCTTAAATATTCAAGTTTTTTATATAATTATATTTTAAAACTTATCGAAATTTCCGATTTGAAATTTAAAAAGGTAAACTAACCTTAATTTAATTATTTCCCGACAAAAGACTATCACTTGTTTCGTTAACACTTCCGATACTAAATCGCACTTTGTTATTTTCCCGAAGTGACGTTAATTTGTTTTAAAAATTATTTTCAAAAAAAATTTGGCAACAGCTTACTTTGGCAAGTTGTTGAAAAAGATGAAAATTAAGAGCGTTTGTGAACCTAAAGCACTTGTATTTATATGATTTTGATCGACAACCAAATCATGGAATGTTTTCTATAGTTACGAAGAATATTTCCTGAATTCTGATTGGCTACTGTAATTTTTACATTACGATATTTCTTTGAAGCTCTATAACTTTCGCCCCCTTTAACATTTTTTAAAACTAAAAACATTTCCATAATCTACATAATTTTATCTATAATTTGAAACCAAACACGAGCTAATTCCTACTGTAACGAAACTAAAATTTCCGTTACCGAATAACCGTATAAATTGTTAATAGCGGCGTATTAACCGCCCGGTATACTTGTGATTATCATTATAATTCATAAATTCACATAAAAATATTTTAGGTTCAAAAGACGAGTTTTCTTATCAAATACGCCAAACACGATATGTTTTGGACTATTCAAAACTTGAATAAAATTATTATTAATACGAGTTTTGTGAAGGTGTGTGCGTGCCCTGATCTATTCAAGTAAGTTTATGGTTTAAGCATATTAATTTACCTATTACTGTTGATGTGTGATCAATTACCGTCCGCTATTGTTTTTTACATAAGATACAACTAGTAAATCTTACATTAGTAGATATTTTACGTACGGGAAATAAATATATTTAACTAACATTGTATTTGCATGTGTGCAATTATCCGATAAGATCAGGAATTTTATTATTCATTTTAATGATTTTAATGATATGTTAGCATTAAAAGAATAAATTGCTCGATAATTTTGTTTCATATAACCGCCTTTATTAGTGCCTAACAAACACATTGTGTTTATATTCTACTTTTTTTTTGGAATTTAGTTGTAGTTTTCCGTCACAAGCGATACCCGTGTAGATACCGGGTGATACAAATATTGCACCTACTATACTGTTATTAATTCTATTTAATAATTTTCTATTAACAGGAAGTAGCCAATTATTAAATACCAATATTCTTTTCAGATTTTGTTGTATAATTTTGGATCTTGTACGATCTGTTATTTAAGGTGTCAGAATATAACATTTATTTTAATTAAACCGATAGGCCGTCTCAAACAGATTATAAGGGTACATTAGTTTATTATTCTATAGCCTGTTTAGACAAACGACATTTTTAGTTTATATTTTTTTACGAATTTAGCTTTGGTTTGCCGTCGCCATTGGCAATTATTTATATTTCTCCTTAGTTCTGTTAATTATTATAATCACTGCAATTGTTAATTTTGTTTTACCACTACCATTTTTTTTCAGTGATAGCGGACCGTGTATGAAAAATTATTAATTTATTTCTTTACCGTCTTGAATTCGATTTTGGTTCTTGTTTGTTATATATATATTTTTTTATTTCAGGAATTTAGGTACTATTGCTTTCTCCGCCACCGTTGGCGAAAAATTATTATATTAATTGGCGTCGCCAATATTAAGTTAATCTGTCCCACTTACCCGCGATAACAAAATTAATTTCTTTACTGTGACCGAGAGTTTGGTTTATATTTTTTTTGTTTGACGAATCGTTCCGTTTTTAATTTCAAACTTATAAAATTATTTTTTTTGATTATTTATCCGACACAGAAAACATTTGCTTCCGACCTCCGTATTAGGAGCTTTATTTTTGGTAACTGAATTTATTTTGGAGTCATACTACCGAGACCGCGCATTTCTGATTCAACAACGACACACGTCTTAAATACCGGCACCGATTTAAATCTTCAGAAACCCTGGTAGACCGACATCTTCACTGCCGCTATTTGGACCGCTTTTACCCTTTTAATTCTCTACGAAGAGGAATCTAGGCCTCTATATCACCAGTTACCTAGATTGGCGCTCGAGTAACCCGTTTATACCGCGATAGTCCAACCGCAGTTCACCGCCCGACCCTTTCAGACAACTTTGACAATAACTAACCGTCCACCGAAGGTAAAAGCGTTATACTACACTTAATAACTACGTTAATTTTTACACTTATTTATTGAATTTACACCAATTCTATGAATTTTACAGGCTTGGAAATTACCTCTACATGAATAGGGGATGCTACTACACCCAAATATTCATCTTAAACATGCCTACGGGCCAATTTGAGAGGAAAATTATTTAAATTCTACCAATACTCTTAAAAACTAAAATTAACAAAAAATGGACATAAATATAAGGAATTATAACATGAAATTGAGGCTACCTTACTATTTTTGCCTCTACTAATTTATTTTATACAAATTGTCTCCATTTAAAATACTTTTTACAAAAATTTTTATGCGAGGATATAGCATAACCTCATATTGTTTATATAATTTTAATGTTATATTTGACACTTTTAAACACAATAACTGTTATTGTAAGTGTTTAAACTTAATGTTCAAGTCATCAATTAATTTATTTTACCACTTTCGTAGGTTCATAAGTTCTTCTACGACTAGTGTCGGAATGTTGTCACTCACTAGTTTAAGGTCATAAACTGTTGAATAAACACAATAACCCCAGAGCTGCTGCATGATTTATGTTTTATAGTTACTCACTAATGTGCTTATTCTGTTTTTTCATAATTTTTGCACTAATATGTGTTTAACGCACTAATACGAATGTTTTCAAGAATTTTGGCTGCGTACATGTGAATTGCGACATTGATACCAGCCCAAATCTAGTTTTAACATTATTTCTGTCAACCATAACCTGTATTACATGTCGTCGGGGAATATTGTTTTAAATAAACTTACAAAACTAACTGAAAACTTGAATTAACTCATAACGATAACAAACATGTCCTATACTTCAATGTACTGTGCTGTCGATTAAATTATACTAACATTATTTAAATTATATTAAGAAATATTTAAATTATAAAAACATCTCGATGTTTATTAATCATTCTTATCTAGAATTATTTAATGAAATGTACCATTTCGTACCAACTAAAGAAATACTTTACTATGCAAATTACATAGCAACTTGCACAAAATTTGAATCATCTCAATATATATATATATATATATATATATATATATAATATATATATATATATATATATATATATATATATATATATATATATATATATATATATATATATATATATATATATATATATATACAGGGTGGGAAAAATTTGAATGCTCACCATTGGTATCTTAGAAACTATAGGATATACAGGAATCGCTAAATGGGAAAAAAGTTTCTTACATTTATACACAGAAAAAAACCGGTAACACATTTAAAAAAAAATCAAAGCTTACTGAGATATTCATAATAATATAAAAGTGCGATTTTCATTAATGTTAATAACTTTTTTATTTATAAAGATAACGATTTGAAATTTGGTGTATGCGTATTGTTCAATAGTCTTTATATCATTTTATAACAAACATTGTTCTAGGCCTACTAGATATTAAGAAACAATTGCCAACTTTCTTTTTTGTTATGGACGCCATATTTGTTTTATGCAATGTTTAAATGTAGAAAAAAATTGCAATCCAATGATATAATATTCAATAAGGTTTATACTTAATTTCAATGAAATATTAGCAATTTTGTATTTATCAAAGAGTGCTTTGAAAAACAAATTGTGTATACGATTGTAAAATTATTTTAATCATGAACTATTAAATTTGTAATAAGTAACTGGTACAGTAGCAACAAATTATGTATTATTGAAAATAACAAACAAAGAAATGTAAATATTTATAAATGTTCAAATTGAGCTCCATTTTGTCTTAAACATAAAGCGACTCTACGTGGTACATCTGCAGTCGCACGAGCAATCATATCACCATCAATACGATTAAAACAGTTTAATGTTCTCCATAAGCTGCTCTTGATTGAACAATGGTTCATTGTAAATACTCGATTTGACATACCCCATAAGAAATAATCCAGTGGATTTAATCAAGGTGATCTAGCGGGCCATCGTATAGGACCGTAAGTGCCAATCAACTATTGGGAAATCTGGTATTTAAATATTCTTGGACTATTCTTGCTTTATGGGCGGCACATCCATCTTGTTGAAAATATTTCATACTTTCTATGTAATTTAGAGGTAAATCGTCTAGCATATCTTCCAAATGCGTTTGAAGGAAATTAAGATATAAATTAGAATTTAAATTTCCATTTATAATGTAAGGTCCAAGAATTTTATCATTTAATATCCCACACCAAATATTAATTGAAAACCTTTTTTGAGGTCTCGTTTGGTACATCAAGTGCGGATTTTCGGTTGCATAATAATGTTTGTTGCGGGAATTGAATAAACCTGAATTAGTCAAGGTACATTCATCGCTCCACAGTATTTTCTTATAAATAATCGGATCTTCAGTCATTCTATTGTTTATCCATTGACAATATTCAAGTCTTCTGTTCGTATCTCCATTATAAAGCATTTGTACTTTAGTAAACTTATAATCATGATAATTATGCTTTTTAAGAATACTGCGCACTGCGCGATCGGTAATGTTACATTCATTCGCAATACGACGGCTTGATGTTTCAGGATTTAAATGAACTTGCGCCAAAACATTTACATCGTTAACATCATTATGACGAACATATTTACCTTTTAAAAATTATTATTAGTTTTATTAAATACATAAATAAAAAATTTACCTTTTGGCTGCGAAACTTTTCCAAATTTAATTAAATTCCTTGAAATTCTTGAGAACACAAATCTAGACGGATGTTGTCGTTCCGGATACGTATTTTCATAAACAAGCGCAGCGACTTTAGAGTTACGATGGTTTTTAATGTAAATGTTGTACATATCTAATTTTTCAGATTCACTGTACCGAACCATCTTAAATCTTAACGTATTGAATCAGATTTCACTACTGTCTTATTAACCTAATATGTATAAGACGTTTTATTTGGTGCATCATTTGTTTTTCAAAGCACTCTTTGATAAATACAAAATTGCTAATATTTCATTGAAATTAAGTATAAACCTTATTGAATATTATATCATTGGATTGCAATTTTTTTCTACATTTAAACATTGCATAAAACAAATATGGCGTCCATAACAAAAAAGAAAGTTGGCAATTGTTTCTTAATATCTAGCAGGCCTAGAACAATGTTTGTTATAAAATGATATAAAGACTATTGAACAGTACGCATACACCAAATTTCAAATCGTTACCTTTATAAATAAAAAAGTTATTAACATTAATGGAAAATCGCACTTTTTATATTATTATGAATATCTTAGTAAGCTTTGATTTTTTAAATGTGTTACCGGTTTTTTCTGTGTATAAATGTAAGAAACTTTTTCCCATTTAACGATTCCTGTATATCCTATAGTTTCTAAGATACCAATGGTGAGCATTCAAATTTTTCCCACCCTGTATATATATATATATATATATATATATATATATATATATATATATATATATATATATATATATTGTGTTATTATCAGAGTACCATTACTTATTATTTAATTGTTGTTAGTTTAACTGCTATTAAATATGGATTGCAATCCTACCTAGGGATTCACAGCGACCTGATAACATGTCAGACTCAACAGAGTACACTTTCTACCTATATATATATATATATATATATATATATATATATAGTGATGATATGTTTAAGCGTTAAATATGATAGTTATTAATAAATAAAGTTCATAATAAAGATTATAATAGTGTCGAGACATTTTGAACTCCGACTGTGGGATGGTAATTTTAATTATTGACTTTGTGGAAGTTAAAGTTAGTGTAACTCTGTGTTTTTTGGGTCATCGAATCCAAATATGGCCACAGTTTGCCTGTAATAGTAGAATAAATTAGATATAAGTAAATTTCTGTATGTAAAAATGACTCATTAGGATAATTATTACAGCAAAATGGTTTAAAAGCGAAATAGGGCAATCAGGTATTATTTTAAAGGAAATTTGATGTAGAATCCAATGCTTATATTATCTTTATCACCTATCTTAGTATAACAAATATATTTGCAAAATTAATAAATTGTAAATTTCAGAAAAAGGTTCAACCAACCAGAATTAAGTTCAGGTTTGTTTGTATTGTAAAGTAGGTCCAACCAAAATTAATAGTTTACAAAAAAATAATAGTACTTTTGTAAATTTTCTTAACGGTCCCTTATTAATCTTGAAGGTGAAAGTATGTTACATTTGTTTCTAAAATGTAATAAATTTAAAATTGGTTAAGTGCTTCATAACCTTATTTTAAAAATCAAAAACCTATTCGCAAAATTAAACTGTTTTAAAACAATAGTGAGGTTCGTGTCAATAATAATTGAATTGTAATATGGATATTTCTATTGAGCTATGGTATGTTGTTATTGATTTTTGTCTTAATATGAACTAAATTAATTAAACAAATATATATATATATATATATATATATATATATATATATATATATATATATATATTAATTGTATAGCACATTGTGAGTTAAATGAGTCAAGTTTCACAATTATTGCATTTTAACCATGGTTGTACAATAGAAATTTTCACAGTAGCTTCAATTCTAAATTCAAAGGAAATAGTATGCATTAAATAACGTGTCGATAAAATAAATTGTATGATTAAAGTTAATGATAAAGACAATTTTAAAAGATTCTTATAAATTATGAAATTATGAAGAATAATTCTGAACAATTAGTGTAAAAGTAACTTACATTTGTGTTAAAGGAAGTGTAGACACATAGATTAACATTGTTGGTGCAAATTAACTAAAGGTGTCGAGAAGATAGGTTATGGACATTTTGAACTCCGATTGTGAGATGGTAATTTTAATTGTTGACTTTGTGGAAGTTAAAGTTAGTGTAACTTTGTGTTTCTGGGTCGTATAAACCAAATATGGTCATAGTTTTCCTGTAAATAGTAGAATAAGTGAGATATAAGTAAATTTATGCATGTAAAATGACTCAGCATAATTATTACAGTGAAATGGTTTAAAAGCGAAATAGGGCAATCGGTGTCATTCTAAAGGTAATTTGATGTAGAATTCAATGCTTATATAATTTATAAGAGACATATTAGCATAACAAAGATATTTTCAAAATTAATAATTTGTAAATTTCAGAAAAATGTACAACTAATCAGAATTAAGATCAGGTTTGTTTGTATTGTAAAGTAGGTCCAATCAAAATTGATAGTTTTACAAAAAATGGTACTGATTTTGTCAATTTTCTTAACGGTCCCTTATGAATCTTGAAGCTGAAAGCATGTTACATTTGTTTCTGAAATATAATAAATTTAAAATTGGTTAAGTGTTTCATAATCTTATTTTAAAAACAAAACCTATTCGCAAAGTTAAACTGTTTTAAAACAAAAGTGAGATTAGTGTTAAAAATAATTGAATTGTAATATGGATATTACTATTGAGTTGTGGAATGATGATATTGATTTTTATCTTAATTTCAAAGAAATAAGAAAATTTTAATAAAATAAAAATTGGAATTCAGATAATTTCTGCCTTTAAGTTATACTATATTAAAATAAAGTGCTTTGAGAAATAGTCTATAAATAAAACTGAATGCGAGATGAAGTATTGCATTAAAATTATGCAATAATAAAATTTATATACATATATATATATATATATATATATATATATATATATATATATATATATGTTATTATTCGGAACAACTTGTGTTTATTAACGTGAAAATATATGACATTCAACGTTTCGGGGCTTACTATGTCCCTTTGTCAAGAATGATATTTAGTATATGAAATATGAAACAAGATAACTAATTAATTATAATAATTTTGATGAACGAGTTCTGCTTCGATTTTCAGATCCAAGATATGACGTTGAATTTGGAATTGTATTAGATGCCCGAATGTTAACAGAATCTTGAGTATCAGGATTTAGAGGTGATGTAGATGTAATATTGGCCGAGATGCTAGGAAGATTTTGAGTTATTGGTAATTTTGAATTTTGTTTAACAAGGTTCTTCCAAATATGCGGTATCCTAGAACTATCATCTCGCTTGTTAAGGCCATTAGGCCTCTTATCAATTTCAATGGCTTCTCTAGTAATCCGCTGGTGTAAATTATATAAAGGAGCAAGTAATCGAATATTATTTGTGTTAATTTCGTGTCCAGTATCTAAATAATGATTAGCCAAAGATGACGAAGGATTTTGTTGTTTGATGGCCAGTTTGTGTTCATTAGCTCTCATATAATTTTCGATTGCTTTGTCCAATATAACTTCTTGTGCAGCCGTTGCAAGGTATCTCGTACACTCCTTGATTTTCATTACAAATTTTGTCTTTCGGATACTTGAAAAGTTGGTGTAAGGTAAGGTAAAGTTTAAAACGGGTCTACATTCATGTTTGGGAAATTTTTATCGATTTTATCTGTGATTCCTTTTATATATGATAAAATTACTGGAATTTTATGTTCGGTATCTAATGAGTTGGAATGGTTTTGGGTTTTCTGATTTTATTGACAATTTTGATTATTTCGTTCTGGCTGTAATTATTTTGAATTAAAATCTTATGAATAGTATTCATTTCGTCATTTCTAGAATTTTGATCTGATAGATGATAAGAACGGAATATTCAAGACTTCATAACACTATGTAAATGACTGGGGTGATGATGTGACAGAGAATTTAGGTATCTGTTTGTATGGATAGGTTTCGGTAAACACTATGTGAAAATTTGCCATTATCAAGTCTTGTTATAAGTGTATCTAAAAATGGGAGAGAGTTATTTATTTCAATTTCCATTGTAAATTTAATGTTGTTATGAATTTGGTTAAGGTGATCTAAAAAAAGATTCAAATTTTCTTTTCCATGTGACCAAATTGCAAACGTGTCGTCGATATAGCGATACCAAATCTTAGGTTTTAATGGTGTGGAATTTAGGGCATTAATTTCGAAATCCTCCATATAAATGTTGGCAAAAGCCGGTGAAAGTGGGGATCCCATCGATGCTCCCTGTACTTGTTTATAAAATTGTTTATTATATAAGAAGTATGTAGAATTCATGCAGTGGTGGATTAGATTTAAAAAATCTTGATTGATGGAGTGTTTTTCTTTTAAAATTTTCATAGTCTCTTCAACGGGAACTTTGGTAAACAACGATGTAACATCAAAACTTACTAAAATGTCATGAGGATCTAAAGGTATACTTTTTAATTTATCTAGAAAGTCATATGAATTTTAATGTAAGATTTAGCACTTTCACAATAAGGTTGAAGGAATTTAAACAGAAAACGTGCAAGTGCATGAGTGGGTGAATTAAATGCACTTACGATTGGGCGTAAAGGCCAATTTTCTTTATGGATTTTAGGTAGACCGTAAATTTTAGGAACTCTTGAGCTTTTTTCTCTTGGTATCAATTTTTGTTTAATTTCTTTTTCTAAATTGGTACCGTTTATTATAGGTTTAGTCTTATTTTCCAAATAGGTTGTGGGATCACTAGAATTTTTCTTATATTCAGGAGAAATTAGTAATTTGGACATTTTAAGGTGATAATCCTTCGAATTCACAATTACAGTTGCATTACCTTTATCAGCTGGTAATATCAATATATTTTTATTGTTTCTAATTTTATTTAAAGTAGCAAATTCTTGTTTATTAAGCTTTTGTTTAGGAAGTCTAGAATTTTGAAGAACGTGTGCCACATTGAGTCTAATTGTATCAGCTGTTGTTGGTTCTGTGTCTTTTAAGGCGAATTCAACGGTTATAATAATGTTTTCTATTGTAATTTTGTTAGGTGTAATGGCGAAGTTAAATCCTTTTGCTAGAACGTTCAAAGTTGTTTTGTTAAATGTTGTATCACTAAAATTATGTACAGTTTTAATAGTTCCAAATTCTGAAGGGATGTTTTAGAAAAGAGATCAAATTTTTCTTTTGTCTAGTAGATTTTATGATTGATGAATTTTCTCCTGTATTTTCGATTAGGTGATCTAAAGTATCAAATATGAATGGATGAATATTAATAGCACTTAAACTTTGGAAGGTATCGTAAAGTTTTCGGTTGAGATGGTCGAGATTGCTTCTTTCATTAGAGATTGCTTTTTAAAAGGGCAGTACTTGTTTTAGATAAAATCCTTTAGAACCATAAATATCTGGTCTTGGTTTTAGTTTAAAGGCATTGGGTATGATTTTGTTATCTCTGCATCGCTTCAAAAGATTAAATTAGTTATTGTTTCAGATTTTTGATACGTAATTTTCGAAATATTTTGGTCAACTTCAATGTATCCTGTCCGTAAAGGTTAATTATGTTATTATTTAAGCTTCCACAAGTAATATTATTCAATAAAGACATTATTCGGAAAACTTGTGTTTATTAACGTGAAAATATATGATACTCAACGTTTCTGGGACTTACTATGTCCCTTTGTCAAGAATGATATTCAGTACATGAAATATGAAAGAAGCTAACTAATTAATTATAATAATTTTATGAACGAGTTCTGCTTCGATTTTCAGATCCAAGATAGATACTGGACACGAAATTAACACAAATAATATTCGATTACTTGCTCCTTTATATAATTTACACCAGCGGATTACTACAGAAGCCATTGAAATTGAGAAGAGGCCTAATGCCCTTAACAAACGTGATGATAGTTCAAGGATACCGCATATTTGGAAGAACCTTATTAAACAAAATCCAAAATTACCAATAACTCAAAATCTTCCCAGCATCTCGGCCAATAGTACATCTACATCACCTCTAAATCCTGATACTCAAGATTCTGTTAACATTCCGCCATCTAATACAATTCCAAATTCAACGTCATATCTTATATCTGCAAATCGAAGCAGAACTCGTTCATAAAATTATTATAATAAATTAGTTAGCTTGTTTCATATTTCATATACTAAATATCATTCTTGACAAAGGGGACATAGTAAGTCCCCAAAACGTTGAATATCATATATTTTCACGTTAATAAACACAAGTTGTTCCGAATATTGTCTTTATTGAATATATATATATATATATATATATATATATATATATATATATATATATATATATATAGTATATATATATAGACATATTTAAGGTCATTGTGAGCCCGTACGACATATTAACAGTACGCTCTTAAGCCCGAAAAACGTTATGAACCCCGTCTGCGGGCTTCCTAAGGTACCCATGTGTATATCATTAAAATATGATTGTACATATGACAAAAGGCGTAAATACGAATTTTAGGGTGGGTTCCATAATATACCTTTTATATGTGCAGTATATACAGATTGATTCTTGTGATCAAGCTGCAGAGGTCGCTTTTATATACAGCTTGTCTGAATATACTAACGTGACCTTGCGTCAACCAAGTAGTGGCAGCTATGTTCGGGCTCTTTAAGGGCTACTTCGTATATAATTAACTATTGAAATGTAAATTGTTAATTTTTTGGGTTTTCTAATAGAGTATGTTAAGTTATGTAATCTAAACGTTTCGATAACACGTACAGTTATCTTCGTCTGTTGTAACATGTATTAAAATTGTTAAAGATGTTGAAACAATTTTATCAAAGTTGAAGTTTGTGTAATAATGATGAAACTTTTCACTTTCATAAACTGTTAATTGTTAGTTTAAACTATTCTTTTATTCAAGAGCACTATATTTTATTGTAACATCTGTGTAGGTATAACATATCTGCTACACATTACTGTTTTTGTTACTGAAGGTTACAAATTTAAACTAATTTCAACGCTACATTTACACTGAATGCTACCGAGCTGGTAGTGTAGTGGTGACACGACCTCCTTAGCATTCGGGAGGTAATGGTTTCGATTCCCGTTACCGGCTACCTTGCATGGCGTTTTTATCCTCATACACATGTAGCGGCATAGTCACTGCGTATATACACACCATGTGCGGCTACTTAGGCGAATGCTGAGGTAGTATTTTCAGAACCCTAACCCCGTTTCTTCCGACCATATCCTGACCACACCTATCCTGAATCCCACCATGTACATATACGTAATGTATGTTTGTATGCTGGGAACCTATGATTGTGGCTGAAGGAGCTCTGGAAGTTCGAGCAGCCCGCCCTCCCCCTTAGGGAGGAAATGAAATACGTTACCTTTTCCTTTTCCTTTTCCCACTTAATGCTTTACGCGCATTCGTCAACTACTTAGCCTGGTGTTGTTATTGTCATTGCTTATTTAAAATTATTTTAAACAGTAAATTAAACATAAAGATGTACCCAATTTACAGTGTCTAAAAATCGCCCTTTTAATTTAAACGTGCCTATAATGTCTAGTCGACCTTGTATTTTTATATTTAAAATATTCTTGTTACGATTCTACACGAGTACTTATAAATTCATACTTTGTAACAATTTCTTGGTATATTCTAAAACTATTTTTTTGTATAAAACATTTAAGTACAGTACTGATTTTAAAAAAGTTTTTAAAAATTGAAATGCATTGGATTATATAAGCACAGATGCATCCATTTGTAGAATATGAAGTCTCCACTCGTAGTAAATCAGATAATTTTGGATGTCATTCCTAACCAAACCGACCTTGTATTTTATCCCTACAATACTGAAATTATAAAAAATGTGGACTACATATTTCTAAAAGGAATTTGGAGCTCCATTACCCTTCACTTCCCTTTAACCCTTAATTTCACCCAAAACCGTCCTGTGGTATCCACTCTTGTTCAATAAGGAACTTATCATCCAAATCTCAATGTCCTAACGGAATTATCCAGGAAAACGCTATCGACCTTCAACTCCATGTTTCACCCTCTTAATGAGAACATCTTTTTAAATCGTTTCTTGTTTTACACCTCCACCATGTAGGCTTTCATACGTGAAAATTTCATGTCTCTAAGTTAACTATTTTGGACTGTGGGTTGATGGGTGTATCAGTCGGTCACTAAACTTTGTGATTCGTATATAAAAATTATTAAAATCATGATAGCCTTAGTTTTCATATTAATATTACGAAATTGTTAAAAACAAGGCGAATACTCATTTTTCTAAAAATACAATGAATCCATCTAAACAACCTTTAAAATATTAAAAGTATAAGGTAACGTATAAGTGATTTATGGGCTGAAGCGGTGAGCTAAACTTTATGTCGGGTACCTAGTGACTTATAGTTTTACTTGAACACTCAATGTTGTTTTTTCATTTTTTTTCAATCCTTTCACTTAACTCTTCTTTAAAGACTATCTTACGATATTTACATTAGGTTGAAATTTTCTAAAAATATACTTAATCTATCTAAACAGCTTTTAAAATATTAAAAGTATAAGGTAACGTATAAGTCATTTATGGGCTCAAGCGGTGAGCTAAATGTTACTTCGGATCACTAGTGACTTATAGCTTTACTTGAACACGCAATGTTGTTTTTTCTCTAAAGACTACCTTACAAACTGATTTATTGATATTTACGTTATGTTGAATGTGAAATCAGATTTATTTTGTAGAACACTGTACTGTGACAGACACAAATCTTCCTCTGCCAGGCACATGTTGTAGTCAAAATTGTAATCAAAAAACGGATTTACCAAACTTTTTTTGTGAAACTATGAAGCTTACTGCTCGGTATCGAGTATGAATATATGTATAAAATGATTGCCTTTGTATGCAATATTTATAATGTTGAAATAGGTTAATTAATCGTGAAGGCAAGCACCGTTAATTTCTAGTACCAGCGCTCTCTACGAAACCCCAAATAAATAACTAAAAGCAAGAATATTAAATTAAATTGCTACCCTTGATATCAGAGTTGTTTAATCTTCTTGAATTTGACCGTTCCAATTTTCAAACCCTTGAAATTAATTTTTATACTATATTTGAAACTTCTCTGGAACCACCCTAAAATCAGCTTTTTTTACAACCACTAAATTTACCATTTTGCTATAAATTGTTATTAAATAAATCAACTACTGCATAAATTTCATAAATTTTTATTTTTAAACTATACGTGAGTTATTATATAAGGGTGTCCTTATAGGAACTTCAGAATTTAAATTTAACGCCATTTTTTAACGACGTCACCTAGAAATTGTATATTACCCATGTGTCATATAGATACACCGCAATTTAATTATGGATCGTTTTACGACGGAAGAACATATCAGAATATTGCAAACTTACTACGAAAATTCCCGTTCGTGTGTAAAAATAATTCGTTTATTGTTTGGGCGGAATCATGTGCCAAGTAGCAAGTGTTTGATAATATAAACAAGCATGATATTTTTCTAAAATTATTGCTTTTATTTAAAAACAAAATCCCGAAGTTCCTATTGGGACACCCGCTATAATTCACTTATAAAAATTAGCCTGTTTATTCAAAATGTTTACAAGCTAAATTTTTTCGTAAAATATTTGTAACATTGCTCACTTATATAATAAACTATTATTATCTTTTACTTTATAAATTTATAAAAAAAAATCTGAACTGGTATTCAATTGGTCGATTTTTTGCGCAATCACCATTATGACAATAAATATAAGTTTATATTCAGTACTATTAACCCAAAAATGAAATATAAAGATATTAACATCGCAAACGGAAAGGTTAAATAATCATATTTAATATCGATTCTTGACCTTGTTTACTACATAGAAAAAATTAACATCACAAATGTTCCGGTTTATTTTTAAATTACCATTATTTTATACTTAATTATTGCAAAATAAAAACGTAGCATATCACGTGAAACATTTAATACTTCTTAATTTTAACGACTAAATGATATACGATTTAAAACTTTACGGTAATGACAATGCATTTTATTTATTACAATGAATAATGGGCTTAAGTTAAAAAAATGAATGGAACTTTTGTGTTAGAACAAAGTGTCAATTAAACTTATGTACTTATGACAAGATCTAAGCTTACGAGATGACAACGATTTATTTATAATACCTTTAGAAAATTGCTTATAACATATGGAACACGCTTCCAGTAAGTGTATTATTTAAAATATAGTGCAATCATGGATAAGTTTATTATTGTTAGAAGTACTAATAAAAATTTGAAAATGTTGAAGATGATAGCATTATTAAATTAAAATAACCGATTGGACGTATCACCGCTAGGATCAAAGAAGTATTATTTTAATTATACAAATGTTTAAAGCTCTCAAATTTATTATTTCAAAGTAGTTATCCATTATTATGTATGTCATATTATATAGTTGGTCTATGATGTCTGGCTACAGTTTGCTTTTACGGCGGTAACGTTGTCGGAACTCACCAGTACCTAAAAGTATATACTTTGTATCAAAGAAAAAATTGTGTAAGCAACCCTTACCTCGGGATTCGCAGCGATCTGATAACATATCGGGTTCAATAGAGCACACTTGGTACACACACACACACACGCACGCACGCACGCACGCAGCACGCACGCAGCACGCACGCAGCACACACACACACCCACACACCCACACCCACACACACACACACACACACACCACACGCACGCACACGCACACGCACACACAGCACGCACCACGCGCACACACAAACGCACGACACACACACACGCACACCCCACACACACACACACACACACACACACACACACACATACACACACACACACACACACACACACACACACACACACACCACCACCACCACACCCACACACACACACAACACACACACACACACACGCACCACACCACACACACACACCACACACCACACCGCACGCACGCACCACCACACCCACACACACACCACACACACACAACATACACACACACACGACACACACCACCACACGCACACCACACCACACCCACAACACACACCACACCACACACACACAGCACACCACCACACACCCACACCACACCCACACACACACACACACACACACACACACACACACACACACACACACACACACACACACACACCACACACACACACACACACACACACACACACACACACACACACACACACACACACACACAACACACACACACACACACACACACACACACACACACAGCACGCACACACACACCACCACACCACACAGCACACACACCACACGCACACCACACACACCACCACACACACACACACACAACACACACACCACACACACGCACACACACGACACGCACCACACACACACACACACACACACACACACACAGCACACACACACACACGCACACACACACACACACAACACACACACATTATATACTATAATATATTCATTCTACAAATAAATATTTAATTTTTTATGCATTACTATGTATCGCAAAGTAGCCCAATTACATATTTCTAAACTCTGGAATGATCTCCCTAGTTCCTGTTTTCCTCTCACTTATAATATGAGAAAATTTAAGGTAGCTGTTCATAGGCATCTATTGGCAATTCATTATCCTCTATCGCATCACTCCTAAGTGTTCCTGAGTGCTTTAGCACGATAGGCCTTATTTAGCCTGTTCAGGTCCACAATCATAAAAAAAAAAAAACATATAAAGAAGGGTTATGGAACGTAATGTTGCCGTCAAAGCACTTTATTTTAATACTATATAATTTAAATACTATAATTATTTGCATTCTAATTTTTATTTTATTAAAATTTTCTTATTTCTTTGAAATTAATGACTCGATTTTGTTTAATTAATTTAGTTCCCATTAAGAAAAAAATCAACAACAACATTCCATAGCTCAATAAAAGTATCCATATTACAATTCAATTATTTTCAACACGAACTTCACTATTGTTTTAAAACAGTTTAACTTTGCGAATAGGTTTTGTTGGTAATGAAACACTTAACCAATTTTAAATTTATTACATTTTAGAAACAAATGTAACATGCTTTCACCTTCAAGATTAATAAGTAGGGATGGGAATTGTAGGTAAATACCTATTTACGTAGAGTGTAGGCATTGAAGTTTGAATGATACTATAATCAGTTTTGTGAGCAATTCTTTAATTTGACACACATATAATTTTGCCTAAAATGCCTATTTTAAAGGTTTATGGATTATTTGCCTTTTTTGGCAACTTTTTAACCTAAATTTTATGTTTTTGTACCTATTTGTATCATTTTGCACTTACATTGGTACCTTTTTTCTTCAAAGTAAACAACTTTTTGTAATATATTGACTACAAGCACAAATATTGGTATGTGGTGTTTTGCATAGAAATCCGCTATCGGAGCCGGTAAAATAAGTTAATACTTGAAAAGTTAGGTTAGGTGTGTGTTTTCTTGTGGGTAAAATTTGAGTTGATTTACGATGCCAAAAATAAAAGTAAAGGGCGCATGGTTTAACGATCAAAATAAAGGCATTTTTGCTTTTGACCAAGTTGAACGAGGGAAGGTGTTCTGTCGAGCATGCAATAAATCCGTAAGGGTTAAATTTTTTAATATTTCGTAAATTTAAATTCTTTTAGATTTTATGTACCAAAAAGACAAGTATACACCAGGAGAGGCTAAAAACAAATTGTAGGCAACTGTTAATTTCTGAATCCACAGAATCAATTGAAAAGAATACATTCGCTTTAGATCTATGTTCAGCATTGGTAGCTGCAAATATACCTTGGGCTAAACTGGACTGCCCACAGTTTAGGGGTTTTTTAGAAAAGTATTGCAATCGACATATCCCTGATCGAACCACACTTAGCAAAACGTACCTACCAAAATGTTATGTAAATGTAAGAAACATTACATAAATTTTTCAGTCAATTTATTATTTTAATATTGAATATTTGAATAATTTTAGTGTATTGAAAACATAAGAGCAGATATTGGTAACAGCGATATCTGGATATGCGTGGACGAAACCACCGATAGAACTGGCCGTTATATTGCCAATTTAATTGTTGGCAAAATTACAGATGAATGTGGAAGCACTGCACATCTACTGGCTTGTAAAGTTCTTGAAAAGACAAATCATGCAACTGTTGCTCGTTTTATTAACGATTGCCTTTGTAAGATTTATTTATCATTATTTACATGTGTTTTCAACAAATAATTTGCAGTGTTATTATGGCCATCTGGTATACAGTATTTAAAAGTAAGGCTTTTATACTCGGATGCAGCATCCTACTTGTTAAAGTGTGCTACCAGTCTTTTGGTATTTTATCCAAAATTTTACATTTTACATGTTTGGCACATGCTTTACATCGTGTTTGTGAAGTTATACGTGAAGAATACAATGATGTTAATGCTTTAATATCCAATACAAAGAAAATATTTTTAAAAGCGCCAGCTAGAATTGCACACTACAAGGAGCACTTTCCAACAGTCCCTTTGCCTCCAGAACCCACAATAACCAGATGGGGCACCTGGCTACGAGCAGCAGTTTTCTATTGTGAACACTATGATTCACTTAAACAGGTATACCTAAAATATTGGCGGTGTTAAAAAATCTTAGATTATAGTTTGATGAATAATCTAGGTTGTAATGGACTTTAATCCAAATGATGCTGCCGCTATTAAGAATTCACAAAAATTATTTACTATACCCACAGTGCAGGAAGATCTTATTTACATAAGTACTCATTTTAAAATTATTGAAGAAAGTATAACTAAACTAGAAGCTCGGGGATTACCTTTAACAGAGTCAATGGACATTTTCACCAAAGTGTATACCAATTTAAAGGCATCGCCTGGAAAAGTTGCTAAAAAAGCATCAGACAAATTAAATCAAGTCATTGCTAAAAATCCAAGCTATGAAACTGTATATAGTCTGTATAAAATGTTTTCAGGAGAAAAAGTATCTGTTGACAAACTTAAAAATAAAATTGCTGTTTGTGAGGCTCCAAATTTTAAATATATCCCCGTCACTTCATAACAATATTTTAACTGAAAATCGTCAGAATTTAAACCCTGAAAATATTGAAAAAATAATTGTGTGCTACAGTAGCAGTAAAGTGTATTACTGAAAAATTATGTATTTACTTACCTATTAGAGATATTTTAGTTTTGTAAATAGAGGAGCTTGTAGTTTTTTAACATGCAATAAATTTTACCTTTGTTCATTAAAATTTTTTTGAACTATTTCACCTAAAACGTAAATTTTGTATCCTAAAACGTATTTTTTTTCTGCCTTTTTGCCTACCTATTTTCAATAATTTTGTAACTAAAATTCCCATCCTTATTAATAAGGGACCGTTAAGAAAATTTTCAAAAGTAGTATCATTTTTTGTAAACTATCAATTTTGATTGGACCTACTTTACAATACAAACAAACCTGAACTTTATTCTGATTGGTTGAACCTTTTTCTAAAATTTACAATTTATTAATTTTGCAAATATATTTGTTATACTAAGATAGATGTTAAAAATGATATAAGCATTGTATTCTTTTTGCTGTAATAATTATCCTAATGAGTCATTTTTACATGCAGAAATTTACTTATATCTAATTTATTTTACTATTACAGGAAAACTGTGGCCATATTTGGATTCTATGACCAAAAAAACACAAAATGACACTAACTTTAACTTCCACAAAGTCAACAATTAAAAATACCATCCCACAATCGGAGTTCAAAATGTCCATAACCTATCTTCTCGACACTATTATAATCTTTATTATGAACTTTAATTCTTAATAACTAGCATATTTAACGCTTATACATATCTCAATATATATATATATATATATATATATATATATATATATATATATATATATATATATATATATATATATATATATATATATATATATATATATATATATATATATATATATATATATATATTATATTAGCACTATTATGTATGGCAATACAGCCCAATTACATATATATATATATATATATATATATATATATATATATACATATAAAGAAGGGTTATGGAACGTAATGTTGCCGTTATTAATTAATACAAATTTATTTACTGCGTATTTCTAATTTGCCTCTCATTTAAATATTTTGATGTTTAAGAGCATTTTCTTTATTGAACGAAAACTCGTTGTTGTAATGCATTAAAATTAAAATAAAATTATCTTAAATTTACTTACTAATTATTTTTAAATTTGAATGTCATTAAAATATTTTAATGTTTAAGTGTATGTTCTTTATTTATTAATACGATGATGAATAATTAAATAATAAATGTAAACGTGGTCAATTCTAATTTGAAATACACAATATCTGAAATCTTTAAGAGGTGAAGATTTTTAATTAAACCGTGATTACTCAAATCACAATAAAGAGCTATAATTTATAGATAAATTAATTAATATTTTGAGTGGGGACGACATCTGATAACAAGTCAATGTAAAACCCGTTTAAAATGTACAGGCCTATGTTCTGCATACTGCAACAAAAACGAGGCCTATAGTATAGCATTTATTTTTATTCTTCTTCATGAAGCCGCCGGTAGTTAACAATATACATCTTTCGTAGAAACACGCTAGATTGTAGGATTTAAGAAATTTCAATCAATGGCTTTTTATATCCTTTAAATTGATTAGTTCTGCAACATCATGAGCATCGAATGTCCAAGAACAGCAGTTGTAGTTTTTTAACATAACAGTTTTCAAAATTCTGTTATATCCTTTAATTAATTCCTAATTGTAATATACAGGGTGTCTCAAAAATTCTGGGACACAGAGCTACCTCGTGTAGTAGAGGTCAAAATAAGTCGATTGGACCCAATTTAGTTACTTACCAAAATACACCGTTTACCCATGAGAAGAGCTCAAAGTTAACATGAAAAGCACATTTTTGTATGCAGTTTAGACAAACAAATTGAAAAATTTGATAACAGTGCAATTTAGAGGATTACTCTCCTTTCGGTAATCAAAGAAACCCAAAATAAATTATAGAAGGGTTAAAATCACCCTCATCCCCTGATATTTTTTTCAAAACATTCTTAGGCAATACGGTCCTCATTTTTTTAGAAAGAAGAATAGTTAATTCTCTTTATTTCGTTACTCTTGTAAAAAATTCGTATTCCGCATAGTTTCGAAGGAAAAAAATGTTTTCTTAAATAATGCTAACCGATATGCCTAGTACAAGTTTAATACAATTGTAATATAAAGTTTAGTTGGAAGTAGATTCAAAAACAAAACAAGTCGTGATTTTGACAGGAAACAAATTCATAATCATTCCAGTTTGTTGTTGACTGTAAATGTTCCAATAATTTGCTTCAATTTTGTTATTATCGCGAGTACCATTACTTATTATTTAATTGTTGTTACATCAACTGCTATTAAATATGCATTGCAACCCCTACCTAGGGATTCACTGCGACCTGATAACATGTCTGGCTCAAGAGAGTCCACTTTTTACCTATATATGTATGTATGTATGTATGTATGTATGTATTGTATATTATATATATATATATATATATATATATATATATATATATATATATATATATATATATATATATACGTAAAATCGCAAGTTACATAAGTTCATAATACTATATAACTGAGTACATATGTAATTGTACAGCACGTAAGCTAAATGACTCAAGTTTCATAATTATTGCATTTTAAGCATGGTTGTACAATAGAAATTTTCACAGTAGTTATTTCCGATCGTCTTCGGAAGGTATAAATTATGTATTTTCTATGGTGTTGTTCATCATATCCGTTTGGAGTAGGTAAAGCCTGTTCTGGTAGCGTAATCTGCTTCAATTCTAAAATCAAAGAAAATAGAATGTATTAGATAACATGTTGATGAAATAAATTGTATGATTCAAGTTAACGATAAAGACAATGTTAAAAAGATAAATATAATTTATGGAATTATGAAGAATAATTCCGAACAATTTGTGTAAAAGTAACTTAAATTTTTACTAAAAGGAAGTGCAGCCACGTATATTAACATTGTTGGTGCAAATTAACTAAAGGTGTCGAGAAGATAAGTTATGGAGATTTTGAACTCCGATTGTGGGATGGTAATTTTAATTGTTGACTTTGTGGAAGTTAAAGTTAGTGTAACTTTGTGTTTTTTGAGTCATAGAATCCGAATATGGCCACAATTTTCCTGTAATAGTAGACTAAATTAGATATAAGTAAATTTCTATATGTAAAAATGACTCATTAGGATAATTATTATAGAAAAATGGTTTAAAAGCGAAATAGGGCAACCAGGTATTATTTTAAAGGAAATTTGATGTAGAATTCAATGCTTATATTATTTTTAAGGTCTATCTTAGTATAACAAATATATTTGCAAAATTAATAAATTGTAAATTTCAGAAAAGCTTCAACCAATCAGAATTAAGTAGGTCCAATCAAAATTGATAGTTTACAAAAAAATGATACTACTTTGGTAAATCTTTTTAACGGTCTCTTATTAATCTTGAAGGTGAAAGCATGTTACATTTGTTCCTAAAATGTAATAAATTTAAAATTGGTATGTTTTCATAACCTTACTTTAAAAAACGAAAACCTAAAGTTAAACTGTTTTAAAACAAAAGTGAGGTTAGTATTAAAAATAATTGAATTGTAATATAGATATTTCTATTGAGCTATGGAATGTTTTTATTGATTTTGGTCTTAATATGGACTAAATTAAAGAAAATTTTAATAAAATAAGAATTATAATGCAGATAATTATTGTATTTAAATTATACTGTATTAAAATAAAGTGCTTTGAGAAAAAGTCTATAAATAAAACTGAATGCCGTTAAACATTGCATGAAAGTTATGCAATAATAAAATTTTACATAGCATATATATATATATATATATATATATATATATATATATATATATATATATATATATATATATATACATTAAATAAATGTTTAGCTTTTTAAGCATTAATATGTATCGCACAATACCCCAATTTCAATATACATAAAGAAAAGTTGTGGAACGTAATGTTGCCGTTATTAATTTATTTACTACTTGTTCTTAAATTTGCATGTCATTTAAATATTTTGATGTTTAAGTGAATTTTCTGTATTGAATGAAAACTCATTGTTGTAATGCATTAAAATTAAAACAAAATTATCTAAAATTTACTTAGTAATTATTTTTAAACTTGAATGTGATTTAAATATTTTGATGTTTAAGTGTATGTTCTTTATTAATGAAAAGTTGGTGGATAATTTAATAAATGTATACGCGATCAATTCAAATTTGAAATACACAATATCTGAAATCTGAAATTTTGAATGGGGACCTGTACGACATCTGATAACAAGTCTATGTAAAACCCATGTAAAATGTACAGGCCTATGTTCTGCACACCGCAAAAGAAACGCAGCCTATAGTATAACACTTGTTTTTATTCTTTTTCATGAAACCGCCGGTAGTTAACAACTTGTTGTATACACTTTTCATAGAAACACACATCGAATGTGTAAGAGCAGCAGTTGTAATCTTTTATCATAACAGTATCCAAAATTCTGTTATATCCTTTAATCAATTCCGAATTGTAATATATACCAAGATTGGGAGATAAAGATTCATAACTCTGTTCACAGACTATATCTTCTTCCTCGTTTACATTTGAACAATCAATTTGATTATCAATTTCTTGAGATCGGAAAAATTGTAATTCTACATATCAATGCCATCTTAGAAGTTCATTCCATTCCTGCATGTGTAACAGCACAGTATTCCTTGATCACTCACTATATTGGTGCAGGCTTGAGGTGTTCACTTTATCCAATTTGTACATGTTTTGCATGATGAGTATCGATCGGTAGTTTATAATAAACACAAGTATTCTTTGGCTGCTTGTTTGTAGACTTTTAATAAATTACCTTCATGTTGAAATGGTGGCCAGCCAGAGTTAGGAGAATAACCTTCATCTTTTTTCTCTCATTTTTATTTTTACTACTACTATTTCTTCTTTAAAATACTCATAAAAGCGCTAAGATAATCGCTGCCATTGTTTCTACCCCTACTCCTACTATAGTTTCTGATGTGCTGTGCGTGGTCGGTGTAGCGTATTTGCACATCAGGTTCGTCCCAATATTTCTTCACTTATCTGTCTGTTTACTTCACTTACCGAGAAGAATACTCCCTTTTTACCTATTTCTCTTGTCTTGTTCCGATTCCTTGATCCGAACGAAAGCCTCAGATTTGGAAGTTGATGCCGTCTTAAGCCAATAATTTGACTGACAAGGGAATGGCTAGTTATATTAGCCGATTTTTATCTAAGGGCGAATGGAATTATTTTAGTACAGAGGAAGAGTCTTTCTATCTTTTGAGCATTTTAAAGATTTCAGTCATACATTAAAGCTTTTCATTTCACTGTGATTACTGATCACCAGTCACTTATTTGGATGCATAAATTACAACATCCTTCTGGTGGTTTAGCTAGATGGGCCTTACGCTTACAACTATGTAGCTGCAATATAATCCGCCGTAAAGATAAAGAACATGCCGTTCCTGATCTTTCAAGTCGATATTGTGGAATTTACTACTCCGTTGATTACTTTTTCGATTAAAGATCCTTGGTAGTCAAATCTTCTCCGTTGTAGTTTGACTCCTTCATGGTGTATTAAAGATGGTCTTCTGGATAACTTATGCGCGTTTTTTTTGTTTCGGAGTCATTGTCTGATGACTAGAGTATGCTTGTTCCTCTGTGTTCATCTTGGTGTGACCAAAAACGTTGCTAGAATGTGATCGATTTTATCGTTTCTTGCTTTAATTGCTAATTTTTTTTTCTATTCCTTTTTTTGTACCCGACTTTTCATTTTTCTGCGGGACAATTTTGGGACGTGCATAATTTTATTTCGCGTATTTTAGTCGACATTCTCAATTTTTTAGTGAATTTTGTGCAAAACTACGTAATAATTTTATCATGGCACCCCCTTGGACTGGTATATCATTCTTATTATGTATTATCCGATCAAATTTTTCAAAAGTTTCTATTTTGTTAGTATACATAATTATTTAACTCATCATTATATACCTTAATTTACTTATTTTTACATTGAAATTAGTTTGATGACAATTATGTGAATTTCGTTTTTATTATCTCATTTCAGAGCGCACGGTATATATTTATTACACGTTGCAGTGTACCCGTTGCTACGTAGCATGAGAATGAATGCGGATTAGTGTAGTTTATTATTTATACAGGTATGTAACTCTCCTATTTGTTTTTCTATTAATTTAATATATTTAAAAAGAGAAGCTTCAAATCCATTAAGTTAACTAATACCGTTAGTCTGGGTTTTGTATTGCAAATAGTTGTAGTAAAGCATTGCCTGCGGTGGTGTACAAAATGGTGATTCTATAGATGGTGTGTAAATGTTATTTTGAAGTCATACACTACCTTCATCTTATCAAAAAGTTGATAATACAGTACAATTACATTTGATTTTTATCTTATTTTATCGTAAATAAGCTAATTCCTACTGTGAGTTGTACAGTGTGGTACTTTTTGCAGAAAGATCGCTTCAATATAACACATTAACTTGCGTGTTACATGTGAAAACGTAAATTGATATCATTTTTGTGCAAATTGCGTTTTTAAGTAGATGAACTTGTTTTGCAAAGAATACAGTAAAGTTGAATACAGAGATATGTAAAGTAGAAACAAAAACTTCAGATTTATTTAGTATTTTTGTAATATAAATACAAACGGACTTAAAAATATGCCAATCCTCAAGTTGACAGCTAGTAAATTCAAATTATTACAAAACTATTCATTCAGGTTAAATCTGAACATTCATTTTGAAATATATGTACGTAAATATAGGTTATAGTTTTTGTGTAACTGTAAGGTTTGAATTAACAATTAGCTTTACCATTGTAAAGCTTTACGAACAATTACATTTATATATTCATCTAATATCTATTACTACTTAGATATTGTAAAGAAAGCGAATAATGGAGAGATGTACAAAATTAAAAGTCTTCTAAATGCAGTCGTACGCTTTGAAACTCCAAAAAATATACCGATTGTTCAATGCAAACGATGCCAAGCATATGGCCATACAAGAAATCAGTGCACGCAACAATTCCGCTCTGTTAAGTGCGCAAGACTACATGGTCATGGAACATGTAATAAAATGAAGGCAGATGGAAAACCAGCCAAATGCGCGCATTGTGAAGTAGCACACCCGACAAATTTGATGGGATGTCAGGTATATCTGGAAATTATCAAAGAAAGATTTGCTACACAAAATAGAGCAGCATTAAATCAGACAACTCTACAAACGAAACAAATGCCATCCACTCCCACAGTCATCAACGCTTCAAAAAATGTAAGCAATCCACAAATCAAAGAAGAGCTGCAGAACGATGCTCAAGCAATAGCAGTAGAACCTCAAACAAAGTCATCATCCACAATTATGTCAACAACAACCAGATTACATCACAACTATCCTACAACAACAGCAACAAAATATACAATTACATCAGCAAATAGGATTGACGCAACAAATCAGACAGCTCAGAGAAGAGATCAGACTTCAAACTAACCTCAAGAAATAATGGCGCAATTATACAAAATAGTCCTATGGAATGCAAATGGCATCACAAATCATAAATACGAAATATAACTCTTTCTAGCTTCACACAAGATTAATTATACGACAGGGTATCAAACACTGCATGCTTCATAAGATTGAAGAATCATAGTTACAGGCGGCAAGCTTAGTTATCGAAGATTGGCATAGAGTAATAACTGTATCCGCAGTTTATTGCTCACCAAACTACCGTGCTAACAAAGAAGGCTTTATACAGTATTATAACCAACTCGAGCACAGATTCCTACCCGGGGTCAAC
The DNA here is from genome assembly GCA_036346205.1 of Vesta saturnalis. Classification (NCBI taxonomy): domain Eukaryota; kingdom Metazoa; phylum Arthropoda; class Insecta; order Coleoptera; family Lampyridae; genus Vesta; species Vesta saturnalis. The sequence continues at coordinate 9,710,780 of JARFJB010000821.1, forward strand.
TACAACTCAAAGCACACCAGTTGGGGATCTAGAGGGAAAAGTACTACACGGGAAGCAACATCACCTTCAAATCCAAAACAGCACGAAACAGTAGACTATCCAGTAAAAATATGGGAAGAAATAGTAGTAAAGGAAGACTTCTTAAAATCTGGCAAGCGTCAAGACATCCACAGGACGAAACAAATTATAATAGAGCAGCAAGACAATTAAAAGGGTCACTAAAAAAACTTAAAAACGACTGATTTAACCAATATCTTGAAAGGCTAACGCCAACAGCTGACACTGAGTACTTCTTATGAAAGGCTACAGGTAGATTGAAGCAACCAAAATACATATACCACCCGTAAGGAAACCGACTGGAGAATTGGGCAAAACACATAAAGACAAGGCCAAACAGTTTTCTGTTTATTTAGAAAAGGTCTTTAAACCACTCCTAGCTGCTGAAGAAGAAGAAAATAAGGAAATTCTAACTTATTATTATTATTATTAAAGGAATAATTACTAATGCCCAAATAAAAAGAAAGCACCATGTTATGACCAAATATCGGGAAAATTACTTAAGGAACTCCCGCATAAAGGGGTAGCTACGTTAACTCAACTTATAAACGCAGCCTGTAAATTAAAATACTTCCCAGTCCAATGGAAGGTAGCGAAAGTTATATTAATACAAAAATCGGGAAAGCCACCGAACGAATCTTCCTCTTATCGACTGATCAGTCTACTGCCCATCATGGCTAAGATCACTGAGAAACTCTTGGTTAAAAGAATAAATAAACTAGTTTCCGAACGATCCGATACCGAACCATTAATTAGGTTTCTGAAGCCAGCATTCTACGATAGAACAATCACATCGAGTCGTCGACGCCATCAACAAGGGTTTTGAGGAAAACAGTTTTTGTGTAGCAGTATTCCTAGATGTGAGCCAAGCTTTTGACCAGGTTTGGCATCAGAGACTGTTATATAAACTCAAAAGAAACCTACCGTATGAAATCATATCTAAGTGAAAGGTACTTCCGGGTACGATACGAGTCTGAGATAACAGCAATATATCCAACAACATCAGGCGTGGCGCAGGGCAGTGTATTAGCCCACTTCGACAAAGGATTGACGTGGCGCACGCTTATATGAAAGAAACACAAACAACTGGGAGTTAAAATTCAAAAGCACTATTGCTTATTAGGTAGAAAGTCCCAACTCTCATTACGCAATAAACTCCTTGCATATGACCTTGTCATCAAACCAGTATGGACCTGGGAGTTGCAGCTATGGGGACGGCGTCAAAGTCAAACATCATCATCATCGAGTGGTTCCAGTCTAAGGTGTTACGTACTATGACAAATGATTCATGGTTTGTGATTAATAAAGATATATACTGTGATCTACAAGTACGATTTATGCGTAAGACGCCATTACACTTGTCAAATTAGTTAAAACTGCAAGGAACTTAGTGATAAGGAAAATGGCATATACGCAGTATTATGACCATTTGTTGTATGTTTATATAGAGATTATTGCTCGCTGTAGCCAAGTCTTTGCCATGCCACTAACATCAATTCACAAAAATGCTTAATATTCGATTTTCTAATAGATTGTATTGTAAACAAAAATAAAAATAAAAAAAACTATTTACAGCTGTGCTGAAGTTAAACAGCAAATATTACTTTGATTGATTAAATATACTAGATATTTACCTAACTAGTTCGGAAAGTTAATTTTCCCGTATGAGCACTTTGTTTGCAGCACGACCGCAGGGAGTGCTGCAGTTAGTGCGAATTCGAGAAAATATATTCCGAACAAGTTAGGCACAAAGTTTTTTATAACGAATAAATTAATAAAATTAAAAACAAATAATTTAACATTGTTTGGTTTTTTTATTCTAAATGGATAGGTAGCATAGCCGGCATTGTAATGTTGCATTGTTGTTATGGTTACATGTCAACAATAATTCAAACGTTGAATCGCCATTTTCTTTAAAATTGTTTAGTTAAATTTGTGAAAAATGGGTGATTCCGAAGAAATTTTGGCACCATCTGATTTAAAGAAGCAGCCATTAAGGGAGCATTGAATTTGCTTTCTCATAAAAGTCAAGGGAGGTATATGACCACCTATAAAAAGTTTCTTCATTGGTATAAGAATAAGAACTTGACAAAATTTACGGAAAATTTTTTGTTGGCCTTTTTCCAAGAAGAAAGTCAAAAATCAATGTGGTCTATTTATTCAATGACAAGATTGTGTTTAATGGTCTACTAAAATGCAGATATTTCAAAATTTTATAAACTAATTAGATTTATAAAAAGAGCGACAGATCACAACAAACCTCAAAAATCTGCCGTGTTGGACTATATACAAATTTCAAAATTTATAGATGAAGCACCTGATTCGTCCTACCCGATGATTAAGATAATAAATTACTCGTCTCTTGTACATGTTTCGTTAAAATTTTAAATATTGCTTTAAATAGCTCAAATATTAGGTATTTCTGGTTCATTAAGAAGCGAAGAACTGTGCAAAATGAAGCCTTCAGACATATATTAATATCAACAACCTACAACGTAATTACCCTAGTTTCTGTTGGAAAGTAGCGTTGTTTAAAAGTTAAGTAGGCATGGTTACCACGGATATATCAACTGACAAGTTTGCTAATTTTTGTCAAAATACATTAGAGGAAGTTTTAGATCTATAACTGCCTAGTATAACTCCCAAGGGAGTTATGAACATGTTTACACTTGTGGTAACTAAGGGTTTATTTGTTTATAATATATTAGTACGAAATACGCAGCTTTAGTTTATAGCTTTAGATTTATCTCTACGTCGAGTAAGCGACTAGTGCGAAACTACATTTGCATTCAGGTTTCGATATGACAAATGTAAGTGACGGCCTATTTACTTCTTGTCATAAGCGGGAATTTATTTTACGATTATAACGGAGAGCTAACGTCACTATCAGCAGGACATATTACTGCACAACACCCTCGTTTCTATACGTGTATAATTTTTAAGCAGCAATACGTGATCTAAAACCATCCAATCTAAATAGTTTTAGAACTCTATATAAATACAATGCTTATAGGTACCAAAAAAGGTAGTAAAGGGACAACTCTAGTTCGAACTCAGATAGGAAGCTTGCATAAGTAAGAGAAAAGTAGAGTTACGACAGGCACAACTTTAACGTGAGCCAAGGCTAATTTCAAGAGAGACTGTTTCTAAGTAGGTTTTTTCGAAGCCACAACCCACAGCAAGCGGACCAACGCTATTACCATTGGATATCTTGTTATTAGAATCGCAGCAGTGCATAATATTAATTGGGGAGCGGAGTGCGGCGAACAAATGAGGTACAAAAAGTCTAAACTTTATAAAATGTACTATTTTTTCTAAAGGCTTGTAACATCGTTAAAATTTTGATTTTCCAACTTATTTTTAGTACGCAGTGCATTTTTTTAATTGTGTAAAATAGTCTTAATTTGTTTAGTGGCATAAAGAGAATTTCTCCCTCACGCACATACATACACGCACGCATTCAGCCACTTCCACACCCTTGCCCACACCCATGACCTTTCGTCACTTTGTCAGACTTAAAATGAGGTACTAAGTCGATTGCTTAACTTTTAGATTGACGATTGATATGAATAACTATACTCCGTTTAACGAACAGATTCAGTAAGTGCTACGCCCACGAGTTAGCGCAAAATTTAAATGGCACATTTCTATTGGTAAGCCGGGTTCACACAATCACGAAAAATTTTGTATTATATTAATCTATTGTCATTTAGCATTTGCCTTTTCATTCTTTATTTTGGTTAAAGCTTTTGCTCTAGTACTTTTCCTTTTCAAAAACAGTATTTTTTAATACGAGCTACAATTTTGTAGCCTATTAGTAAATAATTACATTTATTATGGATCAACGAAATCTTTCGCCCCCAAAAAACGTCGGGCCAGGCATCTTTCCGTTGACGAAAAGGAGCGAATCTTAAATATTTTTAAAGTTTGTGTTGAAGAAAACCTGAAGACTGAAAATGTTGCATTTATAGCAAAATCAGCAGGTAACATAATAACTTTATAAAAACATATTTTATTCGTTACTTAATCATTTTAGGTATTACCCATAAAAGTGTGTACAACATTCTACGTGAGCACAAGCAAAAACATGTATTACATCCTCCGACTGTGTACCGCTGACAACGAGCAATTTTGGACAACATTGACGACGAAAGGAGTAATCTTAGGTGTGTAGTCCATTCCTTTTTTGAACAAAACGATACACCTACTCTAAATAAAATTGTGGCCGCTATTGGTGAGCACGATGCCTCAATTAAAAAGGAGTACATTGAGAACCTTGTTGAATGAAATTGGCTTTAGGTGAGTAAAGTAATAAATTATCTCTAACATAAATTATAATTTATTTTGAAATGTAAGTATTCCAAGAGGCCAAGAAATAGTTTCCTTAAAGTAAAATTCGAGATAGTTGCGTGGAGGCGACGTTATCTACAATAAATTAGAAAATACAGAGAAGAAGGAAAAATGGTATATTTCTTAGACGAGACGGGTTAATGCTGGCCATACAGTAAGCAAAGTATGGAAAGATACAACCATCTTGACTCCGAGACAAGCGTTTGTTAATGGATTAACAACGGGGTTACGGGATCTATCGGGAAAAGAAAAACGCCTTATCGTTCTCCACATTGGTTCCGAGGACGGTTTTGTTGATGATGGTTTGCTGTTCTTCGAGTACGAGAAATCTGACGATTATCAGAAAGAGATGACAGCTGCTGTTATAGTGTTAGATAACGCTTCCTATCATAGCAGAAAGATCGACAGATATCCAAATTCAGCACTAAAAAAAACTGACATTCAGGCATGGCTAACCAGCAAATCTATTGATTACGAACCAGATATGATCGAAGACGAACTTTTTGCCTTTATCAGAAAAGCTGCTATTGCTCCTAAATTAGTTGTCGATGAGATAGCAAAAACACAGAATAACACTGTATTGCGTTTACCTCCATATCATTGGGAATTAAACCCAATCGAACTGATATGGGCAAAAATCAAGGGTGAAGTTGCGAGAAGCAATAACACATTTAAAATCGCACCAAGAACAAGACTGACCTGTTGTGCTTTATTTACAGACTAAAGAATACAAATGCAGCTACCGGAAGAATTGTGAATTGACGTACTACTTATGATAAAGTTTTTGTGGCAATTATTAAAGAATAAAGGGGTTTTTCTCAACTGTAACATAATTGCATTTTGCAGTTTGTTTGGATAAACAAACACTTCTGACATCAAGAAGGAGTTGACTTGTAAATTCCTATAAAAATAAAATGTAAGCTTTACTATTTACCTGCCCGACTTATGGCCTTTTACAAACAAATAAATTAATGTTATTTTTCGATTTCCAAAATACGTGCGCTGACAATTTGACTTGACTTGATATGAGATTTGACTGATTGGTAAACATTAACGAGTTATGTACAGCATGTCAACATTCACATAGACTAAAGATGCTTGTTTTCAAACCGTATTAAAACCGATTCATTGGTGACAGAGAATTTTGATTCGTAAAAATGTGTGATTTTAAAATATTTATATTTCTAAATATGTTTATTATTTGATTACTGTTAAAACTACATAATTATACACTTTAGGGACTACAATAATTCATATGCATACATTAAAGAACTGTTGAATGTAATTCAACCACTGATTACCCAGAAAGTAATTTTTTGATAGTTGTAAACAAGGCCTATGCGCAGTTAGTAGCACGCACCTACAAATTTGTAGAAGGAGCATTTACTGAATCTGTTCGTTAAACGGAGTATAACACAATTATTTTAGTGTGAACATTACTAATATATTACCTAGTAGTTTACCATTCTAATTTTTTAATATTCGGTTGTTCAATTGAAACCTATCTTTGGTCAAATTAGCCTTAGAAAAAAATATAATCACCCAATTGACGTTTTGTAGCGTCAGTAATATTCGAAACTGTCACACAAATCAGTCTGTTTGATTTATATTTCATAGTTATTTTAAATATTACCACTTTAAAATGGCATTTGTTATAAAAAAATCCGTCCAAGTTTAACCAATGTGCGGTCATTTTATGTGCTGAGGGTTTACAACCAACGCAAATCCATTTCCAACTACAGGCAGTTTATGAAGAAGCATCTTTTGCCTATCCACCTGTAAAGGAATGGTGCTGAAAATTTAGAAATGGTAAATAGGGAACAAAAGATGTGTCGCAACCAGGTGCATTGTGCATCGCATCAATAGGCATCAATATAGCGCGTGTGGACGGTTTGATTAGAGAAAATCGTCGAATTTCGGTTAGAGAGATGTCAGAAAGTATTGATCTGAGTGTAGGATTCGTCCATAATATTGTACAGAAATTGGCTTACAAAAAGGATTGTGTGCAATGGGTACCTAGTCTTTTGTCTGTGGCTGAAGAATATTTGCGGATGGGTTTATCTCAGCAGCACTTTACAGAGTACAACGAAAGTGGTAATGACTTCCTTTTTACTGGTGATGAAACTTGGTGCCATTATTTCGTACCATCCAGTAAGTTGTCATCGATGCAGTAGAGACATTCAAAGTCACCACAACCAAAAAAGTTTAAGGCACAACCTTCCGCAGACAAGGTGATGCTGATATAAAGGAGACAGAGTGAATAATAATGTAAATCTATACAAAGAAAACGTCCAGGAAAACTTTCCAATGGTATCATTTTGTTTCACGACAACACACGGTCTCATCTCAAACGTAGTGAAGGAAAATTTGCAAAGAAAAAATTGAGGATTTAAGAACATCAATCCTACAGCCCAGACACCTTGCGATTTCCATATCTTTCGCCCACTCAAAAATGTATTGAAAGGTACAGGCTTTTAATCGGACGCTGAAGGAGTTCTTAAACCAGCAGCCACGAGAATTTTACGAGCAAGGTACAAATTGGTTGGTGAAGCAGTGGGATATGTGCCTTAATTGTAGAGGTGATTATTCGTACATTTATTTCTGAATATATTTTTTGTAGACCAAGGATGGGTTTCTGTAGTGGCCATACCGTTATGGATATAAGAAACCAAACATAAGGTTAATCTAGTAGTAATAAAGTTGAATATTGATAGATGTACAGTAATTTTATATAAATAGAATTAAGGTTACGGTTAAGTAAACTACAATTGGCGATGAGGATAAAAGAAAAGTAGAAAATAAATCTAGAACAGTTTCAGAAACTATTGGATTTATTTACAAAAAGTCAAGAAACATTGATGTCAATTGCAACAAAATTCAAGTAAAGAAAATAAAAGTTAAAGTGTTATTTAGAGTGTTTCGAACATTACCTAGACGTTAAAAATGTATACGAGGATAATCGTAATGCACAGCTTCTGTGTATTTCAATTGGGTCTATACAGTACAACAGTTTTTCGGCATTTTTGGACTCAAGCACGTCGATTAAAGATGTGTCATATCAAGAAGTCACCACAGCGTTCCAAGAGATGCTGAATCCACGCAGAAGTGTGGTAGTGTCACAACATAACTTTTCAAGCACACATCAGCAGGATGACCGGAACATTGCAGAATTTGTCGCAACACTAAAGAAAAATTTGATTGGATGAAAATTTATGATGGATTGGTAATGTGGGAAAACAATACCTGTTGCTGAGTTATCCTTAAGCGCTCAATTTATTAGAGGCTTGAAAGATAATATAAATATAGAAAAATTTAGTGACATTTTGTCAAAAGCAATATCTCTCGAAGCATCTCGTTTCGAAGCACAAGAATTTTTAAAAGCCCAATCTTCGGAAACTCCTAAAACAGTTAATAAACTTAATATGCAACGTTCTTCAAGAAAATACAACAGAAGAAGTCGTTCGGAGTGAAATTCCAGATTGAATTCGTTGGTAGATGTTGTTAGATCCCCCAGAATTGCGGATTTGTATTTTAAATGTGGCAGAAATAATCATTTTAGTCGAAACTGTAGAATAAATAACACAGTCTTTACTGTCAAAGTTGTCATAAACGGGGGCATATCGCGAAAGTCCATCTCTACGCTGTTGAATGAGATGGTTAAAAATAACACTTCGACTAAATATCTTAATCAAGAGGAAGAGTATACATTTGGAATTAACTCCGCTTACAAATATAATGAAGGTAGCCACCATACTAATCAAATTCAAGAGATATACAATTGGCCGTACCAAAATAATGCAAGTCCAGATAGCCAAAAATATATGGCGACAGTTCGCCTAAATAACAAAAATGTTAACTTTGAAGTGAATTCGAGTGCCGAGTTTACCTTATTTCCAGAAGATAAACTTTAAAAATTAAATTTGGTAGTGCCAGTAGTAAAGACGCCAATTTATTTCCGAACATACACAAACGACATTCTTGCACCAAAGGGCAAAGTTAAAGTACAATTGTATGGCTTCTATGAAGGAGATGTTCATAGTACCCAGAGTCCACCCTGCTATTCTTGGCCGTACTTGGGTAAGGCATCTACGAATAAATCTACAAGAATTAGATAAAAGTTCACGAACAATTCCAAGTATTTCAACCTACATAGTAAATCCATATTGTCTTGAACAGTCAATGGAACAGTATTCAAAAGTGTTTGAACAAAAGATTGGTTGTATCCCAAATTATGCAGCGCCTTTAAAATTGTGTCCTGGTGCACAACCAGTTTACATAAAACAACGCGAAGTATCATACGAGTTTCGGGCACAAGTTGAAAAGGAATTAGAATTCTTTGGAAGCAGCAGGTATAATTTCGAAAATAACAGTCGATGATTGGGGGTCTCCTCTAATTGTGATGCCGACGAGGGATGGTACAGTTACGTTATGCGTCGATTATAATACGGGGGGTAATGAGCGTTCAGTTATCTTTAAATACTCGATTAGAAGCGTTACGCATGTTTTGCACAGATTAAGAAATTCAAATTACTTCTGTAAATTGTATATATATATATATATGTATATATATATATATATATATATATATATATATATATATATATGTATATAAGTAGTACCAGGGCACTTGCTCCACCACTTTTTACATATACCTACGTGTAGGACGTGTTTTTTCACCCTATTTTATGACAGCTCACGTATAGAATGCGTATTTTTTAACCTTTTTTTTCGAGGGTTAACCGTAATTAGAGCCTTTTTTGCACATGCTCACGAGAGGGGCAGATGTAGGCCTTGGGGCTGGGGCTGGAGCTGGACTTGGACGTGGAGTTGGTCTTAGGGTTATTTTTGATGGTATTAAGGTCCTTCTGGCTATATTAAGAGCAGTGCCCCTGGAGGTTAGGCAATTGCACGTGTTCTGATTGAAAAAGATTTTTATTTAGTCTATTTAAACGAAGCTGCTGGTGGAGTATCTGTTAGTATTGTTTAGCGATTCAAGATGGAAGGTCAGTTTAAGCACCCCTTTTCGGCGATAGTTGCAAGTCCGTCGGGATGTGGGAAATCGTATTTTATCGTTGATTTTCTAAAAATATCGAAACCGCCTGCGATACAGGTTTTGAAAAATTATCTGATTTTACAGTGAGTGGCAGCCTTTATTCAAAGAACTCTCTGTGAAGTTTCAAAAGGGTTTACCTGACATGGAACAGTTTGACGGGGAAAAACCTGTCTTAATAATAATTGACGATCTAATGCGCGAAACTAACGGCTCTGTGGTTGATATTTTTACAAAGGGCTGTCATCGAAATCTAAGTGTGTTTTTCTTAACGAAGAACATATTTCATCAAGGACGTGGACAGCGAGATATTTCTCTTAACGCACATTACATAATTCTGTTTAAGAACCCACGTGACATAGCTCAGATACAGCATTTAGCAAGACAGATTTCGCCGGACAACCCAAAATTTTTAGAAGTCGCGTACCAAGATGCTACTTCAAGTCCGCACGGATATTTATTGTTCGATTTAAAACAGAATACCCCGGATGTGCTACGTTATATAACAAACATATCGGGCCTCAAGGTATCTGCCAGGTGTATATAGCGAAAAAAGAGTTTAAGTCTCACAGTCATAAAGATTACATCATATATGATGGCTGACGTTTTAAGCGAGAACACTGATATCCTGCGTGCATTAGCCAGATTAAGTAAAAGTCAACGTGACGCTTTATTGAAATGTTTGGATAGTAAGCAGGTAGAGTGTATTTGCGAGTGTGCACATAACATTTTAAAAGGTCGTGTACCTCTGTCAGCTGATCAGAAGCAGCGACTCTCTCAACATAAGCACACTTTAAGACGCTTGGCACAGAGAGGCGAATCTATAAAAAAGAAGAAACAGTTTCTTGCACAGAAAGGTGGTGCATTCCTACCACTCCTGTTAGGACCATTACTCGGCGGAATCCTGGGTAATCTGTTTCAATAACCATGGACCACATTCTGAAGAAGATGATTATTGTACCGATGGAGTTTATACAGCGCTTACAGGCACCAGATGTTACACAAAACAACATTTTAACGCAGCTGGGTAACGATATGGATAAAGTTTTAAAACTAAAATGACCGACCATGACAAAAGGCAGCAGTACAACCAAATTCTTCAAAGGTAATCACTTTTCCAATCAGTTACGTCAGCCCACCAGTATAACAATTAGCGGTGACGCTGTTGCTGATGATATTAGAGCTTTACCGCAACGCAAAGGTCTGACAGACGACGAGATAGTATCAACGCTTCCGCCTTCATATAAGAGAAAAGGCGCGAATTTGTTACGTATACTGAATACGAGCAGCGATGTTTTTGGGATAAAAGGGTACTGTCACAATAAAAGGCGTGATCATACCATGTTCCAACATTGTCGATCTGGTTCACGAGACGTTAAGAAAACGAAAACCACAAACCCCGCGGTTGGCGTCAGTTTGCGACGTACATTAAAGAGATAAATATACCACGTGAGTTTATCGGAAATACGCAAAGGTATGATGTTTCTGTATCACCCAGCGTGGAACGGACCCTCACAACTATAAGTGAGAATTACGATGCTGATAGTGAAACGCGGGGAAACACCGAGAAGAATCTCTCAAAGAAGAAGAGCACTTTCACTAGATTGGGATTCGTGGCGGCCATAACATGGATGCTGTATACTACGATCCCTCTCACCCTGCAGGGTTCGCTGGTATAACACCTTTAACTAATGCTGTAAAGGGTAGATATGGTGAAGTAAAAAACTGGCTACAGGCACAGGAAGCTTATACGGTACATAAACCAGTCATAAAAAAGTTTCCACGAAATAAATATATTGTGAGTAACCTTTACGAATTGTGGCAAGCGGATCTTTGTGATATGCCAACTATAAGTAAACACAATAGCGGATACAACTACATACTAACGGTAATTGATGTATTTAGCAAGAGGGCATGGGCGAGAGCACTTAAAACGAAGACAGTCTCATTTGCAATTGAAGCATTCGTGGATATTCTTAAGGATTGCGACAATACTCCGGAAAATCTACAGACGGATAAAGGCAAAGAGTTTGTGGCGAGCAGTGTACAAAACTTTTTCAAGACACAAAATATCAATTTCTATGTAACAAATAACCCTGATGTAAAAGCATCTGTAGTTGAAAGATTTAATAAAGCATTGAAAACAAAGATGTGGCGTTATTTCACTTACAAAAATTCCTACAGGTATATTGATGTACTCGAAAGACTTGTGACTGCCTACAACAATAGCCCTCATTCAAGTATAAAGATGGCTCCCGCGGCTGTAAACGATGAAAACATTTTGGAAGTGTGGAATAACCTGTACGCGAAAGGTTTAGGTCCAGTACGCCATCCTAAATATAAAGTCGGTGAGCATGTCAGAATCGCCAGAACTAAGTACACCTTTGAGAAGGGATATGAAACGAATTGGAGTGAGGAAGTTTTTACAATTAGTACGGTGATAAAAAGAAGACCACCAGTTAGCGAATAATCGATCTTAATAACGATCCTGTTGAGGGCACCTTTTACGAAGAAGAATTGCAAGTTGTTACGGTTGATAGAGATACTCTATTCAAAGTCGATAAGATTCTAGCAGAGAAGGGCCGTGGGCGAAATAAACAATACCTGGTCAAGTGGCGTGGATACAGTTACAAATTTAATAGCTGACTGTTAGCTTCGTAGTTGAGAGATATATAAAAAATGGGGTTTTATTTTACCTTATTGAGTAATAGCTCTATGACGTATTTTCCAAGTAATATGACGTCAAGTTTTATTACGCAACTGCCAAAACGAATAAGATTAATGGGCTTGTGGGTTGTAGGGGTGCCGCAAAATCAGTACCCATGTTCTTTTGCCGCTGTAAGTGCAACAGATATTTTAATTTATTATAGAACAGAGTCACCTGGCGAGAACGTGTTAGAAACGATATTGAAAAAGGCCGCAGAATATTTTCTACTCGACAACGAGAAGATCATTTATATTGAAGATAGCTGGTACGTGATACGATTCGCTTCGGGAAATTACGCCAGCATAGAAGAAATTATCAGCGAGCTAAATAACCATGTACTAATTAGTAAACTGCCAACAATCGAATATCATAATCTAACTAAGCGCGTCACTACGAAATTAAAACTCAGCTCTCGCTATTCGGATTCTCACAACGTCTAGCCTTACAACTGGGTTATCGACCGTATCAGAACATTGCCATGGAACCAATACCCCCCCCCCCCGTGAGTATATGGATAGGATTACCAACTCAGATGTTTGTTTATTGCGACATCGTTGAACCGCAAATTGTGGGTGATGTTTTATCTCCGCTTATTCGTATTATAAATATTACATCAGAAAAATGTGCTTACGGGGGTCATAAAGATGTGGTTTTTTCGCCTGCACACTATATACCGGTAATGACACGGGAATTTGAAAACATCGAGATTAATATAAAAACAGATACGGGTGCAGAAATGCCATTGAGTTTGGAACGTCGTGCCTGAAGCTACACTATAAGAAAGTACAATAATGGTTTGCCCTTATCAGCAATTTTACATGAATCAGGCCGGTAGCGGTATCGGCTCTATTTACAGAGGTGCGCCCTATCAACGTGGTCATGGAATAGGGAGCTGGTTAGGTGGTATATTTAGAAGTATAATGCCGTTATTTAAATCTGGCGCAAAGGCTGTTGGTAAAGAAGCTCTTAGAACGGGTGCTAATATTCTTGGTGACGTCATAGAGGATCGACCTTTTAAGGATTCGTTTCAAGAAAGATTTCACGACGCAGGTAGGAACCTTAAGCGTAAGACCGACGAGAAAATCGATAAAATGATGGAGGGTTCGGGTTATAAAAGAGTATGTCTGTCCGATAATAACCAGTCTCTACCGAGAGCTGTTGCTAAGAGGAAGCCTACTTACGACGATATATTTTCAAGGTAATGGCTTTTCTACATAGCCAATCGTGTGAATGCGTCAAGTCCGAATTGGATTTGTTCGCTTTACCATCGATGCAGACAAGTATCGAGAGCGGTGAATGAATATTTTACAAGCCCTTATCAGCTCTGAGTGATGAAGCCCCAATAGAATTTGTAGTCCCCGGAAATGGAAACGATTACATAGATTTAAGCCAGACCATGCTCTACATTACAGCTAAAGTTCTAAAGCATGATGATACAGCTCTTACAGACGCTGATGTTGTAGCACCGGTAAACAATTGGATGCACTCGCTTTTCTCACAGGTGGAGGTTTACTTAAATCAGAAGATGGTATCACCGCCTAATGGCGACACTCGCTTCAGATTACAAGATGCGAATTATAGACGCTAGTTTACTGGTGAGACGTATGCGAATCAATCCCACTATTCTAAATGCACACGCTAAAGCTTTAGAAACAACAGCCGCAAAGTACCCTGTTACAAGGACCGACGTGAAAGTGTTAACTATACCTGTAGGCATACAGCGAAAATCATTGGATAATGTTTTCCTGGGTCAGTTAGCTAAACGATGTATCGTAGACTTTGTAGCAAATAAAGCCTTCAACGGTGGCTACCCCTCAAATCCGTTCAATTTTCATCACTTCAATATTAACTACATGTCGTTATATATTGATGGGCAACAAATTCCTTCGAAGGCCTTACAACCAGACTTTACAGCTAATGGTTTATATGTAAGAGCGTACCACACCTTATTCTCTGGTACGGGTATTCATTTTTGAATGAAGGTAACGATATATCGAGAAGTAATTACCCCAACGGCTACTGTTTAATGGCCTTTGACCTAACACCTGACCTGTCTGCAAACGCTAGCACGCACTGGAATTTAGTTAGAAACGGCTTCCTTCAGCTGGAAGTCGGGTTTAAAGAAGCGCTCACCGTAATTGTAACCGTTAACTGTTTGGTGTATGCAGAATTCGATAACGTGATCGAGATCGATAAACATCGGAATGTCGTTGTGGATTTTAGCTGTTAAAAGTGGTAGCTCTAACCTGCAAGCTTCAGTGTACAGCAGCAGCCGATAGAAGATGGACGCATACTTGGACGTACAAGGGTTTAGTGGTGTTAACAACGAATTCATACCGAAAGAAATTGCCGTGGTTACAGATCACGGTCGCTTATCGTTGATGCTAATAAAACCACCTCGAGGCTACTTTATATCAGGATTCATGTCACGACAGATAAAATTTTTGGAAGATAATTATCATGGAGTGAAATGGTGGTGGGGTTATGTACATTGCAACAATTTCCGTGAGGAGTTGATGAGAGTGTTGCGCCTATTTAACAAAATTCACGTTAAGGGCGGTGAAAAACAACAGTTTTTAAGGTTTCTTAACAAACCAATAGTAAACCTGGAGGAGACTGGCTGCCCGTCGATTAAACAGTTGAAAAAGGAAGCAAAAGCATATAGCTGTTTAAACCATAACATCACTGAGCCTATGTGTGCACTGGAAAACGCCTTACTACTGCAAGACTGGACGCATACCGATTCCAAAGATGTATGTGGTACAAGTGTTGAGATGCCTGAAATCGATCCCCAGCCGCAAGAAGAATGTGTTTCGGCTTGTATGTGCTTCTAATCAACTACCGAGACACGCACCTAGACCGTGTGCAATTATCGTAAACACGGATCCTGCAAACAAACCAGGTCAGCATTGGACCGCTATCTACATTGACGAGAATGGTAACGGAGAGTATTTTGATTCCTTTGGACGAGCACCGCTAGGATATCATTTACGCTTCCTAGAGAAGAATTCCAGATGCTTCGTATACAATAAAACAATACTACAAGACTATCATTCGGATGTGTGTGGACTATATACGTTAATGTTTCTATATTTTAGATTACATAATTTACCTATGTTTGATTTTGCAAAAAAACTATTTTAGTACATGTTTAATTGTAAATGATGAGATAATCAGGTTATTGTTTAACGCCTGTTACCCAACCATTCTATTCTGATAAATAAAAGAGATTTTTAGTGCTTTAATTGTTTTAATCAAGAGCCCTGTAATAACAAAAATAACCCCATTGTTTTTTTCTTTTAATTCAGCATGTGTGTTTTTAAAAATCGTGTTATAAATTTATGATTTAGTGTTTTTTTAAAAAGAAATTATGTTAACCATTTATATTGGTAATCAATTTTAGACTATTAAATTTAACAGAGTTATATAATTACACGGTAATTAGCTAAAGTAAACATGAACAGTGATTTCTTACTACATATTGTTGTGGAATTTAAAAAACATGTAACTTTACAAACTCTTAATATGGTTTTTTTATAAAACAATTTGTGTGTCCGTATGTACAATATGAATATTTTTCAAACCGATTTGTTTTTAAGAGAAAGGTAAATACGAGTTGCAGAAAGTGTGACAAAGATAATAAGGTTGTTTGTATATTTACACTCTAATTATGGGGAAATCAATAGGTAGTTTTTACACAACCTAGAAAGTTGTTTTTTAGTTTGACAAGCAACAGAAAGCAGTGACTGTCACTCGTGAAGCAGTGCCTCAAAAACGTTCTTTAAGTACATAGCTGGTAGGTGTGGTGTTAACCCTTTATTTATTTACAGATTTTTAATTACAGTTATAAAAAACATCTAAGCATTAAGTTTCTTTTAAAAAATATTAAGGCGTACAACATTTTAACGGTCGGATGGATATTAATCATATTTCAATGCAGGTAAGCTACGTTTTAATATTCGTTTTAGAAGACAAAACTGTTATGTAATTAATTAACTTAATAAAAAATTTGTTTCGTTAGACCCGAATGTCAGTAATTTTTTTTATAACTCACTGAGGATTTTTTAATTATGACGTTTACAATAAAAATAAGTATTCTATAATTAAATTTTACTGTCATTCAAATTCTCCCACGCAAGATCAATCCTTAACACAGCTGCTGTCTTACCTCCTTATTAGAAACGTTTTCTCGTATAGGTAATAGATCATCCAATAGCATTTGACCATTTTAAAGTAATAGGATCACACCCCGGGGCGTTTGTGACGTAAAAGTGAAAGTTTAAGTGCCCCGGTTCTACTTATATATATATATATATATATATATATATATATATATATAATTGATCAGTTTATGTTGAGAGAGCAGTCATCTATTAATGTCTTATTAGGCCAGGGTTTAAAAGAAAACTCTTTGATATTTGTCAAGCTTTCGAGATAAATTTTAATCTCTTTTTCAAGACAGCTGGAACAAGAACAACGAGAAAAATATTGTTATATAGGAGCATGTCATGCATTAAATAATCTATTAATAAAACTTACATGTCGTAAGGCTAAAATAGAAGTAGCATTATTTCATAAACAGAAGGACGTCAATTATTCTTACTTTTACAACGGGAAAACACCAATATACAATTTTAATACAAAACAAAATTTTTTACAGAGAGAAAACCCCCTGAGATTATATGCAATAAACAACGGTGTACTATTGCTTTAAAGTTAAAATGCTATATTATTAGAGATTAAACTCAAACGACTGAATACAATATTGACAAATTAGTATCAGTGTGGACGGCGAGATAACCTGTTAACAATTTGTTTATAATATATACAACAATTGGGAGAACAGATATCTTAATATACGATAAAACAAACTAAGTAAAAGTTCAACTATACAGCCACAAAATACGTATAATCTGAAATAATTAAACGACATAATTTAACTATCCAAGTAAAAACACGTAAATCCCATAAGATAAACAATTATAAAAAGGTTATTTTTTATCTAATGTAAGGATGTAACTATAGACACTACTAAGGCTTTTATATCCGATTTTTTGTTGACCGTAGGATTTTGATTTATATGTATCATCTCTAAAAAAATTCTTTGATCATAATTTAACACGGACTATATTTTTCGCGTTACTATAATCAAACCCATGTTTTTCATTAATCGCATGTTCGGCTAGAGCGCAAGATAAATTCTTACGCTTCACATCACTTTTATGCAATATGATTCTACCCAACAGACATCTCGATGTTTGACCAATGTATAACCTACTACAATCAGAACACGGTATAGAGTAGATCAGATTGGATTTTTCTATTCCTTTCAATGGGGTTTTTGTTCTAGTGTAGAAGAGAGATAACGTTTTAATATTTCTGGTACCTATTTTTAATTCTTTTAGATTTTGAAAAAAGTTTATTAATTTGGGAGTTAGGTTAGGGATAAAAGGTAAGGTAACATAATTAGTTTTTTTCTTTTCTGTTGCCTGATTATCCTGGTCTACATCTACAAATTTAGAATTAGAATTGTGTTCATCTTTGTTATGCTTATTCGTAGTAAATAGCAATTTATTAATAATAGCCTTAGGAAACGAGTTTTCTATCAAGACACCCCTCAGTAATGTCAATCCTTTATTAGTATAATCCGGATGAGAAAGCTTTATCACTCTAGCCTTCAGGGCTAATATTAAATTTGTTTTAATCCTGAAAGGATGTTGAGAGTGATAACTAATGAACCTATTGCTACATGTGGGTTTTCTTGTACCATTCTATTTTGAGGGTATTGTTAGTATCTCGGTGGACTAACATATCTAAGAAGGGGATACAACGATTCTCCTCTTTCTCACAAGTAAATTGTAAATGTTCATTCTAGTTATTAAATAAATTCAACACAAGGTCTACTTTGTCTTCGGGTAAGGCTAATAAGATGTCATCTACATAACGTTTAATAAAGGGGACGCAAAAGGGTATCTTGGTAGAACACTCATCTATAAGGTCATCAAGAAGATAATTGCACATAATGGGAGAAATTGATGATCCCATTGGAATACCAAAAATTTGTTTGGAGCAATCATTATTAAAAACTAAGATATTAGATTCAAATATGTACTGTACTGTACTGTATGGAAATCTTCCAAGTTCAAGTTGCAGTTTAAAGTGATGTCATTCCAATGTTTGTCAATGCTTTTCAGGACAACTTGGAGAGATAAATTGGTAAAAAGGGAAACCACATCAAAGCTAACTAGAATATATCCAACGGGGATTTTTAAATTATTAATGTAGTAGCTGAAGGCAAACGAACCTATAATATAATAATCGTTGTTATTATTATACGTTTTAGTCAATATTTCAGTAAGATATTTGGCCCATTTGCCATTAGGAGCGTTAATCGAGGACACGATTGGTCTCATGGTTAGTATGTCTTTATGGATTTTGGGTAACGTGTAAAATCTAGGAGCTACAGAATTATATATCGTGAGAGCCTTAGCAACCTGGGTGAAAATTTAATTTTCATCTCTAAGTTTAGACACTAATTTATTAGCTTTCTGTGGCAATGTACAATTAGGATTGTTCTGAACATAGTGTTTTTCATCTTGAAGTAATGCTGTACTTTTATTAATATAATCATCCTTGTACATTGCCACAGTCACATTACCTTTATCACTTCTCACGATGTATATTTCTTGATGTTCATTTAAGAATTTTTTACTTTCCAAAAATATCTTATCTAATAATTTTGATCTCACAATGTCTTTATCTTTGTCAGGCAATTTGTTTATAGCACACTCTATGTCAGCTAATAAAGTTGAAATTTTGAAATCTTTCCTATTCGGGTATAAACAAAATTTTGGACCTAGTGAGATAAGTTTTTTAACATTTGTTGAAAAATCAACATCCGTGAGATTTTTAAACCACTTATCTTGAAAAGTTATAGTGGCGAACTCTTCCTTTATCAGTTTCTCAAATTTTTGGATATTCTTTTGTTTGATTTTATAATATAGCCTATTATATTTAATATTTTAGTTATACTTAAAATCGTTTATTATGTGAATGGGAAGCACGGAGCTCAGTTCCATTATATTATCTTTAAGCTAATTTTCAAGCAATTTGAGTTCTGAGAAAGTGGATTTTATTTCTAAGTTTAACAAATTTTTCTTTAACCTTGTGTTGAAATTGTGTATTTTTCTTCCTGTCTTTCCTGAATGATGGTGAAGCATGTTATTAATGTTTACCCGTTCCATGATTAATGTGATTAGGAAATACTTGGTGTTTTCGACATTTGATAAGAAACGATCTTCTGTTACGAAAGAAGCTAGCTTGTTGTTAGTATTGGCCCATTTTTTCAATAGCCGGACAATGTGAGTCCCGTACCTTTGTTTGATGTTATTATAGAACCCGATTTTTGATTATTTAGTAGGAAGGTAATCTTGACTGTGTGGAATTCAAATTGATCAATTTATGTTGAGGGAGCAGTCATCTATTAATGTCTAATTAGGTCAGGGTTTAAAAGAAAACTCTTTGATATTTGTCAAACTTTCGAGATAAATTTTAATCTCTTTTTCAAGACAGCTGGAACAAGAACAGCGAGATAAATATTGTTATATAGGAGCATGTCATGCATTAAATAATCTATTAATAAAAGTTACATGTCGTGAGGCTAAAATAGAAGTAGCATTATTTCATAAACAGAAGGACGTCAATTATTCTTACTTTTACAACGGGAAAACACCAATACATAATTTTAATACAAAACAAATTTTTTGCAAAGAGAAAACCCCCTGAGATTATATGTCATAAACAACGGTGTACTATTGCTTTAAAATTAAAATGCTATATTATTAGAGATTAAACTCAAACAACTATCGCTAAAAATTCAGATTTTCTAACGTAAATTTAGTGCATCAAAAAGAAAAAGTCAACGTGTTTCATTCACTCCCCAGACAGAGGCGGACTCCTTAAGATTTCCAGGCTTCTTTGTCCACTGGATTCTCAACATACATACATTAAGTATGTCTGTATGGTGTGATGAAACGATTGGTACAGTTAGGATAGGACCGGAAGAAACAGAGTTAGGGTTCTCAGGAGAAGATACTAAGTCAGCGTTAACCTAAGTAGCCGCACATGATGTGAGTATACGCAGTTATTATGCCACTATATGTGTATGAGGGAATATCCTTGAAACAACCTCACACAGAGTATACGGTAATGGGAATCAAACCCATTAACTCCCAAATGCTAAGCAGATTGTGTTACCATAGGTCCACCAGCTCGGTTAGTGCGTAGTTCAAACAAGTAGTGTTGTCATGAATAGTGCAATATAGTCTTAGTTTGTTTAACGTCATTCAAAGTACCTTTACTGCTGCTCAACACAGAAACTGCTGAGAAATGTCACTTCAAGTGCGTTTGTCAAAACAATGTAAAATTTCCGTAACATTTGGAGAAAAATACTTGTTTCTATGTAAGTTGCATGTTAATGTAGTAATAACATAAAAATTTGCAATTTGTTTAAAAAACTAAACTTAAATGTAAGATGGATGACCTATTTACATATTAATAAATTGTGTAGTTTTAAACATAATGATGAGAACTAATGTACAATTACGAAATATAAAATGAGCATAATTATAATTTTAGATGAATTTACGGATCCTAAAGGTTACACATAATTCTCATGCTATAAAAAAGAAGCCTTATAAGCTAATTATTTGCATGAAGCAATGTTCTAACTCTACACATGCTTCCTTTTAGGTATACAAAAAACCAATGCGTGTAGCAGAACTAATAATGTCATGTCTTCGACCGACATCGTAACACCGATATCTAAAAAATGTACTCTCTTCGAGTTCTATCAATCGATAATAAATTACATAAAAATTAATATAGGAAATTTCTAGCAATTGTTTTATAATATGGTACCAAAGTTAATTAATACAAATGTCAAACCATAATATATGATAAAATGCGAATACTGCATTAATAAACTTATAACATATACACACGCACACGCACACGCACACGCACACGCACACGCACACGCACACGCACACGCACACGCAACGCAAGCGCAAGCGCAAACGCACACGCACACGCACACGCAAACGCACACGCACACACGCACAGTACACCACGCTCATACGCACCGCCCGCGCGCACGCACGCACACGCACACGCACACGCACACGCACGCACACGCACAACGCACCACGCACAAGTACACACGCTATACGCACACGCACACGCAAACGCACCACAACGCACACGCACACCGCACACGCATACCACACCACACACACGCACACGCACACGCACACGCACACAGCAACACGCACACGCACACACGACAACAGCACGCACACGCACACGCACACGCCAGCACACGCACACGCACACGCACACGCACACGCACACGCACACGCACACCACACGCACACGCACACGCACACACACACGCACACGCACACGCCACACGCACACGCACACGCACCACGCAACGCACGCACACGCACAACACAAAGCACACCACACGCACACAACACGCACAGCCACGCACACGCCAGACACACACGACGACACAACGACACGAACACACGCACACGCACGCACAGCACACGCAGCACACGCAGACACGAACACACGAACGACCATACACAAAGCACACACAACAGCAACGAATCAACGCAATAGAACGACAGCACACCACGCAAGCAGCCACAGCACGAACAGCACCACACGCACCGCACACCACGACGCAACACGACACACGCACGACAACACGCACACGCACAACAGCAACACGCACACAGACAACGCACACCACACGCACAACACACGCACAGCACACGCACGCACGCACACACACGCACAGCACACGCACACGCACACACGCACACGCACACGCACCACACGCACACGCACACGCACACGCACACGCACACGCACGCACACGCAACGCACACGCACACGCACCACGCACACGACGCACGCGCACACGCACACGCACACGCACTTGCACTTGCACACTCACTTGCACACGCACACGCACTTACCTCGCCACTTTACTAGAAGTGAGTTTAATAGGATAGCAGGTACTTCATATTTATGGGATGATCCCTGTTACGGTACCTCGATCCCGCGTATAATGTCTGTTAATCAAACGCTGAGCAAGCCAAGAAAGTTTCTACTGTACATCAATTAAGGAGGAATGCATACGATAACCGATCAGGTGTGCTTATAGTACCAGTCAATTACTGTTGAAGTATATAGATACACACAATAGCAAAAGCATCCTTATATGAATCGAGGTTAGAGCAGTATAAACAAGGAAGTATTTGAATTCCAAGACCAATTTTTATGTGCTATAGAAATAAGTAACCTAACGGATTTCCAGTTTGAGAATGTTTTTTCCAGTAATATTAATGATTTTTATGCCAATGATCTTTTTCGATAACGATTACAGTTATCATCTTCAGTAAATCATAATAGTTTTAGTATTCGAGAGCGTTAATAAAAGCCAACTACGGAATGTAACTGTATTTCAGTAAAGACTAGCTAGATTATTCATAGATTA
The DNA here is from genome assembly GCA_036346205.1 of Vesta saturnalis. Lineage (NCBI taxonomy): Eukaryota > Metazoa > Arthropoda > Insecta > Coleoptera > Lampyridae > Vesta > Vesta saturnalis. The sequence goes on from JARFJB010000821.1 coordinate 9,733,514, forward strand.
AATATTATTGGATTACCTTAGAAACGATAAATTAGAAACACCATCTGACGGACGACTGTATTTTGTTACCTACTCCTAGCGCATATCTTACGTATTAAAAGTATTTCTTGCCCAATGTGACGTATTAAATATTAATTCTGCTTTTGTCTCTGCTCGATTTTGTCTTTTCTTGCTTGTGTTGCTAATTTTTCCCCTTTCTATTCGGTTTTTCACTTTACAGGGTGGAGAATGTTATTACATGCGTGATTTGATTTAGCATATTTTTCTCCACATCCATAATCCTATGGAAGTTTGAATAAATATACATATTTCACCCTATGTAAAACCCTGACCCTTACATATCATTCATGTTAGGGATTTTCTAATTAATTTATAATTTTCTATTTTACTGTCCCACTTTTCTATATAATAAACATCAAAATTATAATCATATCCTTGTGCGATCCTTTCGAAGAATCTACAATAGTTACTGAAATTGGATGGTTACTTTCTGGTTACGCTTATGATTACTTACTGCAAACTCTGGATACATTGTATAATGTTAGTATATAATTACATTAATTCTGCTTGCCAATTGACCAGGCATGGAAGCTATACTAACAAATTATGTAATGCTAACCTCTTAAGGTCCCATGGACCTAATTAGGAACACTGAAAAGAAATGCCTTTAAAAAATTTAAAAATTGAAATTTGCTAAGGTTTCTTTGATAGACCATTGTTCCTAAACTGGAACAATGAAGTCAATGCTCAAAACTTATATTTAGTGCCATCTATTAAGTAGTAGTGGAGATAGAAACAACAACTGCATCATAACTTGTCATTAAGCACATGGGTGTGTTTCTACAAGTGTTTTTTTCGACTTTTTGGACAATATACGACATTAATAAAAGTAAGGTAGGTTAGTAGTTTATGAAAGAACAGTTACCAGCTTAATGTATTATATATTTCTTTATCACAACTTCCCAAACCAAATATTTCTCAATGTTTCAAAACAGGAACAATGGTCAATAGGTTAGGTTTTTCAAAGTTCCACAATGGACAATTAATTTTCAATGTTACTTTCAATGAAATACTTTTTTTAGTGAAATATGGCTTATTTACCAAGCGATAGTGAAGATGACAATATAAGTGACTCTGATGACGAGTATGCACCAACGAGACCAACATCGAAGGACGCTCCGACTAGTGATAGCTGAATCTGAAGATGACGAACCACTAAGCAGTCTAGGTGCTAAAGTAAAGAAAAAATACAAATGGACTAGAGTCAAGGAAGGTGATTATAATTTGCCTCTTCCAAAGTTGACATGTTGTCCCTAATAACAGAACAAAGCAATCTATATGCTTGTCAGATTGATATCAACAAACCTCTGAATCTTTCACAAGCAGAATTAGAGATTTTTCTTGGAACTGTTGTATACATGTCCATTTTTGGTTTACCAAAACATCGCCTGTATTGGAGTTCTGATTGAAGAATACCACAAGTCGCAGATTCAATGAGTAGAAAAAGGTGGGAGGAAATAAAGAGGAACCTACATTTTAGTAATAACGAAAACCTCCCAAAGTACCGAAATAATGTAAATAGGTACAAATTGTTCAAGCTAAGGCCGATTATAGATCATTTACAACAAAAATTTTCTAACCAAATCGAACCTCAAATACTATGTATAGGTGAGCAAATTGTGCCCTACAAAGGCACTCTCTAGCAATATAACCCAAAAAAAAAACAAATAAATGGGGTTACAAAATATTTGTTTTATGCGATAGCGATGGTCTGATTCATAACTTTGAAGTATACACCAGAAAAATTCTCACAGCACCTGGGAAAGAAGATATAGGAGCCAGTGGAAACATTGTACTTCGTCTAGCAAGTGTTATTCCTAACCATCAAAACCACTTGTTATTTTTTGACAATTGGTTCACCTCGATGAAACTTCTTTCCGACCCTTACAAAGATGACATTTACTGTTTGGGCACTGTAAGAAAAGATAGAATCCATGGTTTGGTGTTTACCAACGACAAGGATATGAAAAAGATAGGTAGAGGAACTTACGAAGAGTATGTAGCTGTGATGGATGGGGTAAAAATATTTGCTTTGAAATGGTATGACAACAAAAGTGTTTGACAAGTAGCTTTTGTGGATCACAGCCAAATGATACCGTCCAAAGTTTTGATCGTAGAGCCAAAGCCAATATCAATATTCTGCTGCCAAATATGGTAAAACAATACAACCATTTTATGGTGGGGTTGATTTGTTAGATGGTCTCATATCACACTACAGAATAGGACTAAGAAGCAGAAAATGGTATCTAAAAATATTCTTCCATTTTATAGACCTGGCCATAGTTACAGCACAGATACGTTGCAGGACCGATATGCTAAAAGCAGGACTCGACGAAAAAGATATTTTAGATTCACTTGGTTTTCGTGCTGAGATAGCAGAAGGGCTCTGTCATTTGGGAAAGGGCGAAAATTCAAGAACAAGAGGAAGGCCAAGTGGTGGTATTGAAAAAGAATTCGAAGCAAAAAAGAAGAAAAGCCAAACAAAGCCTATACCCCAATTTGACGTTCGCACAGATAAAATAGCACACTTTCCATGTAAAAAGGGAGAAAGACAAAGATGTAAGAAGCCTAGTTGTGGATTGAAGACATTCTTTTATTGCACCAAATGTCATGTACATTTATGTATAAATAAAAAAAGAAATTGTTTTGCTGCATTTCATATATAACTTTGTGGACCATTGTTCCCAAAACAGGAACATTGTTTTTTTTTTGTTATTAAAATTATATATATTTCTAAATGTGAACTTTAAGAGGTTAATCTTCTGCAGGTTTGTACCAATGGAAATTAGGTAGATCATGTGTTGTTTCAGTTCAACTATTTGGTCACTCATGCTATTTGCATCGCTTTCTGTCATTTAGGATAGAGAGCATTTATTTTTCTGTACCATTACCTTCCACTACAAGCAGTTACATGTGGAAATCGATTTGTTTGAGGTAAAATTAGTAACTTTTTGGTTACGCTAGTAAATTCACCCTTGGGTTCGACGGTCTACGTCTTTTAGTTTTATAGAGAATTACTGCTGCTGGCTAAACAGTGAAGTTTGCAAATAACGAAGTACATTGATGTGTTACTACTTTCTGCAGCATTAAAAATTTCGTAATCTGACTACTTTTAATATCTCGTTTTCTAAATTAATATTCGTGATAATAAACCATTAATTTCAGTTGATATGGAAAAATCTAGTTTACAATAATTTGTTTGTTATTAAATACATCAATAACTTCGGTGACTTAAAATTAGCTTCCTTTTTTATGTTTATGTAACACCTTAGTTACAATACTATATCCTTGAGCTTACCGGTCTACGTCGTTTAGTTTTACTTGCAGTTGTTGCGTTGGGTAAACAGAAGTTTACAATGAACGGATGACTTTGATATGTTACTGCTCTCAGGTGTTACTAATTTGGATAATTTGCCAAGTTCTAATACCTCGCTGTCTGTTAATCTTAGTGGCCATGTAAAATCTAAAGTTTACGTTAATTAGTTTGTTAATAAAGAAAACAATAATTTGGGTGAATCGAAATCTGATTCTCTTTTTCTATGTTTATTAAATAAATAAATTATTATTCATTGGATAATAAATTTGTTGTTATGATTTATCCCTGCCTTTATGTAGATGCTAATTAAATTTTAGACCCTAAGCTCCCCCTCTCTTGCACTTTTAGGGATTTATTTTACAAACTTCATGGCGTCTACTATTACCATTAAATATGTTATGTTTATTAACATTCAAATTACCATTGCTAGCTGTTGGACAATACTTGCTAGATTGTGCTGGGCTAAAGCATCCCAGTCACAATTCTATGGTGCTGTAAAGGAGTAATAGACAAAAATTGGGTCCGTTACAACCTGTTCAAATATTAATTGTAAAAAGTAATTGTAATTAAACGTTAATAACATCTACTAGATAGTCGTCCGTTTAGAATTATGACCACATAGGCTCATTGTAGTTCCAGAGAGCTCGGATTTAATTAACATCAATTATTAGTCATCACTTATTGGTGAAAACTCGTCTTTGCAAAGAGGGAAGCTTTGATCTTTGTCTATACGCCAATCTGCCCTCTTGTCCGAAATAGATCTAATTTTAAGAGCACCTTCTGAACCTCTATGAACCGTGAAGATAAGATTCAATGTGATTACTTTGAACCCGAGATTGGAAGTGTGGGAGTTAGGTATTGGCCCAAAGATGAACTAGACTGTTATTTCTATGGGTGGTGCTCGAGGAATTTTGTTTCAACCACTGTCGGGAACAGATTAGCATGTACATTTACTCACAGCTGTTGAGAAGTCTGTATATTTTAAATATTAATCAAGTACAAGTATTGTTTTCAGTTAATAAGTTAATTACTTCCAAGCGAGATTAATTTGTGTAACGGGTGAGAGTTGACTGAACGGGCCATTTGCAACAAAGCATTACGACATACACACACGCACGCATGCACGCACGCACCCACGTGTGCACGCACGCACGCACTCACACAATCGGGCGCATAGGTAATTAGAAATCATTTCTCATGAGACTGGGCCGTTTTTATTCATGTTTTGCCGCCATATCTCAATTAAAGACATAGTATTTATATTAGATTAAGATCTGTGATTAAGTAAAATTGAAAGTAATACATCAATTATGTCTAAGTTAAATGCAAATG
>JARFJB010000821.1:9743221-9920721 GCA_036346205.1 Vesta saturnalis
GAGAAGAGAATATAGCAAGAAGAATATGTAGACAATGCAAAAACAGCACTATGTACATGTGTGACAAGTGTAAGGTGCGTCTTCACTCCGACTATTTTATAGGATTCCACACTATGTAAATATTTTTGTTTCACGGAAATCCCGATGTTTTGTTTTCGAGAAACTAAACATTTTACACTTTTTGAAACTTTATAAATACATAGTTATTTGGATGCATTTTTAGTAATAATATCCATTAAAAGCATCAACATAGTTTTTATTTATAACCTTGGGAACTAATGGGTTAATGATTTTACTCTAAATTTAGCAACTATTTTTGGGTTTGTTTACATAATAGTGATTTTAATAATTAAGGTATTGGTTTTTATGTTGTTAATTTTAACTTTTGTGACGTAATATGTGTGTGTAAGTTGTTATAAAATGTTAATTGATAGTTACTTTTATGTAATATATGTATATATATATATATATATATATATATATATATATATATATATATAGACACACACACACACACACACACACACACACACACACACACACACACACACACACACACACACAGCCCGCACACACAGGGTGTTTTATAATTGAATGTCAATATTTAAGGGGGCGATATTTGGGTCCATTTTAAGAAGAAAACCTTATATGAACTTGTGTCCTAAACGTCTTAACTGAGGTACAGGGTGGTAAGTTTTCAAAAACAAATCATATATTATTTCTTGTAATACCACTTAGATATTTTAATAAAATTTGGCATACATGTACTATGTATCAAGAGACATTTTTTAATGTACCACATTTTTTTACTTCCACCAGTGGCGTTCGTACGGAATTTGACCTGCCTATTTTGGCAGACATTGATGGTACGCCACTGATTTCTCTTAAAATAAAAATTATTCTTGAAATCCCCAATCATTTCTAAGCAAATTTGATCCCTTGATTTGTTTCAATCCGATGCAAGGTTTTCGCTTAAAAAAATAAAAACCGTTTCTCTGCATGATCATAACAATATCGTTATGAAAATATCACCATGCAGAGAAATAGGTTTTATTTTTTTAGGTGGAAACCGTTCGTCGGACTATAGAAAATTAAGAGATCAAATCTGCTCATAAATGAATAGAGATCTAATTTTTTTTTAAATACCATTGTCAAGAATCTCTAGCTCTGTAATTGCCTGAGAAGTTATCTTAGTATTTATATTTTTTGTAAGTGGAGGCTCTGTTGTAGACTTCCATTCTATCAAAGCAATGTAATCTTCAGCCTTCAGATTTAAAACAGGTGTTTTGAAAATACGCATCACTGCAAAGCCTGGCGTCTTCTTTCTGATTTTCAGTACTCTACGGAGTGCAAGTTCTCTAATTCTGTTATGGGTAAACATTGTCAGCAGTATATTTTCGGGATGTCCAAAAATGCGGCTCTCTGTATGACTGGGTCAATAACAGATTTTAGATCGTATGTCAAATATCGTGATAGTTTTATTGTGTCATACAAATGCCTTGCATCAAAAATGCAAAGTGGCTCAGTTTTTATGCGAAACCACATAACAGCATGGACTGTTAAAATAAATGTAGCCAGGATCATTAAATTTTCTGATGGTGTTTCAGTTGCAATATATCATCTTAAAAACTCTGTTTGCCGTTGTTAGCCATCTAGAGTAAAAAATTTCTTCTGGGTTCCTATTCGCAAGATTTTGATGACAGAATCCATTGTCAATAGATAGACATATTTCTAGTAAGTAATGCTGATCTGTGCTTAATTCTTGTTTTCATTTAGAAATTTCAGGTAAGGCACATTTAATCGCACGTAAAGTAACAACCGGTAGTAGTTCACAGTTAGCAAATGCTTTTCCAACCGGCCCATTGAAGCTTTTTGGCCCAGTCGTTGAAAAAATGGCGCAATGTCAGTTCATTTCCATGTAATTGACATATGAGCCACTGAAGTGGACGTTGAAGCCTGCCTTCCAATAACCGAATAATACCAGATTTGGTTCCCGTGTTAACGGCAGTTCCATTACAACCAATAGTCAATATATTATTTGTATTGATCGACTTGGAGGAGAGGAATGATAGAAGATGCCTGCAAATCGTTTTAGCTTCACCAGTTTTTAGGGAAATATGACTGAGGTAAACAGAGCTCGGTTCTTTCAGTAACGTTGTGTGCTCCTCCTGAACCACTCTTTTACCATCGTAAAACAATCCAATAATTTCTTGATCGCCATTTATACCACTTACAGGTTCGTTTACCAATGTAGTCCTAGTTCTAGAACGAGATCGACGAATTCTACTACTATCTATAACTCGTGATGAATCATCTTCAGTAAACAGACCAATATCTTGAAAAGCAGCAGATATAATTGTAGTTCCAGTACGATCTGAAACGCCATAATGATCTAATCTGAAACAACAGGAACAATTGTAACATCTGTCATTGTTATTGAAAAGTTGAAGGAATCGATTGCGGCTGAGAGCCTGAGGCTATGATTTCAGCGTCTTCATCAATAGGGTCCGTATGTGGGACATTCGATGGTGTCTTAACGTTTCTTTGTGAACTTATACTAGGACTTGATTCGAACTCAGAGAGTAGACCTTTTCCTTCCAATTCTTTTCGTTGCTTTATTCCAGAAATATTCCTTTGAACTTTGTTTGTCTCTTCCCGGTGTAAACAATCAATCATAATTTTACAATTCGTACGTTGATCTATTACAAAATCTTGTTCCTTTATTGATATTTTTCGCTTTCTGGTGCAGCTGCAATCCTCACATTTCAAACATTTGCAAGTAGCAATATCAAACAACGTTTTGCTTTCGTTATGAAATTTCAACTGCTTTTCTTTGAATCTTCCCTCGTCCTTTGTGTTGTTATACGGTTTTAACAATTTTCTGTACTTATCATGGTAAGCAATAATTCGAAGCCAATATTATTTTGTGTTCTACGGTTGATATTGAAGCTCTGCGCAACACTCCTTCTACCTTTTCTGTTAAAATTTCACTAGTTTTGTGCACATGGTTATTGTACTATTTTTTATAACTTTGCGGGATGAAAATGAACAGTTTTATAACATGTTCGTACGTAGGCAACATATTCTTTGAAAATTCACTCCCAGAACCAAATATTGGATAAGTTACTTCACTTCTGAGCAATATCATAGCTATTTTAGTATTACTATGCAAGTATAATTCAATAAGATGGTGAATCACGATAATAGACTCCGTCCGTTAAACGTCACAATAATATTGAATCGTTACTAATAATGCCGCAACGGGAAAACGAGCTTAACCGATAAAAAACGAATTCAGCGGGTGCGGGTGGTGGGGCGAAATTTTAACAGATTAGCCGGTAGAATTGTAGCAACCATAACGTTCAAAACCACTGAAACTCTTTTAAATTAGGTTTAATGGAACAAAATTAAACAGATCATAAAAAAATCAATCATTCAGTAATAAATGTGACTGAGATAGTATAGCTCCTTAATTGTTAAATTTTAGAAAAGTTCAGTGACCTCGCAGAAGTTAAACTTTTAAAAAAAATATCTGTGCTATTGAGTTTGCATAATAAAGGAGCACTTTTTACCCCGCCCAAATGGCAATTTTATATTAACTCCATATAACTGAGCTCCACCCTAACGTTTATCTTGAGTTTCGCTAAGCAGTTGTTTAATGATTGTTAAGCGGTGCATTCCTTGTGTAGTTGTTTGTTGACTTTTACTTCCGTAAAATACTGCTTATAGGCTGAAATATTTGTTAACGGTTTTGTAATAAGCGAAGGGTGCAAGTTTATTTAATTATAAATAAAACTAGAACTGGGGGTGATTTGACTGACAAACTTAAACTCAGTGAAGTTATAAGGCGTAAAAAATTATTATTTTTAAAGTTCTTTTTACGGCGGAAAGTTGTGTAAGCGTTCAAAGTAGACTAAATACATATTCTAAGTTAACTAAAGACACATTTATGTGATATAATTTAGTGTAAGGATCTTTTGCGGTGAAAAATGAAGTTTACAGTCAGCGCCTACCAATACATAAATTAAGACTTGTTTGGAAAAATGTTTATTTATGTTGAAAATAATTGACGGTGCTGTACTTCCACTCCTGGGCGGAATAAGATTATAGTTTATTGGTCCCAGGAGTTGATGCGGGTTAAAAGTGCCTCCCACGCCATTCCAGACTGTCCTTGAACCAATCCTGAACTCATATACGGTTTTTTCGAAACGAAATGCCTCAGGAGCCTCAACTGGAGGTAACTTTAGGGTTTCAATTGCGGTTGAAGATGTTGCTATAACAAAATTGTTTCGGGAAGAAGGGCACTTAGCGAGTTATACAAAAGCCAAAGTTTCCTTCTCTGCGAACATAGGTCCTTTACCATTGATTGATGATGAACAAATGAATTATTTTCAATAAATACAAACTCTCATTAAGTTAATGCGGTCAAAATCAAAACGGACGGTTTTTCAGTAGCGAAATTCTTTCATTTACCGCAAATTGTTCTTGATAGTTAAATGCTACAACTAGGGGTTTTCGTCGGCCCAAATATGGTTATAGTGTAAATTTCTGATTGCGTTTCTGTTAAAGTTAGCTTCATCAGTAAACATTATTTCACGGTCAAACAAGGGATTATGTGCAATTTTCAGCAAAACCCATTAACAAAAATTAACGCGCAAGGGAAAATCGTGCAAAATTTTCCAAACCAGGACGTGCGAGGTATTCAGATTATTTCAAATTTTTCTAGTACTAAGTTCAGGATTTGCATCCATCCAATTTAAAACTGCTTCTTTAATTTCTGGAGTTCTTACAGTCCGAAGGGCTCCTTTTAATTGATTCTTTGGCTTCAAAGTACCTGTTTCAGTCAACCTTCTATGTATATTTGCAAATGTTCGCCTATCTCATATGATTCTATTACATGATACAATCGCCTAGCTTTCGGCGATCTACCATCAGCTAAACCATACACGTAATACATATCTGCCAACTCCTGATTACTAACATCGGCCATTCTTTTTCAAAATAACGATGCTCGGATAGTTTAAACACCAAATTAATAAGACGCTAAGAACTAAATTTAAAAACTGATGAACTGTCAAACGAAATAATGACAAACGCATTGACAGCAGAATCAATAATTCTTACAGCCACACCCTACTAACAATGATAAGTAATAATTCTTTCTTACTTAAGTAATTTTTTTTAATGTTTTATTGAAAAACTTCCATAATATGAAGTAAGCTATGATGTGTATTTTTGACATCCTTATTCAATTATGAGCAAATTTGATCTCTTCAATTTCTTTAGTTTGACGGAGGGTTTTCAGCAAAAAAAAATAAAATCTATTTCTCTGCATGGTGATATTGTCATATTAACGATATTGTTATGGTCATGCAGAGAAACGGTTTCTATTTTTTTAAGCGAAAACCGTGCATCGGATTGAAAAAAATCAAGGGATCAAATTTACTTAGAAATCATATAGTATATGTATGTCAAATTTCATTAAAACATCTAAAGTGTTGTTACAGATATTAATAATAACTGATTTATTTTTGAAAACTTTACCACTCTGTACCTCAAAAGTTAAGACTTTTAGGACATACGTTCATATGAAGTTTTCTTCTTTACATGGATCCAAAAATTGCCCCCTTATATATCGAATTCAATTTGAAAACACCCTGTATGAAATATATATACAGGGTGTTTGGTACATCGATGCAAAGATTTAAAGGGGTGATATAATACGTGGTTTTGAGCCGATTTAAGCAAACATACCCGTATACCAAGTGTTGCCGTTTTGAGATAATGCCACTTTTAATATTTCTTGATTTTACCGTGTTTTTCTGCAAATATCGAAGTGTACAAGAGTAACAAGCCGTCTTATCGCAAATTTATACTAAGTTTTTTTATTCCTTATGAAGTGATTGTTCATATTCTTTTATCAGAAAAGCCCAATATGTCTTTGGTTCTTGCCTAGAACTTCTTAAACATGAAAGTTTTAATTTGTAAAAAAGCAATCACTAAAATTCAAACGTGGATTTAGTCTAAAATCTTTCGTTAATTTTTTTTCCAATTTCAGTAAAACTTCCTTGGGCAATGGTCTTTAAGATAGCATGAATAGATTTACAAAAAAATTTTTACAAACTGGAAAAATTGAATTTAATTACCAAAGTACCCCCTAGGCGCATTCGCCAAAACGTAAAATAGCCCTTCATTATTTAGTTTAAATAGTTTAAAAAAAGCAGATTTTTAGAAAATGTCCGATTTATTAAAACATTAATAGTATTATTATTGGTGTTCAAAATTAGTACTGCACGAGGCAATATTATATTGAGTGTCAAGAACAGTAAGGGACGTTTACCGGTCGCCGGCCATGTTTGGAGGCTGAGCGATAGCGAATTTGGCCGGAGACCGGTACAACCCTTAATGTTCGTGATGCTCATACTGTTTTTTGCACGATTGTATTAAATTTACCACAATTGAAATTATTTCCACTAAATAAACGAAAAATCAAAAGTGACGTTTTAAATAGCAATGTAGATTCACTTGAAAATAAACTCGATTTTGCTAAGAAAATTTTACATTCAAGTGTTAGTGAGGTGAAAGAAATCTTGAATTCAGAAACAGTTTCTGTAAACTCAAGTACTGGGTGGAGCGATAACCGCAAAACATTTTCTGCCCAAAGAAGTTTTACTGAAATTGGAAAAAAAATAACGAAAGATTTTAGACTAAATCCACGTTTGAATTTTAGTGATTGCTTTTTACAAATTAAAACTTTCATGTTTAAGAAGTTCTAGGCATGAACCAAAGACAGTTCAGGCTTTTCTGATAAAATAATATGAACAATCACTTCATGAGGAATAAAAACTTAGTATAAGTTTGCGATAAGACGGCTTATTACGCTTGTACACTTCGATATTTGCAGAAAAGCACGGTAAAATCAAGAAATATTAAAAGTGGCATTATCTCAAAACGGTAACACTTGGTATATAAGTATGTTTGCTTAAATCGACTCAAAATCACCTATTATATCACCCTTTAAATATTTGCATCGATGTACCAAACACCTAATATATATATATATATATATATATATATATATATATATATATATATATATATATATATATACAGGGTGTCCCAAATAGAGTAGGATGATATTGGTATCTTTCTTATTGTTAAAGATAGAGATTTGGTTAAATGTGCAATATTGTGCCATTTTTTGGGCCGAGTTCGATTCCGTTGAGAAACACTTCAATTTCCGAACAGTATTTAAATTAAATTATTTAAAAAAAAACAAAAATCGGCGATTTCTAAAAATTCCAATATCTCCGTAATTATAAAAGATATGAAAAAAGGTTTCAGATCAAAGTTACTTCGATTAAAAACGATGTCAAAATAAAATTCAAGATACCGGTTTCTAAGATGTTAATAGCAACTTTCTTATTTTAAATGGGCGCCATATTGGATTTTTACACAATTAAATGGGATTGTTTCCCTTTCCAACGATGTATAACAACCTATGTACGAATAAAAAATTATGGGAAATGTTAATTGTTTTTGTTTTAAATCAAAACAAAATTCATTATAATATGACTAACTAATTGTGTAAATAATTAGTATTGCTGTGTTGTATTATTAAGTGATAAATTTATAATAATTACTTTTTTTTATTATTTCTAATGGCGATCTTTCCAACAAATGAACAATATAATATTTTTTGTACATACATGAAGTGCTACAAAAGCTCTTGTCTTGCTGCTCAAGAATATCTAACAAATTTTCCAGAGCGTAAGCAACCAGACATGAAAATAGTTGCAAGATTAGATTCAAATATGCAGCATTATGGATGTCTTAAAAAGCCCAATAGGAACATAAACGTGGTTACTGAAGATGTGGAATTAACTGTAGGTTGTGCGCAAGTAAGTTCTTAATATTTCGACTCGAGAAATTGAAGCTCAAGTTAATTGTCTTAGACTAAATGATCGAGAATTTAAAAAAAAAACACAATTTTCATGCATAGAAATTACACATTGCGCAGACTTTGCGACCAAATGATAATATCCGTAGAACAGCATTTTGTAGATGGTTTTTAAATAAAATTTCAGAAAATGGTAATTTTATAAATCAAGTGTTATGGGCTGACGAATCCTACTTCTACAATTGTGGATTATTTAATCGCCATAATGAACACCATTGGACACAGGAAAATCCACACATAGTGGTTCCACGGCGCAACCAGTTTCGTTTCGGCATTAATATTTTTCGAGGCATATTGGGAAAACATTTAGTTGATCCTATAATTTTTGATGGAACCTTAACTTATCTTGAAGATTTATTAGATGATCTACCTTTGGCACAAAATGTTCAAATATGGTATCAGCAGGATTGCGCTCCCGCACATAAGCTGGCAATGTTATCCGATATTTAAATGACCGTTTTGATAATATAGTAATTGCCACCAATACACCTAATCAGTAGCCAGCCAGATTCGCAGATTTAACGCCTCTAGACTTTTATTTATGGGGCACTAAAAAATAAAGTGTATAGTAGTAATTTCCATTACAATAATCCAGAGGAACTACGTGAGGAGTGGTGGCGGTCATTAACGGTGTTAATCGAAATACATTGCGAACAGTTACTAACAGTGTTGTAAAACGGTATCGATTGTGTATACATGAAAACGGCTAGCACTTTGAACATTTATTGTAATGTATTGTGATTTTAGCATTTAGTAATATCACGGTGTATCGTTATGTTTAATTTGTTTAATGAATAAATTTTACTTGCAAATTGTTAATCATGGCGACTTGATTTAAAATAAAAACAATTAATATTTCCCATAATTTTTTATTCGTACATACGCTGTTATTTATCGTTGAAAAGAGAAAAAAAATCCCATTTAATTGTGTAAAAATCCAATACGGCGCTCATTTCAAATAAGAAAGTTGCTATTAATATTTATAATTACGGGGATAGAGTTTGTAGAAATCGGCGATTTTTGGTTTTTTAAAAATAATATCGAAACTGTTCGGAAATTGAAATGTTTCTCAACGGAATCGAACTCGGTCCAAAAAATGGCACAATATTGCCCATTTAACCAAATCACTATCAGTAATAATAAGAAAGATCCCCATACTACCCTACTCTATTTGGGACAACCTACATATATATATATATATATATATATATATATATATATATATATATATATATATATATATATATATATGTGTGTGTGTATAGAAATTAATATTATGTTTGATCAAAGTTCGTTAATAATAATACAAATTGATATGTAAGGTTATGCTTAAAAACACATACACAAGTGGGGCTTGAACCCACGATCTGTTTTTTGCTAGAAAACTGCTTACCAACTACGCTACCGAGGGAGCAAATCCAACTCGATTCAAACTTAATTCGTATGTATTTTTATAATTACTGATGTATACCATTTATTAATAAATAAAGGTTGGTGTGCTTCAGTACCAATAAAGATACATATGACTTAAGTTTGAATCGAGTGGGATTTGCTCCCTCGGTAGGGTAGTTAGAACGCAGTTCTCTAGCAGAGAACAGATCGTTGGTTCAAGTCCCACTTGAGGAATTCTTCTTGTGTATGTGCTTTTAAACTTAACCCTACATAATAATTTATGTATATATATATATATATATATATATATATATATATATATATATATATATATATACACTAGATAATTAGTAATGGCTGATGATGATGGGAAGTTTTTAGTCCCGAAACCGGTCCACCAATGAAGTAGTTAATATACATTTTGTGAGGATACAGCCTTTTCCTTAATTTATAAGAATTTATTCAAAGTCTAACATATGAGTTCTATTGATACACACACTCGCACGCGCACCTGCACATGTATATATATATATATATATATATATATATATATATATATATATATATATATATATATATATATATATATTCTGGAGTTGCTTTGCATATAACCATAGTCACCTGCAAGAAGGCCGCGGCCGCATAACTTTGGCATCTACGCACGGAAGACCGATTTGTTAGCACTTATATTGTGGCGTCTTACCGGTTAAACATTTTTAAATGTATCATAATTAGCATTTTTGTGTTATGAGTAGCTCCTTTTAACTTATATAGTTTGATTGCGTAATTTTAATAGGCAATAGAAATTACTTATCATAATGTTAAATCCATTATAAAAATGCTTGTGTGAATTGTTTCAAATATTTTAATAAATAATTATTCAAAGGTTGCAAAGTTAACTGCATTGTTTTGTTGAATGTTTCTTTAGTGTTTTCGGCACTGCATTTGCCTATTGCATTTGTTTTGAGAAATAAATGCACCTGAAATGTCCTTGCTTTCAAAAGTTTCGGGTACACCCATTTCTTTTCTATTAAATCAGGGTTGTAATTAATTGACTCTGACATTTAAAATTTTGAAAAGTCAAAATGTGTCGACTGACAGAGCAAGACAAAGTTTGGATGCTTTATGTTAGTTTTAATTAAATGTAGAAGTCATTGGTTTTTATCTATAATTATTATGTAATACAGTATGATTTGTTCTGTATTGTAAGTGTTTTGTAACTGTGGTTTTCTATCAGTGGAGTTGATCGGCCTATTTCCACAGTTTATGCTTTGTGAGCGCGACGTTTCGGAAGCGGACTCTGCTTCCGTCATCAGGCTTAGTCCTGAGAAGGAATGTTTTCGCACTTGAGTCGAATTCATATGTTAACTTGGTACCATTCACTTACTAGTCTGACACCTTTACCGCTGAGCCACTGAGTAATCCAATATTTATTTTGAGAACTTATATATATATATATATATATATATATATATATATATATATACTATATATATATATATATATATATATATATATATATATATATATATATATATATATATATATATATAACATATGAATTCGACTCAACTGCGAAAACAGTCCTTCTCAGGACTAAGCCTGATGACGGAAGCAGAGTCCGCTTCCGAAACGTCGCGCTCAAAAAGCATAAACTGTGGAAATAGGCCGATCAACTCCACTGAGTATAATTTGTGTTCTGAGGGACAGATTATAATTTTTATTAATTCCGTCAACATCACATTTAAATCTCAAAATTCTACCCACACAGCTAACATTTCGAAAAATCGTTGTTATTTGATTTTGAAAGTGTACGCGAAACTTTTGGAAGGAAGTGTTTTTGCTAAACGTATAAGTGTAAAATATGTATTGATTTCTACCTGCACCCACACATTAGAGAACTTGCTTGATTTATGTGTGCATACAATAAAGGTAAGTACGCGTTGATCGAATCATTTCTCATTTTATTGGAGTGTGTAAGCGGCAAATTTTGGGTCAGTTAAAAAATACAAACAGCTACCTACCGTGTACTGCTAATTACAGATCTAACAAAATAAAATAACGAGAAATTCAAAATTCAAGAGTTTTATCGGTGTGTTATTTCGTCAGTCAGAATACTCGCGCACTTGGTGAAGGCCTTCCACTCGAGCATTTTGAGTGTTGCCATTTACAGCGACCGCGGACTTTGTTGGAGGTGGCCATGATATAATTGAAGGATTTACAAGTATACCAATAAAATATTTCAGAATGGATTATGGTCAAGTTTAATATCCATCTTCACTTATGTTTGGGCACTTTTTGTATCGTATATTTCAGATAAGCTATTTATACACAAAATAATTCCTAATATTGTTAATCGTAAGTTGTTTGCAGCAATTGGTAAGAAAAAAGTCGCATATTTAATATCCTTAATGTGATTCTTTCAGGAATGATTAGTTCTGGTGTACTATGTTTTTTAATAAATTTCCTAAATTGTAACGTGTACTTAACCTTAATAGTTTGGGCATTGATACAAACGTCTTTTACAACTTGTTTCCTGTTTATAAGTGCAAACATAGTAGACATTGCGCCAAATTTAAGTGGTGCATGTGTTGCTTTTTTTGAAGTGAGTACGTTCCCTGGTACTATTTTATCAACGTTTGTTGCTAACGTATTTCTGCAAGATGAGGTATTTATGATAGACAGTCAACATTATTTTTGAAATTGTACAATTTCCAGAGTTCATACGATTCCTGGAAGAATGTATTTATTACTGCCGCTGCAGTATTGCTTGCCACTTGCATATTTTATCAAATGTTTGCATCTGTGGATGTAAGGGATGGTTGGTGACAAAAGTACTATGATTTTTTCAAATAACTTTTTAGATACAAAAATGGGATAAAAAATGTAATGTAAAAGCAGGTGGTGAGGAAAGCAGGATGGAAGAGCTTGAAGTATTGAAGAAGTAGATTCTACTGTTGACAGTGTAACGTTTAGTGTAAAAAAACTGTTTTGTTATTGTAAGTCTTAAATAATGTGTGGATAAAACTGCGGTCCAGATCCGGACTCGAATCAGATTTGGTGGATAAAATCGGTACTGGAAATCTTATACCTCAACTCAATGACGGATTTCACAAGCCTTTCCTAGGCTGAAACGCTTTCCATATCGCGTAGAAGTATTTTCTTAACATGCTTAAAAATTGTAGATAAAATCACTCTTAATCACTTTCCTTTGATGTGTATGACATTTATCAAAATAAATTCGCTTTATTTCAAACAGATTACTTGAATACCATTAACAGGTTGGAATAACGCTTATTGAACTCTTTCTAGGTCACTTGCACGTTCAATTCATTCCATTAAAATGATAAAGCTAAAACAATTAGTGACATAGATAGGTGTTACGCTTATTTCAAAACATTTTTTTAAGTAAAAACATTATTTAATTATTTAATTAATCATACAATGTAAAAGATAGTGATAAGGAAAGCAAGATGGAAGAACCTGAAGTGTTGAATAATTAGATACTACTTCTGACGGTATAACTTTGATATTTTATTACAGAATCCTGAATGAAGAATAGTTAGGGTACACCTAGGGAGTAGGGAAAATGAGACATTAAAGGAGATAGAGTACAATGGAAGCCACAATGATAAGTGCTGTCGTGTTCGAGCACCTAAATAAAATAAGTAAATTAAATATACTCTGCGATACAAAAAATGCAATACCAATATGGCGTTGGAATTTTTCGACCAAACTTGGCGTAAATGTTTAGCTAGTCAAATGTTGTAACTGATTAAAATTTCAAAGAAATTAGACGAAAGATAAACGCATTTTTTATTAATAATGTGTTGCACTACCCAAAATTAGTTTCAGACTCCGCACTCTTCTTGGCATGGATTCCAACAGGTGATCCATTTCATCCCAGACAAACTGTAATTCATACCGCAGAGCTTCTAGTGTCTGTGGAGGATTGGCTAATTGCTTGAGTCTTCCACCCATCATGTCCCCCATATGTTCGATGGGCGTAAGATCGTGAGATCCGGGTGGCCACGCAAGATATTGAGGTTAGCATCTTCGAAGCACTCTATAGGGTGCTTTGCAATGTGGGGACGGGCATTATCCTGATGGAAAACCGGGTCCTCCAGCTCCTGGAGGAAAGGAAGGATATCGGGTTCTACCACTTCATCAACGTATCGGTGGGTATTCAGATTGCCTCCGATGAATACCAACTGAGACCTGCTTCCACAAATAATAGCACTCAACACTATAACCCCCACAGTGTGGTGCACATGCCACTCAACATAAAACTGCACATTGCGAAGTTCTCCACGTCTACGTCTGACCCCTCATGCGACCATCGTGCATTCCCAAGCAGAATCGGGATTCTTCACTGAAGACCACCCTATGCCATACCACGTCCCAATCCAATCGCAAGGTACAGCACTCCAAACGTCGCTGTCGATGACTAGCCGTCAGCGGAAGCACAAGTTGTGGTCGATAGGACTTGCAAGCCAAATGCTCTAGTTCGACGGTAAACTGCACGAGGGGTTATAGGACGTCCTTCGTTATCAAAACACTGATCGGCTATTGATCTTGTACTCGAGAATCGGTCTCTTAATGCCATTAATCGGAAATGGGGGTCCTGGACCACATTTCTCTGTCTTGGCCGTCCACTTCCTCTTCTACGGCGTTCTTGACCTTCCCTAAACTATGATTGATAACAGTGTACTACAGATGATTGATTACGGTTAAGACGATTAGCAATTTCTCTGCATGAAAAACCACCTTCACGTAAGCCAATAATGCGACCTCTGTCGAATTTACTCAGTTGTCGATAATTTTCACGTTGCCATACTGTAGGCATAATCGCAGCCTCAAAATGTAATGAAGAACACAAGAGCAAAATAATTTCAACCAAAAACAATACCGAAATCGACTTAATCTCTCAAGAAATACACTCGCTAACTTCGATTGTTACAATAAGTAAAACATCAAATTTTCCATGGCTACTGGAAATATTTTGACTGAAATTTTAATCATTTACTGTCTTGGTGTTGCATTTTTTATGTCACAGAGCATAAATAGACTAAAAATAATACGAACCAGTCGTCTTAGTGACACGCCGGTTAACTTCGTCGCTGTGTAGTAGAGCTGCACACGGCATACGGCGAAATAATAGCGGCGGCTCTGCATCCCTACAAAGGACCCGGGAAACGAGGATTAGAAGAATAAACAGCAGAGGATTCAGAGGACCACCATCTTAAAGGAAGGTTCAGAGGACCATCACTATAAAGGAGAAATGGGCAACACCGTCGGACAGCAGCACCATGACTAGAGGAGCAGTTTAATAAATAACTGTTTACCAATATTCTGATTTATGTACTATTTTTACTCTATTCTCCACCTTTCTATTGTGTCTCTGATTAGTAAGCCTTTATCCTTGGGGTATGAGGGTGAACCTCTGCGGAAACCCGGTCTTTCACAACAGTAATTTATTTCTACAAATCCCATTTCCAGCAGCCAAACCAACACCACCCGAACTGGTCAAACACGGCCGTATCCGAGTTTCCATTATGATTGTTTTCCCAACCCTTGCCCCACTTCCCCTGCCTTTCTGCGGTTGCCGCATCACCAACACACATACCTTTACGACCACGAACCATCCCAAAACGCCTTCACAATTTTCACCACATCCTCACGCACACCCAATATCCGCAGTATCCCGAACTTCATCACCTTGCGACGTGTCTAACCTACCACGTTACACAAAAAAACAAACAAAACGGAGTTGATGAGCACGGATAAGGACTCAGTGGAACGGGTAAATGACCACAGAGCACTTTGTTGGCGTGGTTGGTTTCGGAGCAGTGATTAAACGCAGCTAATAAGGTTAGGTTATCTAAATTTACATAAATATTGCGAGATAGTGAGTGACCTAATAGTAATACATAGGATATTACCGTTGAGCAAGCCAATTAAGCTGTAAATGACAGCTTTCAATAAAAGGTACGTATTACATTAACACCTTATCGTTCTTCTGCCTTGACACACACTTTATTGTTTTTATATTTCGTATAGAGCCTGCAGAAGGTAGTGTACAACACAAGAAAGTTCCTACTACGATTTAGTATTTACATAATCTTATAGCTTGCTAAAGCGGAATGTTCTGACTTGGTTTTTCCGAGGAATTAATACCCTACATGATACGTTTGGAATGAATCAGGTGGTAACAATGTCCGTTAAAGTTACCACTTGTCAACATACGGGTTCAGGCTATCCTCGCCATAACGATCATTCCCACAACGATTCAGGAATAAAAATATTGACAGAAAAAAGCACACAAACGCAGCAGCTGATAGTTATCGATAAACAGAGACAAGAATCCAACCACACAATAAAAGTTCTTTGGATTTTTTTTGAATCCTACCAGACAATAAAAGCTACAATAAAATAATATAAGTAAGTACGAACTAATTCTAATCATTTGTTACCTCTTTTGATTTTGGTCAAGCATATAATGGTGTAATAACAAATATTGTTAACTATTCGCTTTGGTAATAGCGATTTATTTTAATTAATATATTGCGAGTGTTAAAAGGAATTGTACGATTACCAACAACTTACAAAAAGAAAGGATCTTACTCTTGAGTGAAAATAATGTTCTTTTATATATCCACAATATGCAGCGAGTAGTGATTCCAGTTAAAGAAGGTACTGAATACCATGAGGAATTACTTCAAATTAAATTTTCTCTTATAGAACTGCCGATGGCAAAAATAACTAAAGGAGGAAACTTTTGAACGAAATATCATCACTCTCAACTAAAGTGGCTACCCACAAACTGAAGAATGTTTTTTCCGGAATTTTAGGAAAAATATCATTGTTACCAACATTAAATTTTTGTAAAATGTACATAGTAAAGATCTCTGTAATCAAATAGTTAGTTGGTGTATGACTTATTCCTAGTACTGCCCTCTAACGATAATTCCACGAAAGCATCAGATACTTTTAAGAAAGTCGTTTGAAACCCACAAGAAAATCGTAGTAATCTCTAGATGACACTATTTGTATCAATTTCAACATTCTAGTTCTGTTCCCGCACATACGTAAGATATTTGTTCGTTTTATTATTAAAGTAGATATGGAGTCAAGTCTTAAATGTAAACTCTTTGATTGTCAATACAACGGTAATTATAATACAGTAATTACTATAGATGGACAAGTCGATATAAATAGCCGAAATATCGATTTAATAGTCATAGGCAAAAACTATTAAATTGATGCGAGAAAATTCCAATATCAATTGTACACGTTACAGATCCCCCCCCCCCTCCTGAACAAGATAGAGACCTCGGTAGAGGAATCATTCAAAGGTACTAAAAGATAGATAACATAAACAAATTGTGCAATTAATCTTGAAATCAAAATATAACGCAGTTTTGATATTCGCTGATCCCAAATCAGTAAATTCCTTTACAAACAGCCAAACTGGGTAGATTTAAATGGGTTAATGTACCATTTATTTAAAATTTTCTGCACAGCAACAAACTTCTACTGCATCCTCGTTAAATTGAAACGTATTAGTACAATAAAATTACGTAAAAGGAAAATTTAACGCTATAAAAGTAAAAATAAAAGTAAAATAAAAGTAAAAATAAAAGTGCCTAAAAATTTGCGTCATTGATAATAAAATTTTAATAAAAAATCCATAATTAAATACGATAGAATTCTTTTTCTTCTTTTAATGTTGGATATTTCAGTGCTCCATACAAAAGTTAGTTTTACATAAATAAACATTGTGAGTTATAAATGTCTTTTTCTCGGAAAGGGTTGCTCCTAGCGACTTGAATGAGATATACATTTTTGTAGCAGAAAAGACAGGAGAATCGATTTTTTTAGTCCAAAATGGCATACAGTGTAGCACAAAAAAGTTGCAAAGATTTAAAGTGGTCGAAATGGTTGCCGTTGGCGCCCTCTAGAAACCACAACTAAATGGACCACAAATTTGAATTTGTCATCCCAAAAAACCCCGTATACGAAATTTCATGAAACTATTTCGAAACAGTCGAAAGATATTGAAGAAAACGCGATTTTTTTTTCAACTTTGACACCCTGTATCTCGGAAACGAAGCATTTCCGGACCCATGTACATATGAACTTTTTTGCTTAGAATGATGAGTTCTAGTACTTGTTTAATTTTGGCGGATTAGATAAGATTCACCCTGTATATATATATATATATATATATATATATATATATATATATATATATATATATATATATATATATATATATATATATGTAAAAACCCAGAAAACCCCAATGTATTCAACCAACCCCGAAGCAGTCAGAGACCCAATCCAAATGTAAGAATAAGAAGAAAGAGACAAGAAAGCTACATTCGTAACGCCAATAACGTATGTACCACCAGATACATTCACCAAGCACACAACTCAAGCAACCCACGAAAAAAAACCTGACCCAAAACTCCCACGTGAGCGCTTCGTCATTCGAGCGGTTCGAGGAAAAAAACAAAAGCAACAACCGTAAAAGGAGAGCATATCGTGAAGAGATAATACTTCAAAAAATAAAATAAAATAAAACTAGGGAAAAGTAAAAAGGTTTCTTACTATAGTTAGGGAAGCAAAGCGGATAAGGATGAGGTGATTTGGGTATGGCGGTTGTCTTTGTCCCATTCATTCCAGTAAAGCAAGTCATTGCGTGGTATACACCGAACCTAAAGGGACCAGAAAGAACAGTAGAAGAGGAAGAAAGAAAGGAAACCCAACTCACAGGAAATGTATCCCACCCTCAGCCGAACTCAAGGGTCGACAGCGTAAAACCCAAAACCCCAGAAGAAACTCATCCCAACTGAAGAAAAAGGAAGCCCAAAATTTTATCCCATTTGCCGAAAAAGTGAAATAAGGAGCCCACTGTAGACCCCAACTGAACCCTATGACACCATGAACTAGTACAGATGAAATTCCATAGGTGCTATTAAGAGATAGTAAGAGAGAAAAAGGAAATCTCATTTGCGGTCAAGGTATGCCCCATTGACTGATTCCCGGGATCCCGTGGACACCGAAGCTCGCACGCAATCATTTAGTCAGTAAAGTGAAGTAGGAAGCTAGTGTAGATTTAGGTCACGGATAGTGTAGGAAAGTGAAATGAAAAGGTCAAGTCTCCAAAGATTTCCCTGAGGAAATTAGTAGGGAAGATCACTGGATAAATGCAGACAGGAGGAGGAAAGAGACAGGATATAATATCACGGATGACGCGAAGGAGTGATCTCCATAGAAGTGGCCTCCATGCTATGCCCAACGAACCACCCGAAATCAGAGAGATAGAACCAGACATGATTGTTGTCGTCAGCAACCATACAGAGAAGAGAAAAAAAGTTAGACGTGAAGTTGGTGTCGTTTGCGTAGTCTAGGATAGCGAAGGGAATATCGGGAAGGGGATGGAGGTGGGATGTCGCTAATTGGACACAAGAGTCGGATTCATAGGAGTCGTCAGCCGGTATATATGGCTTCCTTGACGTGGTAAACACCTAAGGGTATCCCCGAGTGATCTTTCAATTCGTAAGTCCAAGAAGAGAGTACCTTTTTTATTAAGAAAGGACCAGCAAATTTCGGAGGAAGTTTCGCGTTAAAGTGACAAGTAGCGTCAGACAGAACTTAATCGCGTTTCCACACACTATCCCCAAACTTAAGCTTAACAGTATGAAAATGTAAACTTTCACCATTAACACTCATAATAAAATACTTATCTTTTTTGGGATTTTTTAATGGTGTACTTTAAATTATACAATCTAAACGTTTCGATAACACTTACAGTTATCTTCGTCAGTAGCAATGTTTGTTAAAAATTGTTAAAGATGTAGTAAACAATTTTGTCAAATTTGAAAAATTCAAACATAAACATAAGCCTGCTATTAATATAACAGTTTGAGAAACGTATAAGCCAACTATAAAATTGTAGTAAAGAATAACTAGGTCATTAAAATTAAATATTGTTAAACTGTCTTAAAGATGACAAACCAGAACACTCTCTACGACGAAAGCTAACAATGAAATTTGCCAGCCAAAAACACATTTAACAAAATTTAATTGAGTTATGATGTAAGTGTAAAGTTGTGAAAAACTTCAATTTTAAAATGATAGAAGCATTCACAAATCCAAACATTACATCAAAAATAACCCAGTTAAATCTAACAAAGAGATATCTTTATCAATAATTGGAAGTGTTATTAACAATGAAAAGCACAATGCAGAACGTTCTTTGTAATTTTAATTTCAATTTAATTTCAACTACTTATGTTAAATTATAGTGCTGTGGAAATTTAACATATAATTGGTAAAGCATTTGCTTCAAGGTCTAGGAAAAATACAGCAAAACCTAGACATACCAAAAGCTGAAAACAAATTAAAATCAAGGCGTATCATTATGCTCCTTTTTAATTTAAGATGCCAAAACCTATTTAAACGGAGATTTTCTTCTTGTCTATTAAAATTATTCGGGTGTTTATATATTTCAATAGCTTCACGTTGCAAACGAACATAATAATGGGTTTGTCTTGACAATATTTTCATATTGTCAAATTGAATGTCATGATTTAGATTATTCAGGGCATGGTCAGCCACAGCAGACCTCTCTGGTTGACCCAATCTACAAAATCTCATATGTTCTTTGCGTCTTGTATCAAAGCTACGTTTTGTGGTCCCGATGTATACTTTTCCACATGAACAAGATAACTTATACACTCCGGAAGATGATAAAGGGTTTGATACAGGTCTACGTCGTAGATTGTAGCGTAGATGACGAGTTTTATAGGGTTTTCCCAGTCTCTTGTTGACGTCGAAACGAATCGCGTCAAACTGACGAGCAAGTTTATTGTCAGGAGGTACAGTACGATCTGGATCTAATAGTGCACAATCCGAAGGCGGTGGACTTAAAAAATTACCAAACAAGGTATGTTCTCGTCCAAATAACGCATAGTAAGGAGAACAGCTAATAACTTCATGTTTCGCCAAACGAATAGCACACCCAATCTTAGCTAAATTAACATCCCACTTACGTTGATTCTAAGTGGTATAGTAAGATATAAGGGTTTTTAGAACTCTGTTAACTCTTTCTGCTCAATTCGCCCTAGGATGATATTTGGCATTAAAGAGGATGGCAGTTCGATAATCGGAGCATAATTTAGTAAATTATTTACTGCGAAACTGTACACCATTATCACTAATGATATACTGTGGAGTACCGAACATCATAATGATATTATCTTCCACTACTTGGCAAACAGCATAAGTGGTAGCATGACGGTAGGGGAAACAATCTAGCAAATTTGGTTAAGCAATCAGCCACAACTAAAACGAAAGCATGTCCTTCAGAAGATCTAGGAAGAGGACCGATGATATCTAGACATAAGATTTGCCAAGGTTTACTAGATTTGGCTGTTGGTGTTAGAAAACCAGGTGGAGCGGACTGTTCGACTTTATGTGCAGAACAGAAAGCACACTGCCGAATATAGCGAACGACATCTGCACGAAATGCAGGCCAGTAATAATGCACAGCAATCCTAGCGATAGTTTCAGTAACTCCAAAGTGACTAGATGTTAGAAGATCATGATTTTCAGACAGAATTTGTTTGCGTTGTTCCTTAGGAACGACTATTTTCTAATGAGTTAAAGAAGTCAGATGAAGAAAATTTGAAACGTTTATAAAGTGAACCGACCTTTACGAACGAAGAAGAAAATTTTCTAGGAACTTTTGGAGACATGAGAAATTGCTTTTGGATACCATTTGTCACGGACAGGTAAAGTAACTAGAGAAGTCGAAGAAGTAGGAGTAATACAGTCTATTCTAGAAACGGATCTAGATCAGGAACAATGTGGTCTTTTCCTTTACGATGAAATTATGTTGTTGTAGACTAATCGCCTATCGACAGAGACGTCCAGTAGGATTTTGTAATTTATTTAGCCAAATCGGCGAATGATGATCAGTAATAACACTAAAGTGAGAGCCCACGATATAAGGACGAAATATTTCAATGGCCCATATTAGAGCAAGACACTCTTTCTCAGTAGTCGAATAGTGACGTTCAGCCTTAGCTAATGATCGGCTACTATAATTAATAACTTTTTCACCAATAGGAAATTGTTGACATAACACTGCACCGATACCAAAGTCAGACGCATCCATTTGGACGACAAATGGTTGTGAGAAATCAGGACAAGAAAGAAAACATTTTTTAAGGAAGTGAATGTCGTTTCACATTCAGAAGACCAGACAAACGGAGTATTCTTTTTAGTTAGCGAAGTTAAAGGTTTGATAACGGAAGAAAAGTTGGATATAAAGCGATGATACCATCCCGCCATACCGACTAAGCGACGTACATCCTAAACATTTGTCGGAACAGGTATAGAACAGACTGCGGATACTTTATATGGATCTACAAAGAGTCCATCTTTATTCACTGCATGCCCTTTTTTTCAGAACGGCAGAAATAACATTTATCTTATCTTAAAGTAAGGCCTGCAAAAGACAGACGTTGAAATATTTTTTCTAAAACTATGAAATTTATGCGAGAAAATTTCAATATCGATTTGTACACGTTACAACCTCACAAATGCCTTATTCAAATGCCTAAAATTCTCCAACCTTCCGTGAAAGAATGTCACACGTAGATAAGGGTATCTTTATCAACCAGACCTTCGATTCGATTTGGCTGTTATCGGTCAGTGAAGCTAATCGGTTCAACCTGAAGGTCACCAACTCCCCAACTTCTTTCGACCGCCTCATCGCCTCTTCCCAACCACGGTAAGTCACGATCTTCTGGAGACGTTACTTATTAGAATCTTCCCAAATCTCTGCAATACTCCGCAAGTAGTGCACGCGATGTGTGTAACTTGATCTATCTGATCCCCAACTGTAGTACGTAGTGATATAGGGCCGGTTCTGAGATCCACATCATACGAATTCTGCATTGAAGGTCAAATCAATTAGTCCGTCGTGAACGTGCGGACTCCCTCGATAATCATATAGGGCGAATCTTGCTCCACACAAGGAATATATAGGGCCGATCCTGATCCACGCGAAAACTGAGTGAGAGAGAAAGAGAATGTTTACTGCTCTATGCTAATAAGTAGTGTGTGGTTGAGTCAAGGTCGAAATCTAAAGCTTGTGTGTACCATATTACAATTCTTAGAAATATTTTCAGGGTTAGTGGTTTTAAGGACGTCGGTTTATTATAAAAGGCTTCCTTAGGTGTGTGTGTGTGTGTGTGCGTGTGCGTGTGCGTGTGCGTGTGCGTGTGCGTGTGCGTGTGCGTGTGCGTGTGCGTGTGCGTGTGCGTGTGCGTGTGCGTGTGCGTGTGCGTGTGCGTGTGCGTGTCGTGCGCGTGCGCGTGCGCGTGCGCGTGCGCGTGCGTGTGTGCGCGCGTGCGCGTGCGCGTGCGCGTGCGCGTGCGTGTGCGTGTGCGTGTGCGTGTGCGTGTGCGTGTGCGTGTGTGTGTGTACGATTCAGTGAACAGAAATGACGTAGTAAGAGAAGATGAGATATAGCAGCGGCTACAAGAGTTATTGAAAAATATAAAAAAATTGAAACTAGATTTAGATTGTTCTGAGATGGGAAGAAAAATGATTGGGCTTCGGCTTAGCAAGTGAATTTTGAATTCGGCTACGGAATCATTTATTTTGCCGATTTTAAGCAGTTTTATGTTATAGTGGTAGTAATCCGCTAATTTATGTAACCAGTGTTGATGGAAAAATAATAGCGCAGCAAGGAAGCGAAATAAACGCTTGTTTTATAGTGATATGCAATAATAATGTTTTACCGTGACACGCAATAATAATAATGTATCCAATATTAAAAAATCTAGAAACCGTTATATTTCTTTGGGGGGAAAAATGATTGGGCTTCGGTTTAGTAAGTGAATTTTAAATGCGGTCCCGTATTTATTTATTTTGTCGATTTTAAGCAGCGATTTATTTTATAGTGATAGCCATCCGTTAATTTAAGTAATGGGTGTTGATTTTTCTTTTACGCAGGTGTGAGACAAGATAATTCAGCATTTTTGCAAGCTGATAGTGTGTATTTATAGTACATTCACATTGTTTTGTATAATGGAGAAGAAAGTTTTTCCAAATTTTAATTTTTTTCATATTAAATGCAAAAAAGATCCTATTACTAATGAATAAATTGAAATGTTAAACTTTTTTTCTATGATTACAATTTTATAACTCATGTATATTTCTTTAGAGGCGGCGCGCGTGCAAATCCTCGAATACTTGCTCTATCACACAGAGAATATCTATCTCGCTTGCACAATGACCATCTATCTATCTCACCACGAATGCACTTGCCTAGGTTATTATATTTTCCTCCTTTTCAAATGAGATAGATTAAACAAAATATTTTTTTATCGTAAATCGTAAATATGATTTACTACAATATATTTGGTATGTCTGTATGTAAAACTAAACTATGTTTTGCTTTCTCCGTCTTAAAAGTTACAATTTAGTTTGTATCAATGTCTATTATTATCAATTAAACAAATGTACTTAAAAAACTGTTAAATAGTTTCAGTGTATATGTATTGTTTTTGCTAAAACTAGATATATATATATATATATATATATATATATATATATATATATATATATATATTTCCAATAATACTAAAAATAACGCAAGGATGCACATTTATATAATATTTTTAGGATAATAGAAATGCTTTACGAGGAAGAAATAGTTCACTGTTAAATAAAACCATGAATAAATAAAGCGTCAATGAAAGTATGAGCTACTTATTGCAATAGTTTACAATATAAAACTAAAAGTTATGTATATATTTATCTTAAAAAGAAATGTTACAAGGTTTTTGAAATGTTCGCACTGTTTTACACAAAAATTTAAGATATACAAAATTATACGTCTTAAATAAAAATTTCACAGTTAATCCTTTTTCTTCACTTGTAACTAAAAACAAAAATTTCCTAAAAAACTATACTCGCTAATTTAAATCGGTAGATCCTCTAAAGTACGTAACAGGTTTTCACTATTCATTTTATTGCGTCTAATTTCTTCTAACTGTCACTTAGACTCAGCTAAAGCAACAGTTAAAAATTCAACATGGTCCACCCCCGACATCTCACTGTATATTCCGTAAGAATATTGCTTAACCACCTCACACTCTTAGTTTCAAGGTCACTCAACGTGGTAAGGGTTTGCGTAAGCTGTGTGGGTGGTTCTGCTGCAAGGTCCTCCTGATAATTGTCATGCTGTATTAATGTAAGTTTTATCCCACCATATTGAATGGGTTGAAGTGTTGGTGGTAGCGGCTCTGGTGCGATAGCAACAACTGGTGTAATACTAGAAAAAAAATAATAAATTACATTAGTAATGTGTTAATCAATACATAAATAGGTACTCACTTTTCAAAAAATCTAGCAAAATCATCATCCTCTAGATCATTATCTCTGATTGAGATAGGTGTCGAGGGCTGTGCTATGGTGAGTGGAGGTATCGGGGCTGTTGAGGGCTGCAGCAAGATATCCTGCAGGATATTAACTTCCTTCTTCTTCAGCGATAATTTATATTCCTTAGTAGGTGGAGACATCATCATGAGAACTACTAGGTAATGAATGAGTATCCGCATAAAACTTTAACCCCAATATACATGTAAATCTGCTAACGTTAACTGAATTGGGCAAATGTGGAAGTGGTTACTATGGGCTAAACTGACCTCTGTAGGCAAGGGTGACGGAGCATAAGACATGAGCAAGGTATTGATGTCAGTAAACGCTACAAAGCATGCATCTGTCTAGAGCTATTGCAGCGTAATCTAAATCGTGCGACAATCATGAGTAGCATCGGCAATAGATATTATCAGTAGCGTAAGTGCACTGTATGCGTCTGTCTGAGGCTCTTGCATCGTGATCTAAAGTGTGTAAAAAGTATTCCACAATCATGAGTAGCATACGTGATATCAACGATAGATATTCTCAGTAAAGAAAGTGGAACAAGTTATAACCAGTTTGACCTTGAATGCGGGTTTGTGTGACTATACAAGCAGATAAAGAGCAGTTTTATACCACTTAGTGTATTGCACTCGTAACAAGAATTTTAATTGTAAACCTAAAATATTTCTATAGTTGTAATAAATATTTGTCCATTACTGCATAATCGACAGTGTGTGCGCTTCATATTTTCATATTGTTGGATACAGTTTTGGAGGTAACTATGAGTGGGGTTATACCGAATAGTAGTGATATTGTGAATTTAACAAAGCGTATTACTCCATTGTTGAAAACAAAAAATGATTTGTAAAGCACATCCGTATAATTAGCACTAATATTAAGATGTTGCAAGATATAATTCAAAATAAGTTTGAGAATTTGCTTAAGCTCGAAAGCAATTTATCATTGTTGAAATGTTATCTTGTGAGAGTTAGACGGTTAAAGGACGCTTCGGAGAAAATAGGCAGTGGAATAGTTACTAAAAAACGTACACGCAAATTAGGTTGGTTCTCTCTAGATTCATGTTTTAATGGTAGATTACTTACGGGAATTATAGTCAATATGGCAAACATCAAGGACCCTCTTGTTTTTTACAAAATACTTACAATAGTTTTGCATGAAAGGTTAAAGTAATGCTAAGGCAATCGATGCTAAAGTTGAACGTCCTTTTAGCATGCAATTGTATGCACCCTCAAAATCAAGTTATCGAGTTGAAGACTTTTGCCATAAAAAATTACGTCATCGATATTGCGATCAATTTACGTGTGTGGTATAATGAAAATGTTTATTATAAACTACAAAAAAATTTAGAGGAGTTTTCCGAAAGGCATTCCGGTTGGGCATTACATCAAGTTTTACATTTAAAGGTGAATATCAATAACTATGTTCCTTTTAGAGGGGTTTTTCAACTTACGTTAAAGTTTCCTACTTCATAGCAATAAAACATGCTGTAGTGAATGTTAAAAGTGACGACGAGTATTGCCTCCTGCGGGCTGTGGTTTCATCATTATATCCCGTGCGGCGTCATACGGAAAGGGTTTAAAGTTATCCTCATTTTAGAGATGTTTTGAATCATGATTCAATTCACTCCTCCATTTAACTAGATGATGTAAAAAAATCGAAAAATAAAACTGCCTCTCCATTAATTTGTTTTTCATTCGAGGGAAAAGTATATTACCATTTGTATTAAGTGAAAATCAAAATAGTGTTAGGGAACCTATAAATATTTTAGTACTTTGTGCTAATAATCAAGCCCCTGATGATATTAATACAAAAAATACTACTGTTTATCATTTCACGTGGATTAAAAATATGTCAGCTCCTTTTTCTAAACAACTATCGAATAGGGATCACAAGAAATATATTTGTTATCGATGTTTGAATCATTTTTCTTCAGATCACCTTCTACAAAAACATGTTACTCCCTGTCATCAATGCTCTGTCAAGCTACCTACCGAAGCAGAAACGTTTCTGCAGTTCAAAAATTTCAAATTCCAAGAAAAGGTGCCGTTTGTAATTTATGTGGATTGAGAAAGTATTTTAGAAAAGTGTACAAATTTAACAGACATCGAAAGTAAAGTAAAGTATTTTACTCCAAACATATACCCTTCAGCATTACTTACTACTTGAAGTGTTCATACAATGATTATTTATCTCGATTTAGACTTTATCGAGGTAACGATTGCATTCAATGATTTGTTAAAGAACTTCAAAGTATTGCACATTGGACTACCGAAATAATCAATAAAATAATGCCTATGGATACTTTAATCCTCACTCAGGTGGAGAAATTTGAAAGCGCTATGGTTTGTCACATTTGTGGAAAACCATTTACTCAATATGATATAAAAGCTAGAGACCATAACCATTTTACTGGAGAATTCCTTGGGCATCACATCAGAATTGTAACCTAAACTATAATGATTCAGTCTACCGGTTGTATGTCATAATTTATTGGGTTACGATTCACATTTCATAAT
Organism: Vesta saturnalis; assembly: GCA_036346205.1. NCBI lineage: Eukaryota > Metazoa > Arthropoda > Insecta > Coleoptera > Lampyridae > Vesta > Vesta saturnalis. The sequence goes on from JARFJB010000821.1 coordinate 9,770,558, forward strand.
TAGGGAATTGGCTACTATTCCCGGTTCAATTTTACTTCTGCCTATAAACAAAGAAAGATATGTCTCTTTCACGAAAGTAATAGAAGCCAGTAAAATTAGGTTTAGATTTTTTTACTCTTTCAGATTTATGAGCAGTAGTATTGAAAAGTTGTCAAACTATTTGGAAAATACTAAAAAAATTATTACCCGCGCTAATTGCAACAATGATGAAGAATTTTCTCTACTAGTTCGCAAAGCCTCCCTCCCAAGGAGGCGTTTTTCAGTCATCTAACTGATGAGGGAATCAGGGATGCAAGTTTTGCACATGCGGTTATTGTTTGAAACAAATTTAATATTAAATCGTTAGGGGAATACTCGTATTAGTATCTAAAAACGGCCATTCTACTTTTAGCTGACATTTTCGAAATCTTTCGACAAACTTGTTTAAGTACTTATAAACTAGATTCCCTGCACTATTATACAGCTCCCGGTGTAGCATTCGATGCTATGCTTAAAATTACGCAAGTAAATTTAGAACTATTTATAGACATTGATATGCTAATGTTTATTGAAAGAGGAATTAGAGGTGGTGTTGCTCAATGTTCAAATCGGTATGCTAAAGCTAACAATAAGTACATGAGGGAAAAATTTGATTTTTGTATATTTAATGTACTACGACGTAAATAATCTATACGGAGCCGCCTTGTCAGAATTTCTACCATTTGGCGATTTTTCTTTTGTTAATGAAACAAAATTTGAAACTTTAGATTTAATAAACCATCTCGATGATACGAAAATTGGTTATATAGTCGAGTGTGATTTAGACTACCCCATAGAGTTACATGAGAGTCACAGTGATCTACCGCTAGCACCCGAATATATGGTACCACCTGTACCTGATTCAAATCCAAACATGAAAAAATTATTGCTTACATTGTATCCAAAACGTAATTACGTAATTCATTATAGAAATTTGAAAGTAGATTTAAAATATGGATTGAAGTTGGTAAAAGTAGATCGTATATTACAATTAAACAATCACCGTGGTTAAAAAAAATATATCGATTTAAACACCGCCATGCGCCAGCAATCTCAAAATGAATTTGACAAAAATTTCTATAACTTAATGATTAATAGTGTTTTTGGGAAACTGATGGAAAACGTACGTAAATATAAGGATTTACGGTTAGTAACGAAATGAGATGGTCGCTATGGTGCTCGTGCTTACATATCAAAACCAAGTATTCATAGTTGTACAATATTTAGCAATGATATGCTTATCATTCAAATGTATAGGCTAGAAGTATACTTCAACAAACCTATATGTGCAGGCTCCAGCGTTTTAGATCTTTCAAAAACTTTTTTATACAATTTTCGTAATGGCTACACGCTACCTAAGTTTCCCAATAATTCCAAGCTTTTGTACACGGATACAGATAGTCTCATATATGCTTTTTCAGTTCCCGATATCTATGAATGCATTAAAGAAGACATTGATAAACTCGATACATCTGATTATCGTCCTGAAAATATCTTTAGACTTCCATTAGGAAATAAAAAAGTTCCTGGCATAATGAAAGATGGAAATCATGGCGAAATTATGTTAGAATTTGTAGGACTTAGAATTTATGCTTCCACGGTTGATAAATAAGTTGTAAAAAATCAATGGGTTCTACCCAAGCAAGCGTCAAACAGATCACGATAAATGATTATAAACATGTTTTGTTTGATGTTGACGTAATAAGGCGATATCAACATTTGCTAAGGTCAAGGAAACACGATGTGTTTACAATCAAAGAGAATAAAGTAATACTTAATCCTTGCGATGATAAACGATCAGTAAATTTTAATTTCACTAATACTAGACCTTGGGGTTATAAATTTATGTAGAATTTTCTCTTCTGTTTCAGAAAACAATTCCTTGTGAGTAGTAGTAGTTGTCTTGAAAACGAATTGCAGGAAGAACTGGGCTGTAGTAGTGTTCAAATCTACAGAACGTACCTGAAGCGTTCTTTGATGGGAAAACCCACCCCTGAAAGTAATCTATTCGTACTGAGTATATTGCTACTGATGAATGTTTTGACTGGTGTGCTATATTAACTTAGACAATACCATTGAAAGTTTTATGAAGTTGTGTGCCGATAAAGGTTACATTCATTAACTTCTAATGAAGTAGATAGGATCTTAGACGATATGAACTTACTCGGTCACGTACCGCTTAAAATGTATGTATGCAATTTATTATGGAGTGGGTAACATTGGAGACTTTTGCCACCAGTTCAATGTTATGAAAGAAGTAGGTCATGTTTGCACACAACTTTCCCAAGTTCGCACATTTCTAATATTTCTACAGCTGTAAGGTGTAAAAATACGTAGATCAGTAAAACTCAACACATTATCAAGGCTAGTTGCGCATCCTACCTACTCAGATAGACATCTCACTTTTTCAAGACTTGCTCATGTAATTTTGTACACTTCTCTGATACCACACTTAGAACCAAATTAAAAAAAGATAATGATATGCTAATATATTTATTAGTTGTATGTACAAATGTAATCAGTGTATTATTCAGATATATGATTTTCTCTAGGAATAAAACATTTAGATTTAGTACAAGTGCAAAAGGTCCTTCCAAATTCTATATCATTAAACCTGCGAGGATGAGGTGCAAGTAAGTGAGCGTACGTGCAGTGTGGTGCCCGTCGGAGATGCTCGTGTAGCGGAGTTTCAGATGACTACCATTGGTTTATTCGAACTCCACACATGAAGAATCTAACCATATCGTCTGAAGATGCTCCTCTAGAGGATTAGCAGATGTCCATCAGCGGTACATGATGGTATCCCATCACAGTATCACTGATATTTTTGAGCATATACACCGTGTGGTGTGTACCTGTCTGTCTGTATGTCCGTCTCTCTGTCTGTATGTTTCTCTGTCTGCCTGTCTGTCTGTCTGTATGTCTACCTTTCTGTCGGTATAGTAGTCGCCGCGCTCAGTCAGTTAGTGTCGGTCTGTATGGTTTGGGGTCGGACTATTGGGGTCGACGTTTTTCTGGAAATAAATCATAAGTAGAAGGAGAGCTCTGTCAGTTATACTTACTATGCCTGTCTCGATCACTTGCAAAGACCACTTGTCGAAGAGCTACATTACGAACTCGGATGAGTTCGTAAAGTCCACCAATCTCTTCGACAGTTTCCAGTATCATCTTCAGATGTACAATGGCGTGATCATACCCACTTAGTATAGCTAGGCTCATAACACTATGCCAGTCAAGGTATAATATTACAAGCCTAGTGTGGGCCCGGTTGAACTGCTCTTCTAGAGAGCTCTCCGTAATCACATCATAATTCCGGACGAATGGCACTATGGTAGTCAACTGTAGTGAAAGAAAGAATTATAAATATAAATAAAGTAGTATCAAGACAATGCGTACCGTAAACGTCAGACGGTCCCATGTGATAATGCGATGTCCGTAGAATAGCCATTACTACCCGGCGATAATTAGGAACGCAGAATTGCGTTGGGTGGTACTGTCTCCCGACGCCATAGCGTTTTCGTTATTTCCGTGACCCTGGACCTGCGGAGCGACGTCTGCAGCACTGCCATTGTCATTGTTCTCGTCCTGTGCGCTGTTATGTGACTGTTCCTGTGCACTTAGTTGTTGTACTACGTCTGACAGTTCGTGAGCGCTACGTTCCAGTTGTCGCAATAGGTAGTGGAGTTCCCTCGTCACTGATAGTAATGATTTCGATATTGGTCATGTCAAGTATTACTGTATCCGCATCAGTATTGTAATCCTGGAGAGAGTCCAGGACTACAGTCGTCAGTTCATAAATTTCGTCGTCGCTGGATTAGGCGTCCACGGTAATAGGAGAGGATGCAGAGGGTGGGATATACAGAACCTCAGGGGAAGAGGGGGAGAAATCCTTAAGGGAAGTCAACGTCAATTACATAGGAAACCTGAGGAGTAGGAATTGGCGGCACATCGGTGAGAGGAGTTGAGGGGGCTAGCGGGATAAAGTTGAAGGGATACAGGAGTTCCCCAGGGGATGGAGAACGGGGGTCACAGAAACCTGTAAAAAAGAAATAAAACGTTAGAAATGTACCAAGCATGAAAAAAAAAAATAAAAACATAAAATTTGGTGGTTTTACCTGGGGAGATGATGGGGAACTTGCTCTTGAAGTGATTGTATGTTCAGCAATGTCAACTATAGAATCAGTTGTACGAATAAATTGTACTGTTTTCATTTCGCTAAATATAGGTGTTTCCCCAACCAAAAACAACGTTTTTCATGCATTTTTAGAGGACACTTTTCAAGATCGTGTTGGGTAAGTATTCCAACTACCCAACCTTCAGAGATGCCGCAGGCTGTACCGTAAGATCGAACCACACTTAGGAATGTGGTGCAGCCTAGTACTTCCGATGCGAACAGAACGGAACATAGACATGTTGCTGAACGTCTTGCACAACCTGAACCATCAGGGTTAAACGACTTAAAGAATAATGTGCAACACAGGAATGCTGATGATTCCTTTGCAGAACCATCGGGTTTGAATAACTCACGGAACCGTAAGCCAGACCGAAGCAGCGAACCAGTGCAAAATCAAGGTAGCAAGTGTTGAAATTGTGCACTGCTCAGATTGTTCGATTGATGTTCCTCGATATGCTTATCAAGGACACCTTAGAAGCAATAGGCACAAATCAAATGTGTGTCTACTCGTTGATACTGGGGTTGAATTGATTCACAATGCTTTTAAACGACGCATTGTTTCGTATAGACTATCACCATGCAATACCCATACGGATGTATGGGTGACGTTAAAGTGAATGTTTTGAAACTAATACAAATTCAGTTGCAGAAACACTTCTCGTTGAAATGTAATGTTGAGTTGTTTGGGTTGTACTTTCTGAACAGTAGAGAAAGTACCAAATTAAAGTCCTTTCAAACGAAATATGATATATTGAGTGTCGGGATGGTATTGGAATAGTATTTTCAAAGAGTAGTGGAAATCTTGAATGCTAAGTAGTCAGAATTTCAGCATAAAGATTCTGGCAAGTGTGAGTTAAGAGTAGTAAGGTAGTACATTATTCTATATGTTGTTTCGTATGGTGGTCGCTGGTGAATTTCGTATATTCAGAGGGAACCATGTTGAAATTTTCTGCCACTACGGGTTCATCCTATATGAATGTCCCGCCTAAAATTTCGCATGAACATGCCATAGTGAATGTGAAGAATAGTGATAACTGCTGCTTTGCGTGGGATATTGTATCAGCATTAGTGACACCGACGGGATTACCACAACGGTCGATTTCTTACCCTGATTTCAGGACGTTATTCAACTGGAACGGTGTAGAATTTCCTGTTAAGCTGACTAACATCTCAACGTTTCAATACAACAATAATATCTCCATCAATGTTTATGGACTGGAGGATACGCATCGTGATGGTCATCGTATTCCTGAGGTAGTGGGTCCTCTCTACTATACAAGAGCTAAATAACCTATTCATGTTAATTTGTTGCTATTAGTCAGTAACCAAACGGATAACCAGCATTATGTATGGATAAAAATTTTTTCTCGTTTACTTAGCAATCAAATAAGCCGACGTAATGGGGCAAAATATTTTTGTGATTCATGTATTCATTACTTTAGAACGCTAGAGCAATTAACTCGAAACGTGTTTCATGACTGTAATTTCGTATACACTAAATTACCTGGCGTAATGCAAAGAAAAGACAGAACCGGGGAGTTCTTTGCGGAAAATGTACTTGCATTTCGAAACTATCAAAAAGGGATATTTCTACCATTCGTAATATATGCAGATTTTGAAGCGCTATTAGTACCGGTAAATAAGGCTGAACCTGAACCCGCGGAGGTATTTATTACACGATTCGAGAGTGATGTGAAACGGATGTATAATGAGCATTTGAAAACTGTAGTTCGAATGTTGCCACTACTAATGAACAACTGGTGATACATGAGCAAAGTCGTAATTGTTATATATGCGACAAGTTTTTTACGGACGATCTTACAAATTCAAAGTACGAGATCACTGCCATGTCACTGGTACATATCGTGGTACGGCACATTCAAATTGCAATTTAAACTATAAATTGCCTTTATTTATCCCTGTTTTTTTCCATAATCTCAGTGGTTATGATGTCCACCTGTTCATCAAACAGTTAGCGAGTGAAACTGAAGAAATTACCGTACTCCCTGTTAATAATGAGAAATATATAACGTTCGGTAAGCATATTTATGTAGACGAATTCATTAATGGTCGCGGCCTTAGGGAAACGAAGTACCTAAATTTGCGATTCGTCGATAGTTGAAGGTTCATGGCGGCACCCTTAGATACTCTATCTCATAATTTATCAGATCATTAATTCAGAGAGGCAAGGAAATATTTTGGTGATGATAATGACTTTAACTTAGTTAAAAAGAAAGGTAATTTCCCTTACGCGTACGTGGACAATTTTAATAAACTCGATGATGTCACAGTACCTTCCTATAACAAATTCTACGATAAAATGCGTGATGAAAATATATCCGTTGAAGAATACTCTCGCGTCCTACTGATGTGGGATCACTTTAAGTGTAATACACTCGCGGATTATGCTGACATATATTTAAAACCAGACGTGTTGCTGTTGGCTGATATGTTCGAAAACATTAGGCGGCTATGTATAGACATGTATAAATTAGAACCAGCGCAGTAGGTTACAAGACCTGGATTGGCGTGGGATGTCATGCTGAAATGTACTAAGGTAGAGTTAGAATGATTGACTGGTATGGATATATACCACTTTTTTAAGAAAGGTATTCGTGGTGAAGTGAGTGCTTGTGTTAGCGAAGAAGTATTGCTAACAATGAGTTTGTCCCAAATTATGACCATAATCGTCCAAAAGTCTTCCTACAGTATATAGATGCCACGAATTCATACGGACGGGGTAAGCGGCAACACCTACCTCATACTGAGTTTATGTGGTTAACTGAAGAGGAAATTCGAGACTTTGATGTAAGTGATGATGCTGATATTGGGTATGTACTAGAGGTAAACATACACTATCCACACCACCTGCATGATGAACACAATGATTATCCTTTTTGTACCGAAATGACCTGCGCACCACATTTCAAGGAGGAAAAATTAATTCCTAACTTATGTGATAAGACCAATTATGTTATACATTACCTATATTTAAAACAATGTATACATCATGGGTTAATTGTTACTAATATTCATAGAGTTTTACGGTTTCGCCAAAGTCTTTGGCTAGTACCATACGTAGACCTTAATACAACTCTTCGAAATCAAGCCAAGAACAAATTCTAAAAGGATTTCTTGAAATGCATGAACAATGGTGTATTTGGTAAAACAATGGAGAATGTCGACAAAAGAAGAGTAATAAAGTTATTAACACATTGGGAAAATAACAGACGTCGCCTGGATCTAGCACAGTACGTCGCAAAACCGCAATTTAAGAATTTTATTCAATTTACTGATAAATTATTTGCAGTGGAATTGTCCAAACAGGTCGTTACTTATGACAAACCCGTATATGATGGATTTAGTGTTTTAGATCTTTCCAAAATTATAATGTATCGATTTTTTTACGATATTTTTCGTAGTCATTACGGTAATAATGTAACGTTGCGCTATACAGACAGAGATTCTTTAATTGTCGAGATTACAGCTGATAATGTGTGTGCCCATATGTGGAATAATGTTGATGAATATGACATATCCAACTATCAAAACGGTCTGCATGGTATAACAACGAATACATCTGTCGTCGGAAGAATGAAAGGTGAGTATTCAGGGAAAGCTATTCAATATTTTTATGGAGCAGGATCAAAATCTTATTGTCTAAAGCTTGCTGATGATCAAGTGGTTAAGAAAGCGAAAGATAAAATCGTTATTGAAAAAGTGCTGACGGACGTAAACTACAAATCTGTTGCGGAGGCATCTGGAAAAACAGTAATGTGTAAAATGTTCATGTTTAGGTCGACTTTGTATGATAGATACCCTGAGATGTTAAAAAAATCGCCTTTAGGTCCCATGATGACAAACGGTATCGATTGCGCAAGAACATTGGCGTGGGGGCATTGGCGAATTCCGGAATTGGAGAACGTCGATCCTTTGAGTGGTGTACTAGAGGTTGCTAGGAAAATTAATTTGTATATTCCAGATAGTAACTAATAGTTTGGTTACTTGGATACTTGTTAGTTTTAGATGTGTATATTATCCCCATAATGAAGCTATAAACATACATAACCATACAGGTCGGGTGCTTCATAATTTATTATCGAGGATATATATATATATATATATATATATATATATATATATATATATATGTAAATATAAGTTGAGGGAAGTAACAGCCGTTACAATGTCAAGGAAAAATTTTTTTATTATTAACTAATTGCTTAGTGTTATCAGGCTTGCGGCTAACTAGGGTCTTAATACGTTTAAAACTCTTTGATATTTGCCAATATTTCGGAAGCTTTTTATTTTGTTCCTTTATCAAGGCTTCTACAATAAAACAATGTTAAAACAAGTCAAGTTGCTTACGTTACTTACATCTAAGTTATTCTTTAAAACTAGCTGGTTATACTTCATAGATAAATTTGCATTATTATGTTTGTTTACCATTAAACTGTCATTATTAATTGATGATTAACAGAAGCTGAGTTACATTTAAAATTAATTAAAACATTTTTATTATTAATTTAATACCATGACAGACACATGTGCTTGCATTGTTACAATTTTTCTGTCAAGTTGGTTACATTTAATTTTACTTGGGTTAAGTCACTGATATAAATAAATGCGGCAAATTTGAATTCATACAATAACTAATTGTCTTCAACATTAAAATTAAGGATGTAAGAATATACTGGTGACAGTTGTTCAGTATCAGATTTGTGATTCATAGAGTTACCCTCTTTTTTTATGTGGCACATTTCCAGAAATAACCTGGATTTGTATACTTTTTCAAAATTGAAAATTTTGACATTGTTGAAATCGGGTTGATGATTTAGTGTTTTACTGTGGTTTGCAAGAGCACAACTATTGCTTTTTTTGTCAATTCTACAGTCACTTCTGTGTTGTGTAACCCTATTACGTACCCATTGTGACGTCTGTCCTATGTAAACTTCCGTGCAATCAATGCACGAAATTTGATAAATGACATTAGAGTTAAGCAACACTGGAGTGGTATCCTTGACTTTAGAAAACAATTTGTTGACAGTTTTTAAATTATATTTGCTAATTTTCATGTTGAAGTCCTTAAATACATTTGTAATTTTGGGTGTTAGAATTTCTATGAACGGTAATTTACAATATCTGGTGTTGTTCTCTTCCAAGACACTAGGACTATTGACAGCTGCTCGAGGAGTACTTGTATTAAAGATTAGTTTATTAATGAACGCTGCTGGATCAAAAATAACTATCCAGCAGCGTTAAACGAAATATATATTTACAATTTTTATTAAAAAAAGCTTTACTCCATTACATAAGTATCGTACAGATTGTATACATTAGACAGAGCGCAGTGTCATAATGATTTACAATGATAATAACAAACTGGTTGCAAAGCAGGAAGAATATGGTGTTCCTCAAGTTCTATAACGGGTTGTGTAGCAAATTTTTTGATGTAATCTGCTTTCTCTCTACCCTTGATGTAGACAGTATCTGTAGGTTGTACAAAGCGACTGATAATTCTGCGAAATTGGTGTGGTGGTGTATGCCCCTCTTCCCATTTAATACAGTGTTGATTATGAATTAACCAAGTAGCTTGACGGCGACTCTCCGCATCTAACGCTTGGATACGGTAATTTAAACATTTAGTGGGCTGCTTGTGTTCCATTAAAAATTGCGAGTTCTTTCGGTACAAAAACTTTTGAAATTTTAAATCCTTGTACGTCGACCATGACGGGCATCGTATTACAGCTGTCTTACTGATTTGGTTAACGCGTTATACGTAACTAAGCGATCGTGAAGTATAACACAGTATGCTGTCGTATTCGCGGGTATATTGACTGCTGTTTCGAATTCTACACGAAGTACTACTGCTTCAGAGTGTAATGTCTCTTTTTGATTCGAACAGTCTACCACTACCAATGGTGCGACTGTCGTAAATTGATTAGGTGTGAGTAACGGTTAACCATCCCTTTGATAATAGGCCATTTGGAATTTAGCAAACATTTCATACAATGTAGCAAAGCAATTTTTATCGTAATTTATGTTTAAATTGTCATGCGGATAACGATCCGTGTTAGGGAATACCCTAATATTCTTTAGTGCACATTTTCCGAATCTGCTCATATCTTGAGAAACATTATTTTCTCGCCCCGTTTGAAATCCGATAATAATGTATCTAGGTGTTTCTATACTAGTCGATGCTACTAGAGTATTTACATCTTTATCAATGTACTTCGGTAACGCCAATTACTCCGCTAATGCTGGAATGATGTGCGGAACTTTCCAATATATTTTATCTATGTTAACCTTCAGTGCTGCATCTGCAACAGTTGAAATTACCGCATCGGTGTCAATGTTACTGCGAATTAAACCAATTATTGTCTGATCTTCAAAATCACTTTATTGTAGTCTTCCGAAAAGCAAAGTAGCATTCGCAAAGGGACACAAACATTAAAATACCCTAACGCATTTTCTTGTATACTATTTGAGGGAGGAAACCAACCTGCGTTTTCATGACGAGCGAGGTCGTTGGGTGTCAATGATACTGATCCTTTCATTGTAGACGTTAGTCCAACCTTCGTCACGGAATCTACCACTATTCCATTCATTTCGTATCTAATTTCACTGAATAAAAATGCAATGCCAATATTAATAAACCGCGCGGTATTAGAGACGCCACCATCTTCCCTCAGCAATCTTCCCTCTACGTAGACATAACTTTCGGATGGTAACGTGCACATGTCTTCCTGAATGAGTATTCTGATTTCATCATTGTTTCCAAATCTCGTAGTATATGGTTGATGGGTGTGGAGTTCGGAATTTACTATGGAATTATCAACAACTATTTCGTTTACGTTTAATATACTCATTGTATTACTATGAAATCAAGACTTTGCAAGTATGCTCTATTCTACGCTGTCAATGCTTTGAGGGTTAACCGCTAGCTGACTCTCGCATTTCCACACTTAGATCTTTTATAGTTCACCTTGTTGTGGTTACACGCACATATGTTATACCGCGTCACCATCATTTCTTCTAATATAATCCTATCGTTATGACTTCACCGTTGCAATTGACGAGGTCTCCGTGTTGGTCTACTATTTTAAGTGTTATGGTTGAAATGGTGGATGTATTTATAGGTAAATAGATGACATGTAGAGGGGATTCAATTATTCTTTATCCTGCTGGTACACTGGGAAAAAATTGATGAATAATATGTGACGACTCTCCATTTTTTAAATTTCCACTTGTTATATTGCATTCGATAATTAACCAATTAATCTTAATAATGTTAATAGGATTTTCAGAGGTATGTAATTTATGACCGTTGTAAACTTTTTTGTTAAATCCCGGCATAGGTCCTACAGAATTTTCTACATTAAGGTTAATATCACATGTTGCTTTCATAATTGCTCTCATAGTGTTATTGTTCGCCCGTAAATTAAAAAAAACTTATTCGAACCCTTCACTGTATCATTTATATGTTTATTCACATCCGCGATTTCGTATGATCATGGCGGTATTGTAATTCTAGTTCCTTCAAATATCAGTTGGTTATTCTTGGAAGTAACGTTTTGTACAGTATTGAAAGATTCAAAACTAGTTAACCCTATTATATATTACGACTCATTATCAAGATAGATCGGTGGGTTAAAGTTTGCTTGCAAAATACTGCTTGCATCGGTAAATGTAAATGTGTACGACATTACGATCAAGTAACAACTGCTGAGAATCAAAACGAACCGTCATATAAAAATCGTAAGACTAAATGACCGCAATTGTGTGTATTGAAATTTTGAACCTTGGTATTGTTATAGTCAATTGTATTTCTGCTACTATCACTTTTAAAATAGTGAATTAACGCTAATGGTGATTTAATATGTCCTATGCTATCAGAATATATAATATATGCATCGTGCTTGATGTAAGCCGTCCAGTGTGTTCCCCCGTTATTTTGATCATCCAGATTCACGATACCACATTTATTCGTATGGTTTCGCGTAGGTAATTTGTCTCGCGTGTATATCCGTCTAATATAGGGGATTTTTAATTTCTCAACAACTTTTGATAGCTCAACATTGCTTAAGGCGTGACGTGGTAGCTCAGTGGGAGTTTTTTGAATACGGTTGTAGATATAGGCCTAAACCTCGCTTATATGGTTTTATATATAAGCCTTTTCCTAAGGTAGCTGCTTCCATTGCTTGATTGTGTCGTTTGGTTTCTTCTAAAGTTTGTGACCGCATTTGTAACTGCGGTTGCACCTCTACCCAAAGAACCTAAAGCTCCTAATGCTGCAAATTAGGGAATAAGAGGTATGAATCCCCCACGTTTTGGTATTGGTAATATTGTTGTCTTAGGTGTCAACAATTTTTTATGTTTTAAAACGGTTAAGGCTTGTTGCACCGTAGATTTTAACGGTGACCGAAGTTTACCACGGGTCTAGGAAAATTGATCGAAAACAATTGATCGAAGGAAAATTGGTCGAAACGCAATTGGTCGAAACAGCAATTTACGGAAACAGCAATTGATCGAAATACGGTTCTAGGACAGCACAAAAAAACTATTTATTATGCTACCTTTGGACAGTTAAAATACTGCGGCTATTTAATTTTCATTGAGCAGATTAGACCTTAAATTATAATCAAAAGGACATGTTTTTAATAAACAGGCAGAAAATAATTTTGCCGAGTTCCTTTTTACACACTAAAAATCATTCTATTTTAATAAACAAATTTACTAATTTAATCATTTTTACTAAATATAAAAAATGTAAAACTAATTTTTAATAAAAAATGTAAAATTAATATAAATCAATAATTAAATAATAACTAATTATTAAATTATTCATATGATTAACAATTCAAATTATACAAAATATAAAAATAAATTAATTTTTAAAATTCTAAATAAAAGCTCATCCCATTAAATATTAAATATTAAAACTTAAAAATTAAAATTAAATTTTTAAATAAATAATAATAGAATTTAATTCTTTCCTTAAAAAACTAAATATATTTAAAAACGAATAAAATTTCATTTCAAATTAATTATTTTAAAATATTATATCACAAATAAATTATTAATTAATTAGCCCTTTTAAATTGGAGAAAATTATTTAAATAATTTCTATTTAATCAACCCTGATGCAAAAGGTAAACCTTGCTGCATTCTTCGAAACTTTCTCTCTCATTAGGTAACGAGAATCACATTATGATGCTTAATTGCCCCTAATTAGGGAGTTTATAATTTTATCTTTGTTGTTGCCATTATAAAAAACGTTGTGGAAGAGTGAACATAGAAATCAAAATGGTGATCCAGTTTATAACTAGCGAAAAAGGAAAACCTCAATTGTTACTGGACGGTTACCTATATTATAAAGAAAAACAAGTGGCAACTAAAATACATTGGAAGTGTAATAATTATCGAATACATAAGTGTTCAGCTCGTATTATAACACTTGACGATGTTGTTATTAAAAGAAGTGATGTTCATAACCATATAGCAGATGCAGCACGGTAGAAGCCGATATGGTAATGAACAAAATCAAGAATACTGCTAAGGGAACCCAAGATGCACCTCATGTGATTATATCAAATGCATTTATGGGCGTCACCCAAGCTGCAGCAGCTAGTCTTGCAAAAGTAGACAGCATAAAAAGCACCATAAGAAATGTTCGTAAAAAAGAACAAGCCGCCCCAGCACTACCTCTACGCCGCCAAGATATCGTTTTTCCAGACGAGTATACCAAGACCAAAAAGATGGTGAGAATTTTTTGTTGTTCGATTCGGGAGCCAATGAAAACCGCATGTTAATATTCTCCACAAAAAAAAATCTCTAACTTTTGGCCCAGTCCGACCACTGGTATATGGATGGTACGTTTAAAACTGTACCGCATCTTTTTTATCAAATGTATACTATTCATGGGTTGCAATATAACAACGCTATTCCCCTGCTGTATTGCATTATTGCCAGATAAAAGAGAGATTACGTACATTACGTTGCTTCGGAAACTGAAGGAACTTCAAGCAGCAGTTTCTCCAAGAACGATATTAACAGATTTTGAACATGCTATGATGAATGCCATATCTCAAGAATTTCCAGGATGCCGACAACGTGGTTGCTTTTTCATTTTAGCCAGTGCATATTTAGACGAATTCAAACAATTGGCCTTCAAAGGCGATATGAAACCGATGCAGATTTCGCACTAGCATTACGTTTGCTACCCGCCATTGCATTTGTCCCTAGGGAAGATGTAGTTCAGACTTTCGAAATACTTTCTGATGGAGACCTAATACCTCCTGAAGCACAACCTGTACTTGATTACTTAGAAGATACGTGGATTGGGCGTCCGCAACGCCGCCACCCTCGGCGACCCCCACAATTTCCTCACGATATGTGGAACTGTTTCGAATGAGTGCACCAAGGTTTACCTAAAACTAACAATGCAATTGAAGGGTGGCATCGGGGTTTTGAGCAACAAATTTCGGCTGATCACCCAAATATATGGAAATTTATAGAAGTTATTCAAGGGGAACAAAGTTTAAGGAACGAGACTCCAAATTGAGCAATATATAAGTGCTCAAGAATGTCCTCCTCTCCGTAAAAAATACAGAGACTGTGCTGAAAGAATAGCAAGACTTGTTGGCAATTATAACATAGGTAACATCAAAGACTTTTTACGAGGCATAGCTCACAACACAAGCTTTTGATCCAAGGAATACACAATTATATTGAAAAGCAAGAAAAAAAAAACAAATACAAAAAATACTCAAAAAAATAATGACGAAGGAATTTCTTTCCGCCTTTAATAAAAACCAAAAAATATAAAGAACGACTTTTGAACACGCCAGCTTTGTGATGTCAGTCCTAAGCCTGAAAAAAGTGTGAAGGAAAGTCGCTTGTATTCGATCAATCGCTTTCGATCAATTTTCCTAGAACCGTATTTCGATCAATTGCTGTTTCGACCACTTGCGTTTCGACCAATTTTCCTTCGATCAATTGTTTTCGATTAACTTTCCGGAGGCGGTTTACCACCAACACGACATCGCGCTGGAAGCACTGCTTTGTTGAATGAAATTGGTCTGTTTCTGTGAGAACGCTGCCTACGTCGTGATTTGCTTCCCATTCCCATTGTCCTTTTTCCAGTGATGTTATATACCCTAGTAATTCACGTAAAAATTCAATAATGATTTTTGATGATGTAGCGTGCCATAAACAGAATAAAATAAGGGACCTTTTCTGTTTTAGCAGACACCAAAACAATGCTTCTATCTGTGCCAAACGTATTCTTATATTCCAAAACAGCTTATACGTGATAATGCGAATCTACTAGTTCTGTTTCAACAAGATAGCACCAATCTTAGGCATGCATGATGATCACGTTAATGTAGATATGACATTTGATAGATTTAAGGACTTTTGTTTCTGTTGCTGTCGTGACAAATTTGGATTCTTGTGATTGATAAAGCGAGTGATGTTAATGCAGGTCGTTTCCCTAAGGGATCTGACTCTTACATTGCATTATAAATACTGCACTTATGTAAACATGCATGAGTAATGGCGGAGCGCTTAGTAGAAGACATTCTGCGCGCTTGCAAGAGTGTGCAAGAAAAATGTGCTAGTCTAAAGGAAGATACTGTACTTACAGAGAGTGCAGTGGAAGCGCACTTTAAACCTATAACACAACCATTGAAACAATTGATTACAGAACAAGATGGTTCTCTCGTCAAAGCTGAACCATTTACATCAGAATTCGTAAAAACTGAGCCTGTTGCACATGAAAAGGAAGTTTTTTTACATTGTAAAACATCTGGAACTCGGAAGTTACCACGTATTCTTGTCCCTGACGCCATTCCACAAGTTTTAGAGGAAACTGTGATTGCTGATACCTCACATGATGACGAGAGGGAGATTCCTACTTTACAACAATTGAAATCAGAACTGTTAGCTGCTGGTTCTCAACGGGCCTTTGAACAGTACCTTAGTCAGTAAGAAGGATTAGCGAAATATTACGTGTAAGGTATATTTAGAGATCCCGCAGACGAGTATGATTTAGCATACGGTATACACTTTCTTCCCGAAAAAGAGAAACTTTTTATTGGTGATGCTGAACTAGACTTTGTTGGAGAGAAATTTCGTATCGCTCTTCCTGATGGATCATCATTAGACTATGATGGAACTCCGGGATTATAAGAGCTACTATTTAAAAAAGCTCCTACGGTATACAAAAAGAGTGATCTGCAGCAATGCAATGACATTTTGCGCCCCACAAATGCTGCTCGACGTAATTATAACCCACATGACCAAATCCAAGGAACTAATAGTAGGAAATACATAGAGATCATTAAACCTTTACTTCACCCTAAAAAACGACCCTCTACATGAGCTATTGCACCTCCTGCTACAAGATCTGGCACAACTTCTGTCTTCAAAAGAGGGGAGGAATGCAACTATTACGATATAATAACAAAGCGATTGAGTTTGTAACTTAGAATGATCCGAATAAATTAGTGGATTGGTTGTGAGAGTTATTGGGATCAATGTCGGCAGGAAATATTAGCAATCACAACGAAATAATATATATATATATATATATATATATATATATATATATATATATATATATATATATATATATATATATATATATATATATATATATATATATGACGAATTACTTAAAGCGAAAGTAAAAAGTAGGCTCTCTGGTTATAAACCTATTACTATATTCATTTTATTTCACTGTTACAACGACCATCACTATAGATACTACTACATATCCAGCACTGATGTCAATAGATAAATTTGGCATATATTATATTCTTCAGCATTCTGGTGATCTTCATTATGAAAAGTTCATTTCTTTCTCTGGACTAGCCATTAAAAGGAGAATTAGTCTTCCTACTGGTATAGGTGACACCTACACCTTTCCCTGTAACGAAGTCACCGTAGTGTATTGGCAGTGGAGTCATCCAGGTCTCCACCTTAGCATCAACGATAAAACGTTTACGCTTGCTAGCAATATAATTGGTCACCACATAACCAGGAATTCTGCAATTAGAGTGACTATACCAGAGTTTACACAGTTTGCAACTGCGACGATGTTCCATGTAGAGCTCGTAGTACAATCCAAACTGATACAATGCTGACATTGTTGAAGAACAGCACAAGCCAGCACGAAGAAATTTTACGCCGCGTTGTGTGGTATTTAAAGGTTTAAATGATCTGTTTCAAGCTGATTTAGTAGAAATGATACCTTATGCTCGGGTAAATAAAGGATTTCGATACATTTTAGCAGTAATAAATGCATTTTCTAAATATTTTTGGGCTTATCCCATCAAACGCAAGATGTAATGAATAAACTTTTGTCTGGTTTGCAAACGACACCTACTCATATTCAAACTGACATGGGAACGGAGTTTTATGACGCTGAATTGAAGAAAGTAATGAAAAAATTTAATATTAATCATTACAGCAGTTATTCAAACTTGAATAGTAGCATAGTTGAACGTGTAAATCGCACTTTTAAAGCAATAATGTGGAAAACCTTCAGTATGCAAGGTTCCTATAAATGGCTATCAATATTAACTCAAATTGTTGCGGATTATAATTCAAGAAAGCATAGAACCACCGGGTATAAACCTATAGGTGTAACGGAAAAAAATGCTACCCCTATTTTGAAACATTTAAAATGTCATAAAGTTCTCGACTAAATATAAAGTGGGGGATTATGTACGTATTAGCAAATACAGAAGCATATCCTCTAAGGGATATACGCCTAATTGAAGTTATGAAGTCTTTCGAATAACAGTTGTGAAACGTTTCAGTCCAATTGCCTGCACATTACGTGATAGTCGAGATGAAGAAATACAAGGGCGTTTCTATGAGCTAGAACTTCAAAGTGTTAAACATCCTGACATTCAACTAGTTGAACGTGTAATACGACGTCGAGGAAATATGTCTCCCGTTAAATGGTTAGGGTTTGATAATTCTCACAATTCATAGATTTATACCAAAGACATTATATAATACGCTCTGTAGATTCCTTTTATATATTGTAACATTATGATGTAATAAATAACTTTTTTAAAAATTTTTTATTTATTATTAATACATACAATACTATACACTACTAAACCGTTTCATAAATACGTAATCACGACGTTGCTTTTCCAGGACAGCTGCAAGTATTTGACTACACTCTTCTATCCTTTCCCGAAAGCGTGCAGAGTCTCTTGCTAACTGTTCCCAATCTCCTTTTCGCTCCCATTCTGCTACATCGTGAACTACGTTTTTGAGCTCATTAATGCAGACCTCCTGCACTTGTCGTATTGCCATCTGTTGAAATATAACTCGGTAAATGAGATCCTATTTCAGGTACAAATTATTCCAGAGATATTTCTTTAAGATCTTCTATTACGCTTAATACAACAAATGCACTCTACACCATCGTCATGCGATTGAAAATATTTCTCCCACGCACACGCACGCACGCACACACGCACGCACGCACGCACGCACGCACGCACGCACGCACACACACACCACACACACACACACACACACACACGCACACACACACACAATTATATATATATATATATATATATATATATATATATATATATATATATATATATATATATATATATATATATATATATATATACAGGGTGTTTCATTAAGGCTGGCCACCGGCCATATTTCAGAAACTAGTGGACATAAAAAGTGGAGAAAAAAAATTCATTATAAAAGTCGCCACGAGAAAATACTGGAAATTATTTTTAAGTTCCGTAATTCATCGCAAGGGGGCGCAATTGAAAATTAAAAAATAAAATTATAAATTTCTCCGAAAATTCCCACATTAAGGCATACCTTTGGTAACATCGTTAGAAAGCTTAGACAATTCTGCATCATTTTGGTCTAAGGCTCATTGGCGTACCGACCTTAATAAGAGTGGGGGAAGCTATTGAATGTGTAATCATTTAAATCGCTGTTATTTTTAAACGACTTATCCGATTGTAGTAAACCTAGGCTTGTTTAGAAGAAAAAGGTAAGTACCTTTAACTGTCGCATCCATTGGTACGCGATAGCTCATAATAAAATTGTTAGAGGGCGCAATTTGTAATAATACCAGTTTTTTTGATTTTATTCAGAAAAATTAAACCATACGGTATAATTATGACATCATAAGCGGAAAGTAGCTTAAATTTGTAACAAAAAACGAAAATAACGCAGTTTGATATCTTTATTTGTTCCAGAGTTATGGCGAAAAGAAGACTTTTTAACCGTTTAATTTAATAATTGATTGTTGCTATGGTTTCTTAAGGTGTATAGGTTGGATTAGTAATGAGGAATCTGCATTTATCATAGTCTGTGCCTCCCCTCACACTCTATCTAGGCTTAGGACTAGTCCAAACTAAGCAAATTGCAAAATTTGGAGCGTGTTTAGAGGCCAACGGGCCATAACAACGATATCAAAGTAATGATTGATTTTTGTTTAAGAAACTTTTCAATATAATGGTACAAAATCATGAACAACTGTTAAAAACTAGTGAAAATCTATAAATGTTCAAATTGACGGCCGTTTTGTAAAAACAACTATTAATTCTTCTTCTGTACGTTTATAACATCATATAAAACTTCTAAGGCATAATTCTAATGTGGT
Organism: Vesta saturnalis; assembly: GCA_036346205.1. NCBI lineage: Eukaryota > Metazoa > Arthropoda > Insecta > Coleoptera > Lampyridae > Vesta > Vesta saturnalis. The sequence goes on from JARFJB010000821.1 coordinate 9,790,417, forward strand.
GTGTTTTAAAATAATAATCTAATTTGCTGCGGAACAAAGTCGGCTCGTTTCCATGGAGGTAAATAAATTGAAATAGTTGTCAACTTACTTAACTTTGATTGATGTTGTGTTGTAAAAATTTTTTCCTTCATTAGTTTTGGGTTTAATTGTACCTTATCAGAAATTAGTGCTATCCTTCAAAAATGTCGTATACCAATGCCGAGGCTTACGACATGCTTGCCGTGTATTATGAATGTTTTCAAAATGCAGCTATTGCGGAACGACAATACGCTATCAGATATCCTGATCGAAGGCACTACACTAGAAAAGTGTTTCGGCGAATGGCAACACGTTTAAGACAAACAGGAAATGTACGACGTATTCCACTTCCTGTCAAAAGACGTCGCATAAGAAATGAAGACAACAGTATTAATGTTCTTGCGTACGTAGAATCGGAGCCTCACGTAAGCATCAGGGAGATTTCCACAGAACTAGGTGTAAGTGTTGCTTCTGTGTTCAGAATTTTAAGGGATTTTAAGCTGCATCCTTACAATCTAGTTTTACACCAGGCTTTATCAGACACTGATTTTGACAGGCGGCTCGACTATTGCTATTGGCTGAGAGACATGTGTAGTGAAAATCTTCGATTCCTTTCCAAAGTTTTATGGACCGATGAGGCTACTTTTACTAGCTGCGGCAGAGTTAATTTGCACAATATGCATTATTGGTCGCAAACAAATCCTCACTGGATACGCGAAGTGGATCACCAAAACAGATGGAGTGTAAATTTGTGGTGTGGTGTTTTAGGTGACAGAATTATCGGACCGTTTGTTTTTCATGGACACCTAAATGGTGAATCTTATTTAAACTTTTACAAAATGACTTGCCCAATCTTTTAGAAGACATTCCCTTGACGTGAGAGCATCCCTGTGGTATCAACATGATGGATGTCCTTCACACTATTCCCGAAGAGTCCGTGATTTCTTAAATGTTAGATACCCAAATGGCTGGATGGGAAGGGTAGTTTGTTTCGTGGCCACCTAGATCCCCGGATTTAACTGTATTAGATTTCTACTTGTGGGAAGAATAAAAGATATTGTTTACGAAACGAGACCAACCACCGAGAGGACATGATTCACCGAATTGAAATTGCAAATAAATTCGATTCCACGAGACGAAATCGAAACAGCTGTTTCCAGTACGAGAAGAAGAATTAATAGTTGTATTTTACAAAACGGCCGTCAATTTGAACATTTATAGCTTTTCACTTGTTTTTTAACAGTTGTTCATGATTTTTTACCATTCTATTAAAAAGATTCTTAAACAAAATCAATCATTACTTTGATATCGTTGTTATGGCCGTTGGCCTCTAAACACGCTCCAAATTTTGCAATTTGCTTAGTTTGGACTAGTCCTAAGCCTAGATAGAGTGTGAGGAGGCACAGACTATGATAAATGCAGATTCCTCATTACTAATCCAACCTATACACCTTAAGAAACCATAGCAACAATCAATTATTAAATTAAACGGTTAAAAGTCTTCTTTTCGCCATAACTCTGGAACAAATAAAGATATCAAATTGCGTTATTTACGTTTTTGTTACAAATTTAAGCTACTTTCCGCTTATGATGTCATAATTATACCGTATGATTTAATTTGTCTGAATAAAATAAAAAAACTGGTATTATTACAAATTGCGCCTCTAACAATTTTATTATGAGCTATCGCGTACCAATGGATGCGACAGTTAAAGGTACTTACCTTCTTCTTCTAAACAAGCCTAGGTTTACTACAATCGGATAAGTCGTTTAAAAATAACAGCGATTTAAATGATTACACATTCAATAGCTTCCCCCACTCTTATTAAGGTCGGTACGCCAATGAGCCTTAGACCAAAATGATGCAGAATTGTCTAAGCTTTCTAACGATGTTACCAAAGGTATGCCTTAATGTGGGAATTTTCGGAGAAATTTATAATTTTATTTTTAATTTTCAATTGCGCCCTTGCGATGAATTACGGAACTTAAAATAATTTCCAGGATTTTCTCGTGGCGACTTTTATAATAAATTTTTTCTCCACTTTTTATGTCCACTAGTTTCTGAAATATGGCCGGTGGCCAGCCTTAATGAAACACCCTATATATATATATATATATATATATATATATATATATATATATATATATATATATATATATATATATATATATATATATATATGACGTATTGCACTACCATACTTATAAACTAGATTATCTAAATAGTCATCCCTAAACGTATCCCGTCCATACACTTTTTCATGTTCAGCATCAAATTCTAATGATTGAAATTGACATATTAGTCTTTGCACTGCACTAACACAATTTACAGCCTTAGACCACGACTCTGCACTATAACATCCAGATATTGACTAAACATTTATTATTATCCCTATTCTCGATATGATCATTGCCCCCACTTCTTACTTAACGGCTTTCGCAACTTCTACGTCAATATCAATTTTCTCCTTGGCAAATTCTACAATTTTCATAACACATGCTACATTGAGATCAAATATATCTTGTAGTGGAACTATTAACCTGTCAACATCAGGCATTTCCGCTGCCGCATGTATTATTTTATTATAAAATGCAGGAAATTCAGTAGTAGGTACTAAATGCAATCTGTAACTGACTATCTTAAGAAGTCTCCATAACTGTTCTATAGACTCTCATCTTAAATATAGTTCTTCCCAATCAGAGATGCGTATAATTTTCTTCTTGTTAATAGTTTTGTACGATATCATTTTCGAATTCATAACACTTATAATCTTCGCCTTTTCCACCGCTTGACGTAATATGTTCCCATTGCATACAATACTGGTTTCACATGTACTCCCTCTGCATTTATATCCTAATTTCCCCAATATTTTTACCGTCAAGGTTACCAGCTTCACCTTGACTATCACACTGTACGTTATTTTAGCATCCCACCGTTTCAAGGCTTTCATTCACGGCGTTTCTGCTAGGTTGGCGGGATATCACATCAAGGATGTCTCCTTCACCTCCGGCCCCCCATTTTCAAGGTCTTTCATTTTCCAGGTTTATTCAATTGCAACATCCTCCATTCTCACGTTTACCACTATTCCAAGGTTATCTTTTTCAAGGTTCATACGCCCTCAACGTTTTCACAACCTCAAGGTTCCCACACTTAGAATGTGCTCCATCTCTTACGTTTACCACTTTTCCAAGGTTACATAATACATACATCAATCATGCCATTCTTCAAGGTTAACTAGACATATGTTTTTTACGTCATTCTTTTCTTTAAAAGTAGAGATAACTACACATGTAGTATCGTGCTATTTCCACCGGTGTCAGTATGTCTGCTAGCCCAGTACAGACTGATTGGGATGATAGAGAGTGCTACCAACCATTATCACTTTTTAATCTAAGTGTGCGACGAGCATGTGAACTAATTCCCAACTGGATGCAATTAAAAAAAAAAGGGTTACTGCCTTCTACGACATTGCAGTGGAATACTGAATGATTTTCCAACCTAGATAAAAGAATTCGATAGTTCTACCATCATGCCTTCATGAGTAATTTGGGATATTATTCACACACTTTTGCTCTTCATACTCTTGCTGGTCATATGAATTTATGCTATGACTGCTACAAAGCATTGCAACCAAGTCAATACCGAGTTATTGACCATCATACACATATGGATGGATGGGTCGCCATTTACCACATGTCACTCAAGAATACTGGTACTAATCGTGTAGAGCGCCCCTAACAATGCTGCACTAGGTGTATGCAAATGATCCATGCATACTCTGCGGTGAAGTGTATTATTTGGACAATTAGTTCTTTAATAATGTATATATTGCATATAATAAATTATTTCCTGTTAGTATTTTACTGTGTTCTACGGTGAGTAGATGTGCGACGTGACACCAACCTTTTCTTATCCTTAGTATTACAATTGTTTCGATAAATGTTTACTTACGTATCGAACATGGTCTGGAGTTCACTCACCTACATCACTTGCAGCAGCAGGGTTCATTTCCATATCTTCATACAATACAGTTGAATGCTTCATGTGTGGAGTTCAAATAAACCAATGGCGGTCATCTGATACCCTGCTACAGGAGCATCTCCGATGGGCACCACACTGCACGTACGATCAATTACTTGCACCATGTCTTCGTAGGTGTAATGATACAGAAGTAGAAAGGACCTTTTGCACTTGTACTAAATCTAAATATCAATTACTTGTACCACATCCTCGTAGGTGTAATGATACAGAAGTAGAAAGGACCTTTTGCACTTGTACTAAACCTAAATGTTTTATTCCTAGAGAAAATCACATATCTGAATAATACGCTGATACATTTGTACCATACCACAAATAAATATATTAGCATATCATTATCTTTTTTTAATTTGGTTCTAAGTGTGGTATCAGAGAAGTGTAAAAAATTACATGAGCAAGCCTTGAAAAAGTGAGATGTCTATCTGAGTAGGTAGGATGCGCAACTAGCCTTGAAAATGTGTTGAGTGTTAGCGACCTACGTATTTTTACACCTTACAGCTGTGGAAATCTTAGAAATGTGCGACATTGGGAAAGTTGTGTGCAAACACGACCTACTACTTACATAACCTTGAACTGGCGGTACCTTTAAATTGTGGTAACCTTGGAAATGTGATGCGTTCCAAAAGTCTCCAATCTTACCTACTTTATGGATTGATGATTCAACAACAAATGTTAAATCAAGCTTAGAAAATATTGTTTATATCGACACTTTCACTTATAGTGAATGTATTGAGAAGGCAGCATATTAAGCTAATTACAAGTGCCTCGATATTTTGAGTGAAATATTATTAGAGCAAAACATCACATATAAGTTTCAACCGTGGGAAAACGAGGAGCACAACAAAATTTACTACTGGATATTAGAAAACATCGATAAAAGTGAAACGAATGCAAATTCCTGCTTGGGATGGACATGTGGACTAAATTCGGAAATATGGCCATCCAGTAATTTAAATGATTATAGAAATACTTTGGGTTTACTATATAAGATGATGAAATTTTAGAAACTACTTTGTTTATGTGTAATATTTAAAAACAAAATACAATAATTTTTTTATGTGCGTTTTTATTTCATCTAAAAGTTACAAACTATTCCTATGGCTAGTAATTTATTTCACAAAGTTAAATGTCTACTTATACAACTATATCGTCTTTATTGATCCATGATCTTTCATCCAATCCCCACCACTTTTTCCACCAGGTACACATCGGGACCCTTTGTTTTATGTAATTCGTGTTCATAAAAGCCTCCCAGTACAGATGCTCCTTTCATGTCCTCCAACATGTATGTGGTGGGGTTAGTAATGTGAACTTTCACAATCTTAAATAATTCACTAGACCAATTGGGTGTGTCATCCCACACAATATCTGTTCCTATCGAGTATTTTTATGTCAGTGTAAGCCTCAAGCTTCGTATGATTACCGACATCTTTGGGTAGTTCCATGCTTATGATTGTTATAGTCCAACGTTACGGTATCAATTGTATCAATCCATTTGTATTTACCTTGTAGGCTAAACGACTTATATAGAGCAGACTTAATGGTTCTGATAACATGTTCCGCAATTGTTGCCTTCTTTGTGCTATAAGCGGAGTAATTATTGACTCCATAACGCTGCACTAGTTTAGTAAAATGCTCATTATAGAATTCTTTTTCAGCATCCGTCTGCAAATTGATATGTTTCCGACCCTTTTTGAAGATTGTCTGCATTCCCTTGGTAACTTCTATGCCCGTTTTTGATTTTAATCCTATAGTCCACAAGTATTTCGAAAAACAGTCGATAACCACCAATATATATTTGTAGCCCTTATTTTGTTTGTCAGTAACTACTGGAAGCAGTTTAAGGAATTATATATTCATCAAATCTTGTCCTGTAGCTCACATTATTGTCTTGAGCATCCTTATTTATGACTATGAAACCAAACGGATCTATACAGCACATTGAGCACATGCCCCGAAGCAATTTCGTGCTTATGGTGGGGCTTATATGATCCTCATACACGTTTTTTAGGTATTTTGCTCAAATAATATAATTTAATTAGATTCGCATTATTGCGAATTAATTGCTTTGGAATCTTACTGTAAGTTTGACCCAAATAGGAACAGTCAATACCTTTATGCCTACCCATAGAAAAATATGCCCTTATGTTATTTTGCTTTTTACAAGCGATATCATCGAAGATAAAAATAGAGTGTGATTTTGCACAATTAGGCTCAATCACATCATGATTATCACTGAAGGTGAAGTATACGTATACGTATAGAGTAAAATCAACATCGGAAGACACCAAGCTGCGCAAAAAAAGTGACGTCAGAGTGTAAAGCTCAACAAAAAAATATACGTTGGAAAAAATAAAAGTTTAGGTTATGTTCCTTACGCGTTTGTTGTCCAAGAATACAATTTTAGAAGTAAAAAATCTTTGAAATAATCATAAAGTAAAGTAATATTTTATTGTCATAATTACAAAATCTAGTTTTTTTTAAATACATTTGCCAATAACAATTAATCTCCTGATTTTTGGCCAGATTTAAACATTAGCAGAGCATTATTTATAAAGCCCATTTCACCACCTAAAATAATGATAAATAGCAACATATTTACGTTATAAAATTAAATAAACATACCAGCATGTACGATTATAAGGCGATTTCCTTTTCCAATAGGAGATTTAAGACCTGCGTTTGTCCCATCCGTCCACGAATATGGTGTCGTATGAGACGAATGTATGTGTTTCATCTAAAATTTACATAAGATTATGCAGTAGAATCAAGAATGTATAGTTTATAATCTTCAAAACTAACCTGTGTATATAACTGGTCGTCGTGCTTTCCGATAATTAGTGATCGAACGTGTACATGCACAACGCAAAGAATGTATTTCATGTCGTTCTATTATAATCTTACGACGATCGGATGTTTTTTTTTCCACCTACATAAAACCCAAGATAAGATATGATTAAAAATTAATCAGTAAACTTACCTGAAGCCCATTTTTAAAAGTAAACTTCTAAATGACGTTTTCTTTCCCGAATATCCAACTGTTTCGTCATCTTTAGTGAGGTTATAAATTCCTTGGAATATTACAAAATAAAACGTTGTTATCCAACTGCTTTTTACCTGAATTGATACTTTTAAAGTTTTTGCAATTGTTCCACACAATCTTGCGAGCATCTTCAGATAACACATAGCGTTTTCTTGCTTGAGGTGCTTGAGCGTTATGAGATATACTTGCGTCGCACATTATATAAAGAAGTAGATTTGGTTACATTAATATAACATGAAATTAATAATTAAAGTAACTTACTTATAAATTCAATACAGGCAGCGGATAGTTTTAAAATAAACTGTTTTGTAGAATAAGTAATAAACAAATTTGATACGCCGGAAAAACAAAGAGGTTATAAACAAAAGTTGGCAAACGATCAGCTGGAAAGTAACGTTTTTAGAGCGCACAGTACTAATATCTGTGTCATTTTCCAATCATTACTGCATCTTTATCTAGTTTAAAAATGCGTTTCTGCGCTGGTGTCTTCCGATTTTGATTTTACTCTACATGCTTAAATTTCAAACCATTTTTCTCAGTAAGCAGACCGATCATTACGTTTGTTTTGCCGCAATTGGAGGGACCGCATATAATTCCGTGTTTACTATTAGGAAGTAAATCGCCGTGTTTTGGAGTAGTAGATTTTTCCTCATCAATCTTATGGTTTTGAATTGGAAGTTTTTGTTTCTGAGAAATTACCTTCATCTTTGACGTATGAAATAAAACTAAACGAATAATTGTAACATTTAAAATTCATATGCTACACATACAGAGTGTATATTGTAATTTTTTCACTTCTCCAGTGAGTGGGCTGTACTGCACAATAGCATCGTGGAGAATAAGACAATAGACAACGATTCCATTATCGAAAGGTGTTAGAGATTCCATTTCCAATTTGATGCCTACTGTTGAGTTTTTTAAAGATTCATTTTGTTTAGAGCGGTCCATTACAAATACTGGACATGATTTGAATTCAGAGTAGTTGAATAATGCATTTGTATCATCTTCGCCATAGTAGTCACATCGGAATTTAAAAAAATTCCGATAGGCAGGTATGTATTGGTTAGCACTGAAGTTCAACTACATTGCTTCATATGGATAATACTCAGAATTCAGATGTACTTTAAGGTTCCTGATGTTAATGTTATCAAAATTTTCGGCTCTTGCTGAGTTTGTTGGAATGCAACAACTATCCAACGTGGTTTTTCCAGTTTGCTTGTTTTAAAGCAGGTAATTTATATAACTCCCATTGACGAAATGGAACAGTAATAATAGAATTATTATTGATTCCTTGAAAAAAGTTAAGTTTCGCGGCATTACTAAGTGTTAAGTGTGGTACTTTCCATTGAATTTTATTTAGAGTTATTTTCGCATCAACGTCACCACAGTAGCAGTTTGTATCGCTTCTAGATCGAATCTCTTGACGCATATTCACGATTAATTGGCGATAATCCTCCATTATTCCAAATATGTGGTTCAATGGTATGCAAATTGTAAAGGATTTTTCGCCATCTTGTTCATCGAATTCTACTTGTAATGGTTCTTCATTCTTTGGCGACCACCCCAAATGGCTTATTGCTTTGCTCTTGCTTGCCGTGTAAGACATATAACCCTTCAGTGTGGATGTTATGCCCGGATTTCGTCAAACGTCCACTCTTAGACCACCTAACTCGTAACGAATTTTTTCGAAAACAAGGTTGGGGAAATTATTGGTTAAGTTGCATGCTTTACTTTCATCTTTTCTTTTGAGCTTACCTTCTAAGTACAGAAAACTATCATAGGTAGCCGTAATTACATCTTGACTTTCAATTAAGATTCGTATTTCTTCGGAAGCTCCATATTTAGAAGATCCATACGGAAGATAAGTGTGAACATCTGATTTAATTAAAGTATAATCAAAATGTACGATTTGAAAGACGTTTAATGATTCCGCCATTGTTGCTGAGAACATTTAAACCAATCGACGTTAAAAAGTGTTTCTCTGCAGATGTTATCCGCAATGAAGGTTGATGACTAATTAATGACTTACTACAGGGATGATGTCTTTTATATGAATTTTGAATTGGTCTTTGATTAATTCTCAGACCCATGTTTCTTTAGTTCCAGGCGTACTGTGGATTGTTCGATTTGATACGTGTAAATTTGGTTTATAAATTTATGGTCTTTAGTTACGACTCATCTTATAGGTTATTGGAAAATGGCAACATTGCCAATAAAATTCGTTCTTAATAGGAAAATTTTTCAAACATGTGACCGTTTTAAATTCTGTTATTGGTTGAAATTAATCACGCTTTCTTTTTTTGTTTTCTGGTACCTTCAGAGAAGAAGGAAAACAACACCATTTTTGGCAAAGAAATTTAATGCGTAGTTAGAAGCAAATGTAAAATTTGGAAAAGGTTTCCTTAAAAATTTGATTGAACTTCTCAAGTAAAATTTTAACACAGCCTGTTGCTGGATTTAATCTTTTCCATATAAATAAATCCTGTTGGGATTTCGAATTTGAGTTCGGCTTTAATTTTGTTTGTTTCTACTACACCTTAGCTTCGTTCAAGAGGTAAGCTACTCACTTTCTTTTCTTATTTACTAGATATCACTTTGAAATGCATGTGTACATGTTTTGAAATTTTAATACAGCATAAAGATCATATCTTATAAAAATTTGGGTATTGATTTAAATTCTAACATGGTTGTCTTATATAGGTTTTTTTTGTCCTTTACACATTTACTCAAGATTAACATCTTTCGTGCTTCCATAAGAGATAGTTAAACCATTTCTGACAGCACAATTGGATACCATTCATCCGAGGTGTGAAATATTAGTTATGGGTCTTCGAACCTGAATTGAAACAGTTTACGATTACTCCTTCTCCGAGCATCTTCCGCATTAACTGAAGAATTATACGTTACACCTACGACTATTTTCGATAAGTATTTTGTTACACGCACACACAAAAATTTACCTACGGTGAGTGACTTTTGTTAGCTTTTCTACCTAACGAGGCTCTCACTACCTGTATATTACTGAAATTTTTATAACAATTACATTACTGTGCTTGCTACATTGTATTAGTGTGTTTCCGCAATTATCCTATTCCTAAAATTAATGCTTATACTTTACTGTTAAACATTTCCTTAGAAATCGTTAGAGTAATATTAGACGTTTGTACCTGTAAAAGATAATTTGGGTTATTTCAAAGTTTCTCATTTACTTACATTTAACTTTGCAGTAGAATTTGTATTTTAACTATCAATTTCTAACTGTTTTCTTATGTAATAGTTTTATTTTGATATCAAACCGTAGTTTGTTCAACCGTTAGAACTATCTGTGTATACTGTACAAGCAATCAGCTGTTTAGCTGACGGAACGCTACCATTTGAGTCGAAATGTACAATGTGTGTCATAAATTATGCCAACTGCTGGGGTTGTATAAAAAGTTATTTTATTTCAATTACTGTGTAAATCAAATTGCATATTTATTTATGATCATTGGGGTTGTATAAAATTTGTTACTTTTCACTGACTACAATTTAATAGTTGTTTATTACAAAACTGTTTGAATCAGGGTTTACTCATATTAATGTTTGTTTTGTAGCAATATGCTTACTAATGAATGTGTCAATCTGTGTTGCGCCTTTATTAAATTCTTGCATGGTGATTGCCAAATCTGTAATGAACTTAGCCTTTCTGAATTTTCTAAACGCTTCATGCTTACTTTGTCTGTAATGCACATAGTAACTACATTGAGTAATTTTTTTTGCTTACATAAGGTAAACAACAGGGTAGACATCTAGTGATAATTTTCGTAGATATATTGTATCTAATGTATTATTGATTGATGTATTGGGAATATTTCCTGAAAGAAATGTATTTATGTCTGCGAGTTAGCGCTCCATAATTTTTTTTTATGTTAGATACTTACGAAAATTTAATTATTATTCTAAAATTTATGCTATTTTACAGTGGGTATATTAAATAAGTGGTGTTAAACGATCGTAAGTTGTTTCGTTAATCCTGTGATCTACGATCAACTTCGTAACCAGTCCTTTGTCAGTGTGGACTTAGTTCACCATTTTATTTTAGTTGTCTCTTTTGTCCTGTGTGGCCGTAGCCCTATTCTTGATGGAGGGGCGATATAAAATTAAATCAAGTGGTGCCCTTTTTAAATTATATGTATATCTTTTCTCCTGCCAAAACGCCCATGCATCCAAGTGCTTAACCGACCGACTGAGCTTTCGGCTAATTCCTTAATCTATGTTACAGCACTTTAGCCACAATTTCTACGATTATCTCTTTGTGCACGTAACAACTTTCGCGAAATTCTATTAATTCGCCCCTTTGATTAGTCAAATTAATTGTTATATTACTAATTATGTCGGTGTTTACTTCGAAATACTGAGTATTGCTGGGAGTTTTATCTAGACGATAACCGAGTGGGACTGAAACGTCAATCTCATATAATAGTTTTGCAGGTTTCCCTTTAAAATGTTTCACTCTATGTGTAGATTAGTGTGTTTAATTATTTGGATGTCTAACGCAGACGTATGTAAAATATTTTCTTCTAATATTTTAGGCTCGAAACCGAGCATGCGACCAATGCTATTCTATTTAGTGAAATCAATCTCAAATGAACTGGTTATCTCACATTTAAGTGTATTGTTGTTTGCTCTAATGCTTAATTTTTCTGTATGTATTTTAGATTTTAGATAAATGCTAATCTCATCTAACTCATATGCACCGTGCGAAATATTAATCACCCGCAAATGAGACGGATTTGTTCTAAAATCAAATCTATCTTTGCCTGTATAAATGTTTCTAATGCTGTTGCTACCGTAAAATCACACCAATGCGATAACGTATTTCTCCCCTAAATCTAGTTCTACGGGTGGACAGAAGTTGTGGCGTGGTACCAACACTTTCTAAACTGAATGTTATGGACATAACTGAGAAAATTTGACGTTGTATCCATTATTTATATAAAAATTGTAGGCACAGGTGTCCGCAAATAATAGTACTAAATTCTTGATCTTGGTTGTAATTATAATAAGTTTTACATCCCCGAAAGTAGTTAATCACTTCGATTGGTGGTCGAAGATTACCTAAACTATCGTAATACTATATCTTTTTACCTCCCCCGATTTGGTTATCTAAGGTAATGATTCCAGATTCATTTTTCCATGGTACTTTAGGCATGCTGTCTCTCATAAAGATATCCCTAAAGTGGGGAACATTTTTGACGTATTTCTTTAAATCAATATCTGTTAACGGTCTTTCGGGTAATCTATTCAGTTTCTTGAAAACGGTTTTAAGTATAACGCACCACCACCAGATTTGTATGATTTTAGATAAAGTGCAATTTTTTGGCATTTTTAGTTTCATTGACTGCTTTAGCAATTCCCGATGCGCCGCCAACTAAAGCACCGATTGCCAATGATCCGGCGAATAACGAAATAAAAAATGGTAAGAACCCTACCTGTTTAGGTAGGGGAATGACTCTCGGAACTTTAATATTTTTCTTGCCCCAAATTTTTTACTACACGTTTTGCCGTTGAAAGCGTCGACTTTATTTTGTCCGTGAAATTTCCGTTACGTTTAATTTTGTTAGCTATTGTTTTTTTAAATGCAATAAATTTCCACCATTGGATTTCTTCTTCGTCTTCAGATTAGATTGACGCGTGCACCCCATTCCCAATTTTCTCTTTGCTCTCATGGCGGTACCGACTGCTAAAGCCGTAGTTCGTTCCCCTAATGCTGCGCGTAATGATTTAAAGCGTTCCCAAGCTCTTTTTTCTAAAGTTTTATCTGCTCTATGTCTACTTTCTAAATCTCGGTAATCTCTGTAACTGATATCATGAACTGAGCATCTAATTGGTTAATACCGGGGTCATCGCGTGCCAGTCGCTTCTCTAACTTTGTACCAGGACCACAATACTGGCAGTCAGGCAAATTCAATTCAATGGGAAGCTTATTGATTAGTGTATTCACTAAACCACCACCACCTGCATTCTTTCGCTTCCTATCTAAAATTGTTTACCCAGATGGATCAAGCAGGGTATTTATACTTAAATCGAGATCATACAAAAACAAATCATGGTTATTAATATATTTATTCAGTAAATGCTATACATTAGATAAGCAGGACGATAATACAATATTTCCATTAACCATACAGTATTATGTGAATTAATATTATACTTAAGCATTTATAACATTTTCAATGTTTTTATAAATGCTATCATCACTACCATAGAATTCTTGCTCAGGAAAACGACGGTAGTCAACAACTTGTCTGAACATTTCATAAAAACGCGCCAGATTGTAATATTTAAGAAATTCCAATTTATAGCTTATTATATCCTTTAAATTGAATGGTTCTTCTACATTACGAGCATTGCACGTGCAAGAACAGCAGTTGTAGTTTTCTATCATAACAGTTTTCGAAATTCTGTCATATCCCTTAATCAATTCTCAATTGTAATAAATACCGAGATTGCTAGATAGAGATTCATAATGTTGATCATAAATCATATCTTCTTCTATGTTTACACTTGACCAATTAATTTTGTTTTCAATTTCTTGGGATCGGAAAAATTGTAATTCTACATATGAATGGCATCTTAGAAGTTCATTCCATTCCTTCATGTCTAACACTACATTATTACCTTGATCGCAGTTGTCACACCCCATACGCACGACTGGTGCAAGGTTGAAGTGAGTACTGTATCCAATTTCAATATGTTTTACATGATGAGTATCGTTCGATAGTTTACAATAAGCACTATCGATTAAGTATTCGTTAGCTGCTTGTTTATACACTTCATTCTTATCTTGAGATCAGTGTTAGGCGAATAATAACTTTCATCTTGTTTCTCTTAACTACTACTACTACTACTACCATCACTATTTTGACAGCTCCAACAGCACAAGTCACTGCAACTATGTAGGGTATCCATATATAGCGGTGAACTTCTAAGTTTTAATCGTTCCAGAAATGATATTATCGTTGCCTGTATGACTTTACTTGCTCACAATTGCACTACGACTAAACACTATGATTCTAGTTAATGAGGGGCGGGGGGGGGGGGTGGTGCACTATTAACAACAAAATGTTTTCCCGGCTGCACCCAAACTACTTATGAACACATCCTTCGTGTTGATCAGCGTTTTCAACTCTTCAACTTGAGTTTCTTGTTTGAAATACTCATAAAAGCGCTGAGGTAATACACATTTAAAATCACCTGTTTCCATCACTATACGTTCACCTTATTTAGTATTATTTACTGCCACATTTACCACTTTATACTCTTTAGATAGCTCAAGGTCGCACACATTTTTAAAGGGTTTGCAATAGGTGCTTTGGTTTAACACTGCTAACTCCATGTTTGCTAATTGACTGATCTCAACACACAGCTAGCTGCGGTTTATATAAGAAGAAGAATTGTAATATGATACACACAAACTTTATTCGACCTTGAGTCAATCACGATAGCATAGAGCAGTGCTGTTGGATCAGAACCGGCGAACTCTATTTCTCTCTCACACACTTACTAAAAATTGTAATATGATACACACACACAAGCTTTAGATTTCGACCTTGACTCAACCGCACTCTACTTATTAGCATAGAGCAGTGAACACTCTCTTTCTCTTTCACACAGTTATCGTGGGGATCAGGATCGGCCTTTATTATTAACGAGGGAAGCCGCACGTGCAAGACGGACTAACTGATTTGACTTTGAATGCAAAATTCGTATGATGTGGATCAGAACCGGCCCTATATTACTACTGTAGTAAAAGCCACAGATCAACATTCTGCAGATCAGCAGCACCACCAAGGTGTAACAACTGCAGTGGTACTCATCTCACAGATTCCTCTCAATCCCGAAGTGTCGGGAACCTCCCAATCCTCTGTCGAAGGTGGTACCAGGTACAGATCCACTTATAATCAAACACTTCCTACAAAGGCTTACTGTTCAGTATGCTTCCGGAGCAGTACAATAGGATCAGTCGAATTCTCGACATGATACGAGGTTTGTCTAATTAAGACTGGAATCTGTTCTCCGGACACATCTCCAACAAAATTCCTACACCCAATCTTCTAATCACCTAATATCTTAAGAGAGTCTGCAGATACCTAATTACGGAAACGGCCGAAGCCTTAGTCCCACTGAAAACCACCGATATATCCCGCAAACCGCTTCCATGTAAAATCGTGAAGTGGATCAAAGAGAAAGAAACGAATCTATCTTCAATTCTTGCCATTTAATAATCTGGCTCTCAATACGTAATGCAGTCGCTTGAACGCACTAATCAAGCGAGAAACAGACAAACTAAAGCTTCCTGCACGAAAGTCATTTCCGAGTTACATTATTGCAATGGAAAATTCTTCTGACAACAGGGCAACATAATCTCCACAAATCAAGGGAAGACCAGCTCGTTCAGTCTTCACCTACAGTCCACTTTCCGATCCGCTGAAGATCCTCAATTTGACACGCAGTTCAAGAAACTCCTAGAGTTGACTTGAGGATTTCCGTAACCTTCACTGTTGTTACGTGCTTAATTGGAAAACGTTTCTTTTTGATAACGTTCGTCATTTTGTCAAATTTACTTACTAAAAATAGCAATTTACTCTTTGGTTGAATGCTTCCAAATCACTATTTCGCAAATTTTTACGCATCTCTAATTGCATTTAAATTAACGTATGTAACTTTCGTACACATCTTTACTTAGTTTCAAATATAAGTCAAATTTAATACCTTCAGCGACATCTCTAAGATTTCGGATCATTTAATATAAAACAGTTAAATGTAAACCTGGGATCTTTTTAAAGGTCAAATAATACAAATACATATATAATCAATAAATATTTTCTACCCAATTTAACTTTGGCAACAATGATTTAAAAACAAAAATTTTCTCAAGTTTGTAAAATTGATTTTTAAGGTGTTGGCCAATTTTTCTATCTTCCTGTTAAGAACACCATCGATCATGGATGTTGAGTTTCTTTAGAATTTTTCATTTCTGGTTCTGGATGCTGAAGCATCATTTTTTTTGGAAAATTCTCACTTAAAGTAATACTTGATTAAGTACAAGTATTACTAACACTTTTATAGGCGGATATAATTGAAATTACTCATTTGTCCACATCTTCGGCTTTCTAGTATAAAAGCATTCAATCCCAATTCTATACATATACAGACACTTCAATCGAAATTACATTGAATGTTCACTATCGGCTCATTTGTCACCTGTAAGAGCTTCTCCGTATTACCTTCTTTTAGCTTCTCCGTATTACCTTCTTTTTTTTGCATCTCTCTACTACACATTTTTCTGCTCACATTGTACTGTTACGTTACTTCCAAAATATATGGTTACCGCTGAAAGGCATAAGATCCTTGCTGACATTCATGACCATATACGTGAAGGCTGCTAGATCATTGGAATGGTACACGAAATTCGCAAGATCAAATAAGTAATAGTTTCAACAATAAAGGTCAGATATTTTTTCTTTCTTTATCACCTGGTTACACGATCGTGTTTCCAAACTTCAATTACACCGAGGAGGTTCGTAGTGAATTCCTATAAGGAAAATAAATGGACTGATATTATTACTTTTGTAATCAAATAATCGAAAGTTGTTACCCCATATCTACATTTATATATTTATGGTACTTCCAGCAGTTCATTTTCACAAAATTCCTTTTTTTTCTAAAACGGTATATATATATATATATATATATATATATATATATATATATATATATATATATATATATATATATATGTTCACTAATTCAGTTCTGAATATTTTTGTACTCAATCATAATTAAAACTTTAATTAAATCATTAAAATAGATAGACCAGATAAACTGTTTTTAGCTTCCATTTTGGGACTAATTAATTCTAACTTCTGTGGCTACATTCAACCAACGATTTAACTCCTACTGTAATTCTAATGTACCGGGTGTAACGATTATCTGAATTATGTGAACTGCTGCAAATGTTAAACATTTAATTTTATATGAATTTGTAATTTTTATCTCATAATCTTTGTGTTATGTACATTACTTTTCTTGTGGACAAGGCTGTTCGGGCCAATTTACTTGCTATAAATTTCTTGACTACTTTGTAGATTATTGTAGTTATTTACTGTGGACCGAACAAGCTTTTTTATTTACTATACACGGCGTGACGCGTAAGGCAAGCACGTTCCTTAATTAAATTCTTTATTATTTTTTTTCTCTTACTTAACATCCCAATGGGATTATGTGTGAAGTTAGCCAATTCCGAGTACGAATAGTAAGATCTTACAACGGCCGGAAGGGGGCATATAATAATTTTACTTTTATTTTTATTTTAACTGAAATTTAAATTATAATTTGTCGCGGGCATAAGCTGAGGCTCACTGCTTGCCACCGTGGGCTTTGGTGGACTGTATATATATATATATATATATATATATATATATATATATATATATATATATATATATATATTATATATATATATATATATATATATATATATATATATTATTATTCTTTGTCAAAATACCGACAATAAAAATTACTTTATCGGGAGATTTGTCGACTCATTTCTACTTCCTCCTTTCATTCTTATTTCTTTCTTTTTCTTTTTTTTTTGTAAATCCTGTTTCAGGTTTTACAGGGTTTACTCTCCTTTCAACACTAGTTGAGTACTTCCTTATTAAATCCTGTGGCGCCTAATCATATCCGGTTCCTATCTAACCAGACTATTATCAATTTAAGATACACCTCCACAGCAACCACGCATCCGAGTGCTCTGCGGTCTTCCGACCGTACGCCTGAGTTTAGTCGAGCTCACTCATTATTTTTATGCCATTTGCTGGTTAGACACGTGGCACTGTCTCAAAATCCATTTAAAATACGGGAGTTCCTTTTATGCCTCCATCACAGAAAACCAAAATTTTTCAATTCGGAAAAAAAAACAAATAATAACGTAGGTACTTGGGTATGACTCCTCATAACATCAAACTTTAGTGTTTTTGTTTCTTTGGTGTGTACTAGTAGATTGCCATTTGGCCGTGATCCTCTAAATTATTTTGTCCTTGTATTATATCCCGTTCTTTTACTTCCTTGCTCTCTCTCGACGTCTGAAGGAGCACATATTTCTTCGTTATCATCAAGTATTTCTGGAGTATTATCACAAGACTAGCCAAGGCAAGGTGCGCAATGGGAAGAACAATTTAACCCTGCCTTACGGCAACCACAAGTGTTTCTGCAACCTTTCTTGCAATTGCATGAAATTAACTTTAGCAGGAACTCTAGAGCGGTTTGATTTTTAGTTTGGCAAGAAACGAGGCCTGAAGTTGTAGCTACCCACCTGCGTTCAAGTTGATCCTTTTGATTTCCTAACCACGCCTCCATTTGGTGGTAGCTCGTCAGAGCACGAAACTTTTCGAAATCACTTGTTGGCGGTAGTCTGGCAAGATTACATTTTGTATTAGTGGCTGCTCTTGTAAATAATTGATAACGTAATTCATTAAGGCTTTCTTTTTGGCGATTTGCAAGTTGCTTCAGGATTTAGGAAAACCTCTGACAATTCATAATTGAAATCATGTCTGAGATTCTTAAACGACTGCTTGGCGATACAAGCTCGATGAAGAATTGTTAGTAGGTAAACTGTATAAGTTTGTTTGCCCACTTTTATAGTGACTGCAGATGAAGTGAGAGTTACAACTTTGTCTTTCCTTTTGAATTTCACTTGAACAACGTTGTTACCAATAATTCTGGACATTTCTTTTCTTCCATCCTCTTGGAATAAGTGGCAATTTACATCTTCTCCGCCCACAATGCCAGAACTTACAGAAAATATTAAGACGTCAATTATGGGGAACGTAGGGTGTAGGGATAACCACTGCATTAGCTTAGCTACAGTCTCATTGTCTCGATTAGTACGAGAGGGTGCATTGCAGTAGTTTTCAACTTCATCACAGATATTTTGGAGGTGCACCATCCCAAGAGTCCATCTAATTAGCACATTGTCTGTAATGGCACGACCATGAGTCAAACCTCCTGAACTCTTCATTGTTTTCATAAGTTTTTGTTCAATGGTCATGTCTGACTAGATGCCAGACCAGAATTTGTCCGAGCGGCATATGGTAAAATAACCTTCGACAGTGAACTTATAAAATTCAATAGGATCCATACGGGTTATCAAAGTCAACATATCTTGTATATAGAGATGGGCGCATTTAACATAAAAGAAATGTCCTGCCGCGTGAAAATATCTGAGCATTAGTTGAACAGAAGTGAGGTGAAGTTTCCACTTCCTGACCTCTCAGATTGAATGAACTGTATTGTTATGGTCACCATTTCTATGTACTGGACTCATAGTTTAGCTGTAGGGCCACGATCTTCCAGTCTATAAAGGGCTTCCCTGAACATGGTTGTGAAAGTGATGTATCGTTCTTCGTTTTCTTCTGATAAGGACTGAGACTTATTTAATTTAGTGAGAAAATCTGCAATCACAACTCTATCTTCAGCAGTAAAATCAATTGTCTCCATTACTAATTCAGCCAATGCTAGATGTGTCAATGTGTGAGCTCGAATCGCTCGGGAATATGCATGTCCACACATTAGTTCGACCACACTATTTTCAGCATAAATCATAGAAAACAGTTCTTTTAGATCGCTTACTGCCATAATTGTACCAATTTTACGCATATATGAAATAGCATATGGAATCCACCCATTCTAGCTAGTACGTTTAAACTCTGAGTTATTGGCAATGATATCCTGAGCTTTAAAATAAAAGGGCTGGCCAAAAGTGATAAAACATGATTGAGTGATTTACATTTATCACTAGCCACTTGAAGAGCAGTATCATACTGAATTGGGGGAGCGTGCATAAATGGAAGGTATAATACCTTTGAGCGTTCGGATGGCCAATCTTTTAGTGAATTTTTCATAAATCCGTTCTAACCAGAGATATTTAAACTTTCATCAGAACACTTACCAAACAGACAAAGGAAATGATGAGCGCTTGGTGCAATGGCTTTCAATTGTAAGTTGTAATGAGGGCTGAATACCGTCAATATCAACTATTTTTACGGTATTTAGCCCAGAGCTTTCTTTTTTGTGGTAAACTTGCAGCTGTATAGAGCCGGCTTTTTTGACAACTCCAATAGCGAAACACTTTTTAAAACGCGGCATCTGGATGTCAGAAGTCAAGGTTTGAACCGGGGTGACAGCCAGAATGCCTCCCATGACGTGGAACGTATCTAATACATCTAAATTGTTGATATTGACATCCGCATTGTCAAAAGTGAACTGAAAAAATGCTCCTTCCTGTGTCACTGCTGTCTCAGGTCAAAAAAAAATAGTTGATAATTCACAAGTCTCTGTGTAACTAGTCGAAAATCCTAGGGAAGACAAAGGCTCGATCGGGTATTTAGAACCAAACATTCCGTGTAAGGAAACGCTAATACCATGAAGAAGAAAAGAAGAAAAGGAACGAGGTTTTCGCTGCTGTTATAAGTGCATGGGAAAATGCAACGCACTTTTTCTTTCACCCATCCAGTGAAGTAAATTTTTTATTGGTTAAGATAACGGTGACTCAGGGATTACACCCTCGACGTCCTTCAGGAAATTATCTGGTGGCGTGTATGTAGAGGGATCGTACAATTGAGAACGGATATCTTCTAAAATCATTTTAGCAGCAGCAACTCTGTTTCGCTCTTCTTCAGATAGATGACGAAACCACCATAATTTGAAATAAACCTCCAAACTCAATGTTTTTGAACGTTGTGTAATGTTGCGGGTAAGACACTAAAACCCTTCGACAAGAAACGTTGCTCACAGTACGTGTTAAGCATATGACTCGGTGAAACGTGTGTCGCCCTCTAGGTACTTGGCATCATCTGGTAGATAACCGCGTAAATTTAACTAACGAAAACGACGTTAACGCTATAAATTTGTTCTTGGTTGGTTTGTTGTTTGAAATATTAAGAAAAAATGTTTCTGTGTGTTTAACGATATAAACACCACCAACAAAAACCCCTAAATAAAATTCTCCCCTAAAATACCCACCAAAGTCACAAAAAAACCATTTATCAACTAAATCTCATTTTAAATGAAATTAATAGTAAATATAAATCTAAGTAAATATCTAAATAGTAATTAAAAATTAATATTAATTTTATTAAATACATAAATAAAAAGTTTACCTCGAGTAGGATTTGAACCTATGACCTGTACTTTGTTAGAGTACCGCGCTAACCAACTGCGCTATCGAGATTCAAGCCCCATTCGATGTAAATTTTGTCTGTATGTATGTAGAACTGATCTGTTTAGAATTTACATTCGCTAAAGGAAATGCTACACCAATAAAATTTTGAAGCGAAGGCTATTTTAGAGGAATAAGTTCAGTAAGAGAGTGTAAATAGTCAGCAGACAACAATAGAACCGAAAACCCATTGTCCATGGCGAAAATCGGGAAGCGGGAATTTAGACACGCCAGAAATACTGTGTGGTACCACTGGTACGTCAATGATCACTGTTTTATCTTCCACAGCCAGCGAAAGTGAGAGATACCCCAGAATCTGGAATTTCATATCATTCACTAGAGCGCAAAAATTAGAAGAAGGAAAGGGGGTAGATAGAGGCAAAAGCTTCGTACAGTATTTCATCCCTAAGAAACCAGGATCTTACGAGAAAACGGAAACATTGAGATAAGGACGTTCGGTGTTACGCACACTTGTAAAGATAAACTCTAGAAGATAACGTTGCTGATTCATAAGCGCTGAAAAAGGATCATCCCAGGTTAAAAATAGAATTGAGTCTTCCACTCGGTCAAAAAACTATACCATTAGTTTTCCCGATTAGGGTTACAAGTAGGACAGGTATTTTTAGTGAATCCGGTTTTAACACACCATAGCAATGACGATTTTGTGGTGCAGGACACTTCGGAGAAGCATGTCCCAATTTACTACAAGTCCAACAACGTAATCCCGAGGAAGGAGGTAAGCAGCAGTATATACAGTAGCAATCGAATGTGACGAAACCTTACTCTTTCACGTAGAAGAGTTAGTTGAAGAACCTATGTACGCAAGACTTGGTTCTAGTAAGTTAGCAGAACGTCGAGAAGGAGGAGGTTTAAAGTTATCAATAGAATATTTGTTGTGTTTGAGTTTACTCCCTAATGTCAGAAGCTGTGAAAAGGACGTGACTTCAACTAAAGCTACCGATAACACATACTAACAAACAAATTTGAAGTCGTGCAAAATGGAAAACATATAATTTAGATTAATGTCGGGATATTTTAGTTAATAATGTACAGTATTTTATAAATAAAAGTAAATCGAAATATGTGCCGATCTGTCGCCCTAATTAAATTTTGAACCAGTTGTAAGACTGATGGTTCAAAGAGTAACAGTGTGGTGTTTGATGTACTGGAAATACTAATGTGTCATTTTAGTCTTTACAGTTTTATGCTTATTATGAAAATGTATATGACGGGCCGCTTAGTGATGAGTATATGGATATTCTGATAGAAAAGTATGACGAGAAACACCAGCAATCACATAAAAACAAAATACAGTGTATTTGTCGTTTAGAACGATTGATAAAGGACCTTAAATAATACCATTGGAAAAATTTGTAAACGAAATAGAACATTTACTGAATTATAATTCATCAGATAAAAATTTACCAAGTAAAGGAGGACGATTAGTAGATCCAAAAACGTAGTTCCCAATATAAGGAAATGGAATATTGCGCAAAAGTAAGCACGAAAAGGAAAGTGGGAACAATTGGCAACAGATTGCTGGTTTTATAAAAATAATAGAGGGCTATGTAAACAGCATTAGTGGAATGTTGTAACGCGTTAAGTTAGCTTCTTATGTGTTTTAAAATGTAAAAACTTCTTGTACCTGTTGTTAGGCAACACACTGTGTATCTAGTGTGGGGTGGGGAGACGTGTAACACCGGTTAAAATAATTGACGTGTACGCCGCAAACTTAAATTTGAGGTAAGGAGGAACATTTTGATTGGAAAGGTGAACAGGTGATTTCTTGTGATCTTCGAAAAAAAACGCTATTTTGTAACAAGTGTATTTTAGGAAACTGCGTTATTCTAGAAATTTCTCTGTAATTTGACGTAATTATATATATATATATATATATATATATATATATATATATATATATATATATATATATATATATATATATATATATATATATATATATATATAGGCTTTTCATGATGAGCGTTAATTAGACGTTTCTGGCAAACCAGACAACGGATCAACCTGAACATTTGAAAATATGCATAAATTAATATGATCTACACGCCTAAAAGATTTTAGATGTTGCGGTGTTGCCGCTTCTACTATAAAGTAGCGACTACTTTGATTTTTTAAATGGAACACCCTGTATATAATATGATATTATGATTTCCTATTACTTTGTCAACAACTTGATGTACTATTTCCCTATACCTATCTATTACCGTTTAAGAGATATAAATTAATTTCGATTTTTTTTTTTTACAAAACATGCACTTTTATAAATACTGATAATCTTGAACTCTCTGGTACTAAGACGATCAAATTCGAAATGGAGTGGAGTGATACCATGAGGATCTTCACTTCGAGTCATATTCTTATTTGCCTCATACAGGGTCCTTAAAAAATACAGATACTTTGTTCACATGGAAAAAGTAGTGGAAGTAATTTTTTTCAAATGGAACACCCTGTATATTTACACGTTTCTGAGCGCTATATCCAATTTTAGATTGACTTCAATCAGATAATGCTATTTCGATTTCGAACCATTTTCGAGATAAATCTGTTTCAAACAGAAACTGACGTGGTTTCCTTGTATTCATCACTTATTTTTGAGATTTAACATCTATTTTATACTACGTAATACAATTTCTTTTCGATTAGTTTTTCAACAGTCTCAAATCAGTCAATTCGAAATTGATATGTACCTTAGAAAAAGTTACAATTTGTATGCATTGAGGTATTGGGTGTCTCTACCGTACAACATTGCTAATTAATATTTTTTAATAGTGTGCTTTGGAAAAATATATGATCCAATTTTGAAACGTCAAACTCTCGTTGGTGGTTTTGACTGATTGTGATACTAATTATAATAGAAAAATGTCAAGATTAGGTTACAGTAATGAAGATTTCTTGAATTTATTAATTATTCATGGTGAGTGCAATAGAGCAAGTAGAACATGCCGAGTATTTCATGAAAGATATCCACAACTTCCGAAGCCGAATAATAATGTGATAAATCGACTACTACAAAACTGTAGGTTGAATGGAACCTTTCGTCCAAAAATCATTCGTAGAAAGCCTGAAGTGGATGATGATGACAATGGCATGACAGTTTTGGGATTTTTTAATGAATTTCCAAATGCTTCTCTACACGAGGCTGAAAGGGAGATAGGTATACCCTACGTGACAATTTATCGCATTCTTAATAAGCACAAATGACATCGCTATAAATTCCAACATTTTAAAGAGACTGATTTGCCTCGTAGAGTGGAATTGTTTGAATGGTTACTTGTCAAGACTCAAGAGGATGAACATTTCTTTGACAATATCATATGGACAGATGAGGCCAAGTTTACAAAAAATGGAATTTTCAACAGACACAACAGTCATTATTGGGCGCCAGAAGATCTTCATATCGTTCGCCAAAGGGGTTTTCAAGAAAGATGGCAATTTAATGTATTTTGTGCCATGAAGAATGAGTCAATTTTTTATATCGAGTTTTATGATGATAATTTGGATACAACAAATATGAAGATTTACTGAGAAATGGAATTCAAATGATTTTAAATAATCGGCCAGGAAGAGGACGTGTATGGTACCAAATGGATGGTGCTCCACCCCATAATTCTCGGTCAGTAGGCGAAGATTTAACTGAAATCTTCGAAGACAGATGGATTGGTAATAATGGACCTTTTCGTTGGCCTCCTAGAACACCAGATGGCAATCTAATAGATTATTTTGTGTGGGGTTTCATTAAAAATATGGTTAACTCCAACCCAGTAACAACAATGGAAGATATGAAATCGGGAGTTAGAACTGCTTTCAAAAGTTTAACTCCAGACTTAATCAGAAGCGCTACACATGAAAATCTTTTGAAGAGATTACATGTTGGTTCAAGTAGAGGTGGAGATGTGTTCAAACATATTCTGAAATACACTGATAGTTGAATTAACTTACCAATTCATGAAATTATTTTCAGTTCGTGTTTGAGTTTCATTTGATGGTTGAAGAGTATTTTAATAATTATTTGTTCATTGTATTATCTGTGACTGCTGAAGGAACAACGAACGGAATCTGTTAAATTTCAAAAATAAGTGATGAATACAAGGAAACCACGTCAGTTTCTGTTTGAAACAGTTTATCTCGAAAATGGGCCGAAATCGAAATAGCATTATCTGATTGAAGTCAATCTAAAATTGGATATAGAGCTCAAAAATGTATAAATATACAGGGTGTTCCATTTGAAAAAAATGACTTCCACTACTTTTTCCATGTGAACAAAGTATCTGTATTTTTTAAGGACCCTGTATGAGGCAAATAAGAATATGACTCGAAGTGAAGATCCTCATGGTATCACTCCACTCCATTTCGAATTTGATCGTCTTAGTACCAGAGAGTTCAAGATTATCAGTATTTATAAAAGTGCATGTTTTGTAAAAAAAAAAAATCGAAATTAATTTATATCTCTTAAACGGTAATAGATAGGTATAGGGAAATAGTACATCAAGTTGTTGACAAAGTAATAGAAAATCATAATATCATATTATATACAGGGTGTTCCATTTGAAAAATCAACGTAGTCGCTACTTTATAGTAGAATCGGCAACACCGCAACATCTAAAATATTTTAGGCGTGTAGATCATATTAATTTATACATACTGTCAAATTTTCAAGTTGATCCGTTCTCTGGTTTACCAGAAACGTCTAATTAACGTTCATCGTCAAAATTTTACTGTAATATATATAATTATATAATATTATATATTATATATATATATATATATATTATATACAATATATATATATATATATATATATATATATATATATATATATATATATATTATATATATATATATATATATATATATATATATATATATATATATATATATATATATATATATATGTACATCGTGCGGTTGGTTATTGTTTTGCATTAGGGATTTAACATGGGAAATTTGAGATATGCTTATATTAGCTTTCCAAAGAAAGCTATCTAAACAATTTATGGTGGGGACAAGTAGTATTTTTTTCACTATTTTTTGGTGTGATTTGTATTTTCTAAAAGCGTTTTAATTTTGTATAATCAGAAAAATTAATTTGGTCAGTTTTAAACATTTCACCATTTGAGCTTCCTACGTTATCGACATCGAGTTCAATTGTTTATTACAAACGTCAAATTTTAAACATGAATTATAGTTTAGAAGAAAAGATACTGATTATTAAATTACATTGTGGGGGTCACAGCGCCCAGGAAGTATCAAACCGGTTTGCTGGAATGTTACCAGAAGGCCCAATTCCATCACGGCAAGTGATAAATTATTTAATAAGAAAGTTTAAAACAACAGGTAACTGAATGATAACTCACAGGTAGAATTAACATAAAATTAATAAATATTTTACTGAAGGAAGTGTAAACAGACAAGTTAAGAGTAAAAATCAAAATGCTGACAGGGAAGTAGAGTTGCACGTATTAGCTTCAGTATTTTTAGAACCGACCATACCTTTTCGATACTCAGCAAATCAGTGCATATGCAGCAGAGATAAAGTTTTAAAAATACTTCATAAACACAAGTTTAAAGGTTATAAAATTCAAAACGACCAAGAGTTACTGCAGACATTTTGCGAAACAATGGTTAATAAGGGTAACACAAATAGAACATTTTTGTCCAGCATTTGCTTTACTGACAATGTACATATACATTGCATAATTCGCATCATACACAAAATAACCGCATATGGTTGCAAAATATTCCACATCAACAGAGGCAAGCAAACACTCAGTTTCATCAAACAGTAAATGTTTGGGTTGGAATTTTGGGTAGAAATATCACAGGACCATTAATTATTGAAGGTAGTTTAACTGGTCCTAAATATATTGAACTTCTTCAAGAAGAAATAGGACTGGCTACCGACTATGTTGCTGGAGAAAGAGTATATTTTATCCACGACGGATTTCCACCCCACAAAGCGAGGGACGTTGAGGAACATTGAAACAACATCTTCCTAGATGCTTGGATTGGTCGTGGTGGTTTCATTCATTGGCCTCCCCGGTATGCCGATCTCAATCCATGTGATTTTGTCCTCTGGGGTTTCCTACAACAAAAGGTTTCTAAGAATGCTAACAATACGTTAGAGGAAGTAACTGAAAAAATACGTACTACGTTTTGTAATATATCTAACAGATTGTTAAAGTACGTGAAAAAATGTACCAAAGACTTCATTACTGTTTAGCGCAAACTGGCGATCACTTTGAAGGACTGCTGTAAAACATGCTATATTTCTTATTTTTTCACTGGTGATTAAAGTTTTTCTTATCTTAGTTTTCTTTTGCTAATTTTAAGAACATCATAAATTCATTTTCATAGAGAAAGCTACGTTATGTTCGGTGGCCGGCAAAATAGAGAACATTTATATTGCAATATTCGAAATTTGAAAAACATTATTTATGTTACTGTACTAAATTAAAACGCTTTCAGAAAATACAAATCACACCAAAAAGGTAGTAAAAAAAATACTAAACGTCCCTACCATAAATTATTAAGGAAGCTTAAATTAGCATATTGCAAATTTCCTATGTTAAACCCCTAATGTAAAAAAAATAACCAACCGCACGGTATATATATATATATATATATATATATATATATATATATATATATATATATATATATATATATATATATATATATATATATAGTGAGGATTTTATGCAAAATGCATATCGCTTATTTTTTATAGTTGAAGAGTACCGTTTTGTTTTTAGACGAATTGCACTAAATGCAATCATTTGACAATTAATTTTTGCATATTTTGCATATTTCGCCAAATACTGCATATATTGCAATTTTATGCATATTTTGCCTTTTTATTCATAATTAACGTATATTTCGCATTTTTTCTATATCTTCCAAATTCGCTTTAAAATGCATTATTCTAACTTATTTTAAATTTTGTTAGTGTGTCTAACTAAGAAATGTATTTTTATATGAATAAGACAGGTTTAAAGAAAGATTATTACCTGCAGTTAAGTGCAACGTTAATACTTCCGGATTATATAGTTTCAATGCCGCTATTTCGTAGTATTTAAAAATTCCAATGGTACCTAAGTAGATAGTTAAAGCATTGATTGAGGGAATTCCCGCAATCAAGGGTTAAAGTTATTTGGACTTTTTCA
The DNA here is from genome assembly GCA_036346205.1 of Vesta saturnalis. Classification (NCBI taxonomy): domain Eukaryota; kingdom Metazoa; phylum Arthropoda; class Insecta; order Coleoptera; family Lampyridae; genus Vesta; species Vesta saturnalis. The sequence continues at coordinate 9,818,967 of JARFJB010000821.1, forward strand.
AGGTAAGTGTTTAGTTAGTTAATCCTTCTTGAAAATAATTTCAGGGTAACGGACAAAATGCAAAATTTTAAAAATTCTTTGGGCGAAGACGTAACTGAATGGTACGGCTTTGTTAAGTGAACTTCAAGATGCCGAAAGTTAAAAATACTTTAGTTCAAGTATGGATAAAAAATATATCCGAGCTACGTCTGGATGATGAAAAAGTGTTTTGCTTAGCCTGTGGAAAAATAGTAATTACCATTACATATTTTTAATTGATTTCGGAAATTAAACCCTTATTAATTGATGTAGGTTATTGAATTCACCGTTTTATCAGTTTTTAAACGCAGTTAGATACTTATTTTTAAAATTAATTTTTCCTTAGATCATGAGCGAAAGGAAATCTCAAGTTACACAGCACATTGAAACCTCTCTTCATAAAAGAAAATTAGAAACATTTAAGAAAACAAAGGTTTGTCAGACACCTTTACGCCAGTCGTTGTTTCAAGAAACGGCCAAAAGAAATGCACAAGAGGAATTTAATTTCGAATTGTGTAGTGCACTTTTTAAAGCCAATATTCCATTAAAGAAATTGCAAAATCCTAGTTTTAGGTCATTTTTAGAAAAAATTAGTAAAAAGCAAGTGTCAGATGAAAACACGCTTCGAAAAAGGTATATTAATGATTTATATCTTGAAACTATGGGGCATATAAAGAAAATTACAAAAAATAAATATCTTTATTTTATAGTAGATGAAACTACAGATTGTTGCGGGCGATATGTTGCAAATTTAATGATTGGTTATTTAAGTGAGGCGCAGTCTAGTATATCATATTTAATCGCTTCCAAAGTTCTTGAGAAAACCAATCATGCAACAAGCTTTCATGCAATTTTTTACTCCTGATATTGTTGCAACAGATAAAATAGTTTTAATGCTGTCTGATGCAGCACCGTGTATGGTAAAAGCTGGACAGCAATTAAAATTATTTTATGAAAATTTAATACATGTAACATGTCTCGCACATGGTATTAATAGAGTAGCAGAAACAATTCGTAATCAATTTCCATTAGTAAATAGTTTAATAAGTAGTATAAAGAAAGTGTTTTTAAAAGCTCCGTTACGAATTCAATTGTACAAAGAAAAGTTACCTAATATTGATCTACCACCAGAGCCTGTGATTACGCGTTGGGGTACTTGGTTAAATGCAGCTCTTTTTTATGCAGATCATTTGGAAAAAATAAAGGAGTTAGTTTTAGAAATTTCTGATAATTCAAGTACTTACGTTCAAAAAGCTCAATCCATTTTGAAGAAAACACAATTGCGCAATGAGCTGGCATTTATAAAAGCAAATTACTATTTTGTAAGTTCAACCATTGCTAAATTAGAAACGGAAGCATTGTCATTAAATGAATCTATGAAAATAATTAATAAATTTCAACAGCTGATTTCTGCTGTTTCAGGAAATATTGGTAAAGCTATTTCTAATAAATTAAATGAAATTTTACAAAAAAACAGTGGATATCAGTTGTTACTAAAAGTTGATAAAGAAACTTGAGGAAAATTCCGATGATCTTGTTATAAATTTAGATTTGGCCATATTAGCCGCATTAAAATATGCACCCATAACTTCTGTGGATGTAGAAAGAAGTTTTTCTTTATACAAAAACGTACTATCGGACAGACGCCAAAATTTTCTGCCCGAAAACTTGGAAAAATATTTAGTTATAAATTGTTTTGCAAATAGTAATGAGAGGGTGTAATCTTTATAAATCTATAGCGTATAAGTAAATATGTAGTTTTTAAATAACACATAATTTTGAATGTTAAAATAATAAGTTTGTATGCAATTTATCTTTTTCCTATTAAAAAATTACAAGCATATATACTTTTTTTATATATTAATGTTATAATTTGGAATTAACACAGGTAAATAGAAGATTCAATATTTATGCATATTTTGCATATTTTGAATTAATAATGCATTATTGATGCATACTTTAAGATTTTTAAGTGCATATATATGTACATATTTCGGCATTTTATAGTGCATAAAATCCGCTCTCTCTCTCTCTCTCTCTCTCTCTCTCTCTCTCTCTCTCTCTCTATATATATATATATATATATATATATATATCATCTTTATCTGTTTTGCCTTAGTATTTTGCTTATATTGACTTCTTTATATAGTGCGCTCTGAAAATAATGGATAAGTTCATGATTTTCGAAATCGTTAATTTTGATTTTGATTTTATTTCGATTCCGGACTTTATGCTGTGTCGCACATGTAGAGGGCGCTGCGCACTTTCCGGATATGACGTCAAAGTTCATATTTTTAAATGGCAACCTTGTATGTTCTTGGCGAAAATCGATGCAACTCTTTCTCATGGGTCCAAAATGCCCTATTTATTGGGATTATTTGGAACAGTATGAGCGATATTAATTATTAAATGTGGCACAATTCGGTGTGGTGTTAGTCAAGAATGAAACTGGTGTGATTGAAATGTAGGCTTTTGTCAAAACAACAAACAACTAGGTAACTCGATATGGAGTTAATATTTTATTTTCAAGCGGCCGAAAACCGCATATTTATGTATCGTTATGGGTATACTTGAAGTACATATCTTTGACAAAAATCCTTTCAAATCTTATTTTATTTTGTTTTTGTTCAGTTTGTTTATTTTAATAAATGTTGTGCACTGTTTAGTACCCAGATTCTTAATTTAACCCAAACATTGACAACACTAACACCGCATCACATTACGAATTATGCTAATAATTATTATCGCGCATACTGTTTCAAATAATCCCAATAAATAGGGCATTTTTGAACTCAGGAGAAAGAGTTGCATTGATTTCCGCGAAGAACATACAGGGTTGTCATTTAAAAATATGAACTTTGACGTCATATCCGGAAAGTGCGCAGCGCCATCTACATGGGCGACACAGCATAAAGTCCGGAATCAAAATAAAAAGGGTGCTTAGAAGTGCTACTGGCCTGTAATTTTCTGTTAATTCCTTGTCCCCTTTTTGAAATATTCGGCATATCATGGCTTCCTCCCAGTATTTAGTCACTTCTTTTATTGTCCAAGTGAATATTTTTCTTTGCATTTGTTCGCACCCATATTTTATTAATTCCATTGGTAATCCACCAGCTCCCGGACCTATATTGTTTTTTGGTCCTTTTATTATTCTTTGCAAATGTTCCCAGCTTGATAGATTTACTTCCTTTTCTGTTCCCATCATTTTTAAATTTTCTTCTCTCCTTCACTCGTAAATATTTTTTCAATATACTGTTTATGTAAGTCTGCTATTTTCGCGTCTTCCATGTGTAACTCCCCATCTTCGTCTTTCTGTCCTATAGATTGTTGGTAACCTTTCTTCTCCCATTTTATTATTTTATAGAATCTCTTTGTGTTTTCGATTTGTTGGTTAATATTTTTTCTCTTCTTTCTTCTACATATTGTTTCAACTTTGTTTCTTGGCTTTTTATACTGTTGTTCTGATTCCAGTGTCTATTTCTGCAGCCAAAGCTGTTTTCCTCTTTTACTGTTTCCTATTGCTTATTTGCATTAGTTTTCGTATTGTTTTTTCTCTTCAATTGCTTTTCCACTTTCTTTTAAGGTTGTCTGGTATGTGTTGCCACTTTTTTTATATGTCGGTTTCAATGTTATATCTTCTTAGTCTCTGTTGTAGGTCTTCGGAGTACTTTCTCTGTATCTTTCCTTTCTTTCTACTTTCTGTTATGTGTCCCCTCGGATGGGGTTACGTTTTCGTATGTGTTGGTTTGACCTGATTTGTTTTAATTTTAATCATGTAGAAGTTTGATACAATCTCTGCTCCCCTACAAGTTTGAATGTTTTTATTGTACGTATTTGATTGTCTTTTCAAGATTAGCACATGATCTATCTGATTTTTTGTTCTTCCATCTGGACTGCACCATGTTTGTTCATGTATGTTTTTTCTTTGTTGCGTAGTACTTTTAATTATTAGGTTATTTCTTTGCCTGTAACTGTTTCATATTCTTTTTCTGTTCCTATCTTTGCGTTTAGGTAGCCTACAATCAGCTTTATGTCCTATTTTGGCAGATCATTAATTGAGCTCTGCAAAGTCATCATAAAATTTTTCTTTTTGTTCCTCTTCCGATATTTCTGTTGGGGCGTATGTGTTGATTATGATCTTTTTCCTATATTGGCCTCTTAATCTTAATGTATTTATTCTTTCGTTTATTCTTTTCCAATCCACTAATTTCTTTTTTGTTCTTTCGTTCATTAGAAATCCTGCCCTACACCTGTGGTTTTGTAATTTTTTGATTTTCTTTCTTTCCACCCTCTCTGCTGTTACCATTTCCTTTGCCAATGCGGTCTTCATTGATCCATCCGTATATTCCGTCTTTAGGGTTTTGGTTGATTCTTGATTAGTACTTGCTTATTGGTGTCCCATTCACAGCTTATGCCATCTATAATCAATTTCTGGTATCCTATTTTTATTTTTTTCCCTTTTTCTTTTTCTTCTCTCATGATTTTCCTTAGTTGTGCTTGGGTTTTCCTTTTATCTCTGCTTAGATCATTTTTAACGTAGATGTTTGTATCCTTTAGTACACTTTTTCTTTTCATAATTTCTTGTTTGTCTTCCCACGAGTTTAGTTCTACTATTACTACCTGCTTGTTGTCTTTCTCTTGGACGCTAATGTCTTTTTAATTTTTAATGATAATTGAAGTTTCTCATTTAATAGTTGCTGCTCTACATTTTCTTCAATATGGCTCTCTTCAACTGACATTCCTTTTATTACTATCATATTTCTGCATTTTTCTTTTTCTTGTTTCTCAATTCTGGTTTCGAGATTGATAATTCTTGCTTGCACTTCTTCCCTTTCCTGTCTCCCTTCTTTTATCATTCCACTTTTGCCGCCTGGAACTCTTTTTGTATCTTCCCCAGTTCCGTCATAAGGTCGTTGTGCTTTTTGTTCGCTTCTTCTTTCAGTTCCTCTTCGACCTCATCTAACTTTTTCAATATGGCATCCATTTCTTCGACTTCTCCTCATCCTTCTGAATTGCTTTTTGATGCCTCGTCTTCTTGTTGCTTTTGTGGGTTCCTTTGTATTATTGCGCTTTTGCAAAAGGCTTTTTGCTCCTCCTACTACTTTTGCCCCGCTCTTCTGGAGATGTTGTCCCCTTTTCCTTTGATGTAGTCTTTAATGCCTGTTATATTGTACGATCTCGGTGTTCTGGATTTTCTCTCCTTTTTGTCCACGAAACTAGACTGCCGTATACTACCAACACTCCGCGATGAGAACTTTGCCCTTACCTTTTCGTTGGTAGCTGAGCTCTTCTCGGCGTATTGTTAGCCGATTGTTTAAGTTTAATATTCAATAGTAATTAAATCCTGTGTTTATGCAACATTTCAATCTTTAATGTGTATGATGTGTTGCCTATCTCACTTTTGTTGAAGTTGTGTTCTGACTTGGTGATTTTACTTATCTTTTCTTACCATTAATTGTCACATGCAATTTCCATCCTTATTGCCCATGTTCTTATAACCTTTAATTTCTGGATAATAAATTGATTTAGTCACTGTTCAGCTGTTCTTCTGTATTTCTTTTGTCAGTATTTTCTACCCATGTACTTTTACTGTTCCTTCAATTCTCGTGTGCTTCCACCCACTCGACACGGTAAAATTTGGCTTTATATCAAAGCAATTGACTTCTCGTACAAGGGTGTGAATGCACGGTTAACTCCGTTACTGAAACGGCGTATTACACATTTGGATTACGGAAGCCTACCATGAAGATAACACAAAGATTTTGGTGTCACTATTAGTTTCGACTCCATTCTAGAACAGCGGGGTTAACTTAGACATGACGTTAGATTATTCCTGACAAACTTGTGAGTTTTATATTAGTATATTACTATATTTCGTGACGGAGGGCTGAGGGATAAAACAGTTACATACGATCGTATATAATTACTTTACTCGTTACTTACTTCTGGCTCGTCACTTTATAAACGGAATGTGTGAATTTGTTTCAAATCTCTGTTAGTGCTGATGAAACCTTTCACCTTCTGCATGATGTATTGATTCCATTAAAAAGAAAGGTTATGCACCCAAAAGTTTAGTTATTAATAATAATATTTTCTTCCGTCCTTCTAATAGGATTCCTCCTAAATCTAGGACGGCGAAAACTACCAGTATCGCATAATCGCTGTACCAAGCGTAGAAAAATTCTTCCTCCATAGTGATGTCGATCTGTATATTAGGCTATATACTGTCTTTCAGCTATTGCTGCATTTTGAAAGCACTCGAAATAGACCGCAATCATATCAACGGCACTTGTGAAAGGTAGTTTAAAAAATATCCGTAAACCAAGTTGACAAGAATTAAACTACGTCTAATAAATATTTGACGTGTCTGTACAATGTTACTTAAAAGTTTTGCAACGTGTCTAACCTACCAAGTAACATAAAATTGGAGAAATTAGCTAGCTCAGCTAGTAATTCAGGCAAACGGTTCTGAGAGCGCAGAGCACTCGGATAACGTGGGTGTTTTGAAGCGTTGATAAAGAATAGATAGATGGTTAGGTTAGTTATACAGCAAGAATATAACTGTAGGCAGAAATATTAGGATAACAGGGATGAAACAGGCGCCAAAAGCTTTAAAGAAATTATTATTTGTTGAAAGAGAGGCCCTGTAAAGATTGAATCAGGGAAGCAACAGGAGTAGCAAATAAACGACAGTTCCCTCAACCAGCGTAAATTCATTTATAGCTCTCCCAATAATGAATAATAGTTGTATATAATTTAATTTTAGATTTCTTATACTTGGACGTTGATTTCGTTTCCCCCAGAGGCTGGATCTTCGTGCATGCACACAGAACATGCATTTATTTCCCAAAAAAACACTCCAAAAGTAAGTATAGCCCTATCCTACTATCACGATATGAAACAAATTGGTACTGACGAGGGCATGTCGCGAGATTTTTTTTGTACAACTTATTAATTTATAAATAACCACAAAAGAACCTACTAATCCTCACTGTTACGTTGAAAACCTAAAAAGGAAGATTTTATTATATATATATATATATATATATATATATATATACAGTGCGTTTAATATAATCGGAGCACTCAATAACTCTTTTGTATTGCGTTTCACAAGAAAGTGTTTAAATAGTTTTTTTATTCATTTACAAATACTCTATTAAGTGCTTGGTTTAGATAATTTTTTAAGCTTCCGGTTTGACCGGAAGCGCACATAATTTTATTTTTTTAAATCACACTGTATATATATTTTTGCATTTTGCATTGCTTATTATTTTCTCAATACATACGTATAAAATTCTTATAGGGTTTTATAAAAAAAATTAGGGAAAAATGCCATCGAAAGTTTTTCAATTTTATTATACGATTAGAAGAATCAAACAAAACCGTAGGCAGCGTACGTCAACAAAATCGCATCGCAATTGTTTTTTCGTTTATTGCAATTGACAATCTGATAAAAGTTTAATTTGATTTCAATCGAAATAATTGTTTAAAATGAATAACGGTGAAAAAGTTGACCTGTTGTTAATTTTCGGTGAATGTAAACGTAATTCTCGACGAGCGGTAGAATTATACGCACAAAGATATCCCAATAGACACCATCCTTCCGAAAGTTACATACGAAAAATTGAACAATATCAGTTGGCTCAATTCACAGGACATTAAAAAAATTCAAAATGCTGCCGTATAAAGTCGATTTGGTTCAACACTAGCGGCCTCAAGACTGATTGGAGATTAACTTTGATTGCATGGATAGTTGAGCAATGTGATCACAATCCATTATTTTTAGATCATATTTTATGGACAGATGAATCCAAGTTTACAAATAATGGAGTTATTAATAAACAAAATAATCGTTATTGGTCTGACGAAAATCCTCATAGGTCAATGGAAATTAACCATCAAACCGTACGGGGTCCTAATGTTTGGTGCGGTTTAATTGGAAACCAATTACTAGGGCCTTATTTCTATGATGGTAATCTAAATGCCAATAGGTATCTTGAATTTTTAGATAACGTGCTACCAACAATGTTCGATGAGTTTCCTCTGCTTCTGCGACAACAATTGTATTTCCAGCAAGGTGGAGCTCCAGCTCACAACGCGTTGATAGTAAAAGAATGTCTTAACCAAACGTTCAATGAACGATGGATAGGAACTAACGGCCCGATAGAATGGCCAGCGAGATCACCGGATCTTACACGGTTAGACTTTTTCTTGTGGGGTCATTCATACACCAACAGTGGTGTATGCCGATCCACCTTTAAATGTTATAGACTTAAAGAATAAAATTACAGCTGCATGTGTTAATTTAACTACGCAGCAAATCAAAAAGCAACTAACCATGAACTCAGGCGACGATTAGAAGCATGTCTAGAACAGAATGGTGGCAACTTTGAACAATTTATTCGCAAATTATAACTGATTTTGTTTAATTTTTCTAATCATATAATAACATTGAAAAACTTTCGATGGCATTTTTCTCTAATTTTTTTTATAAAACCCTATAAGAATTTTATACGTATGTATTGAGAAAAAAATAGGCAATGCAAAAATGCAAAAATATATATACAGCGTGATTTAAAAAAATAAAATTATATATATATATATATATATATATATATATATATATATATATATATATATATATATATATATATATAACCAGTAATAATTTAATTCAGAAAGGTGACGCTCCGACTTGCCTTTCGTTTCACAATATCCAAACACAAACCCCCCTTAATTCAAATTCAATTATATAAATAATCGGAGAACCTGGTTCAGTTCATTATATTACTCCTAGCATGCCTATGTGAGTAACTAATCAAGCAAACTCAGATAAGAGTGGTATGAACACTCTTATCCCTAATGAAAGCAAATTTGTGCTTAAAAGCTAACAAACAGTGTAAATAATACGACATACACAACCGGTATATACAATTTATGCTTTGGGTTACTGCGTACGATAGCGTAAATAGTATTTAATTGTTAATAAGATAATATCAAAGATGGAAACTAAAGGCTAAAGCATCACTAGGTGTTTTATGTAACAGTTCATTTATAAGTACTTCAAATACAGTGCACAAAATATTATTATTATTTATTATTTATAAAAGCTAAATTGTTTCGGATAGCAATACGACAAAGAAATTGCAACAAAGGTAAACAGTTCAGTAAGAATAATCTGTAATATAATTAACTTAAGTGCACTTAATCTTTTGTAGATTCTGTAGTGATCCCTGTTCAATGCCGTGTACAGTACATAACAGGTTAGAAAGTAAACTCGACAATGCAATGTTTATTAATATAGGCGATGAAGGAAAAATCTGGTTGTGGAACGAATGCTCCAGCTTTAGTTGGTACAGTTTAAGTTCTATCGTCATAATTGCAGCACACCTACCAGTAGTCATTTGCCAGCAGTCCCCGTTAAGAGCATATTGTAGCAAAACCAAAATTGAGACGAAAGGTACATTAACGGATATTCAGCGACTACGTCAAGAAAACGAAGAGAACGACAGACGAGAAGAAAAAGCTAGAAATAACGTAAGATATATAATAGCAATTTATTCCTATAACGTTGTTTCACCTCTATAGATCGAAGACGAGCTATAATGTGATAATTTACCACAAACTGGTTAAATATACTTGTTTTAAAAGAAATATTCTAATTACAACGAGATTGAAGAAAACCGAGCTAACTTACCATGTGTGTGCAAGTAACATTTTACTGCAACCGCTCCAATAGCGATTTTATTACCTTACCAAGTAAAGAAGCATTTTTTTCTATGAAAAATTCTCATCTATAACTGGTGATTTACATCGAGAAAACAGCAACCAGAGAAATTTTTCTAAAATGTATTTTACATCACACAAAATCGCCTTTTAGAAACCACACCTTAGCAACAAGGCATTCAACAAATTTTTCTTATCAAATTTTTGGTTGTAATCAAAATGTTAACCAGATATATTTCAATAAAGCACGTTTAGTAATATGTAATTATTCAATGGTATCACCACCTAGTGGTGATTTAGCAAACTAACAGGTGTCTATAAAATATGTGAGTTTAAAGCGAACCAGAACCCACGTATAGATAGCACTATCAGGTTTATTTTAAGAACTTTTTATTAATGTAAGTACGATAAAGAAATAATTCATTCCATTATGAATTAAAACGTACATGGTAACGGCAGTAAATACATAAAATTCATATCATTAAGGTAGAGAAATAAGTAACGAGTAATCCTTAAATAGCAATCCAAAACATCAAGCCACAGAAACCTATTTAGTCTTGTTCTTTTCCAAACAGCAATACGAGAAAATTAAAAAAATCGAAAGGATACGATATCGATGATTACACGTTACAGTTTGTCTTTTGTTTCCGCGGCCTACTACTAAACATTGATAAGGCATTCTAAGACACGCTAGATGGCGGTATTTAATAATTGAACTAGTGATTAATTGAGTGCGTTTTATTTAAAATAAAACATGTAATATGTTATATTTTCTGGCTACCACTGTTAAATTAATAAAATTCGTTTAAGGAAGGTAAAAAGTTTGAGATAAGGGATTAATAAGCGGAAATCCAAGCAGCAAGTTTTCTACACCCCAACAAGATTAGAAGACTGTTTGGAACGTGACGGTAGGCAGTTTTAACGTTTATCGAGGCATTAAATACCTAATATTTTTGGGTTTGAAATCGAATTTTTGATATTTGAGCCTTACAGGGTGAACCACGCTATTAAACTTTGATTTCGATATAAATCTGAAACTAACAACAATACTAAAGTAAATCTTGCATCATTTTTATGGAAAATTTAATTTACTTTTTGATTTTGATATAATAAATACCTACATCACTGCAACTGAAATTTTCAATTTGTATTCCTGACGCCCCCTAGACATTAAAAATCACTGTTGGCCCTTAATTCCATTAACAGCAACTATCCCTTTAACATGAGATCAACATTTATCCAATTCGACTCAGCAAATCCAAACTTCGTCAATTAAAGTGTTTGATACGTGTAAATTTGGTTTATAAATTTATGGTCTTTCGTTACGACTCATTCTATAGGTTATTAGAAAATGGCAACATTGCCAATGAAATTCGTTTTTAATGGGAAGATTTTTCAAACGTGACCGTTTTAAATTCTGGTATTGGTAGAAATTAATCAGGCTTTCTTTTTTTGTTTTCTGGTACCTTCATAGAAGAAGGAAAAACGCCATTTTTGGCAAAGAAATTTAATGCGTAGTTAGAAGCAAATGTAAAATTTGGAAAAGGTTTCCTTAAAAATTTGATTGAACTTCTCAAGTAAAATTTTAACACAGCCTGTTGCTGGATTTAATCTTTTCCATATAAATAAATCCTGTTGGGATTTCGAATTTTAGTTCGGCTTTAATTTTTTGTTTCTACTACACCTTAGCTTCGTTCAAGAGGTAAGCTACTCACTTTCTTTTCTTATTTACTAGACATAACTTTGAAATGCATGTGTACATGTTTTGAAATTTTAATACAGCATAAAGATCATATCGTATAAAAATTTGGGTATTGATTTAAATTCTAACACAGTTGTCTTATATAGGTTTTTTGGTCCTTTACACATTTACTCAAGATTAACATCTTTCGTGCTTCCATAAGAGATAGTTAAACCATTTTTGACAGCACAATTGGATACCATTCATCCGAGGTGTGAAATATTAGTTATGGGTCTTCGAACCTGAATTGAAACTGTTTACGATTACTTCTTCTCCGAACACCTTCCGCATTAACTGAAGAAATATACGTTACACCTACGACTATTTTCGATAAGTATTTTGTTACACGCACACAAAAAAATTTACCTACGGTGAGTGACTTTTGTTAGCTTTTCTACATAACGAGGCTCTCGTTACCTGTACATTACTGGAATTCTTATAACAATTACATTACTGTGCGTGCTACATTGTATTAGTGTGTTTCCGCAATTATCCTATTCCTAAAATTAATGCTTATACTTTACTGTTAACCATTTCCTTAGTAATCGTTAGAGAAAGGTTAGACATTTGTAGCTGTAAAAGATAATTTGGGTTATTCCAAAGTTTCTCACATACTTACATTTAACTTTGCAGTAGAATTTGTACTTTAACTATCCATTTCTAACTGCTTTCTTATGTACTAGTTTTATTTTGATATCAAACCGTAGTTTGTTCAACCGTTAGAACTATCTGTGTCTACTGATAAGCGAACAGCTGTTTAGCTGACGGAACGCTACCATTTGAGTCGAAATGTACAATGTGTGTCATAAATTATGCTAACTGCTGGGGTTGTGTAAAAAGTTATTTATTTCAATTACTTTGTAAATCAAATTGCATATTTATATATGATCATTGGGGTTGTAGAAAATTTGTTACTTTTCACTGATTACAATTTAATAGTTGTTTATTACAAAACTGTTTGAATTAGGGTTTACTCATGTTAATTTTTTTTTTGTAGCCATATGCTTACTAATGAATGTGTCAATCTGTGTTGCGCTTTTATTAAATTCTTGCATTGTGATTGCCAAATCTGTAATGAACTTAGCCTTTCTGAATTTTCTAAACGCTTCATGCTTACTTTGTCTGTAATGCACATAGTAACTACATTGAGTAATTTTTTTTGCTTACATAATGTAAACAACAGGGTAGACATCTAGTGATAACTTTCGCTTTATATTTGGGGTTTATTTGCGTCCGGTTGATTGGAAACTGATTAGTCCGACGTGGAATATTGGTGTACAAGTGTTCAATTTCGGATAAATATATATACATGTTTGGGTATTCTTTTTTTTGGGGTCAACGCTAGATGCCCGACCGTATTGTGTCTGATTATGTAAATTTTAAGTATAATTCATAGTTTTTTTCTAGATTTGGTTGAAAGGTAAGTTGATTACTGGTAGTTTATTTTGTAGATATATTGTATCTTATGTATTATTGATTGACGTATTGGGAATATTTCCTGAAAGAATTGTATTTATGTCTGCGAGTTGGCGCTCCATTATTTTTTTGTTAGATACTTACGAAAATTTAATTACTATTATAAAATTTATGCTATTTTACAGTGGGTATATTAAATAAGTGGTGATAAACTATCGTAAGTTGTTTCGTTAATCCTGTGATCTACGATCAACTTCCTAACCAGTCCTTTGTCAGTGTGGACTTAGTTCACCATTTTATTTTAGTTGTCTCTTTTATCCTATGTGGCCGTAGCCCTTTTCTTGATAGAGGGGCGATATAAAATTAAATCAAGTGGTGCTCTTTTTAAATTCTATGTATATCTTTTCTCCTGCCAAAACGCCCATGCATCCAAGTGCTTAACCGACCGACTGAGATTCCGGCTAATTCGTTAATTTATGCTACAGCACTTTAGCCACAAATTTCTACGATTATCCCTTTGTGCACGTAACATGTTAAAAAAATCTTCATATCGTTATAGCTTTAAAACGAAGAAAGATATCAACGTGCAGTTTTTACGTTTGATGAAAATTTAATCTACTTTTCGAATACTATGGCAAAAATATACCGTGTGGTTTAAATTTTCGGAGCAAGATGAGAAAAGCTGATCTGAAAACAAATTGCGCCCTCTAGCACTTTTATTAGCATATATTGCGTAACAGCGGGAACGGTAATTTAAAATACCTACATTCTTCCAAGCAAGCTTTATTTTACTAAAATTGAATAAGTGGTTTTGAATTTACAGCAATTTTAGTGATTACACTTTCAATAGCTTCCTCCACTCTTACTGTGGTCAGTACGCCAATAACCCTTAAACCAAAATTACGTAGAATTGTGCAAAGGTTTACTTTGAGAGAAATTTAAAATTTTATTATTTCATTTTTAATTGCTCAAGCGGTGAAATAATTTCCAGCATTTTGTCATGGCCACATTCATAATAAAAAAATTTTCACTTTTGTTGTCAGATTGACGGGTCCGGAGATTCAGTAGCTTACCTCTCTTATTTGCCCACCCTGTCCAATACGTTAGTAAACGTTCATCGAAACAATTGTAATATTTAAGATAATGAAAGTTTGGTGGGACGTCACACATGTTGTCACCGTAAAACACAGAAATGTACTAACATGAAATAATTTATTATATACAATATACACATTATAAATCGTTGAGGTAGAAAGAAGTAACCCATTTTTTTTAACTAAACCCAGTTAGGTTCACATACTCGCCGCGCTCAGGCGATGGCCGTGTTCTTTACCTGTAAAGGTATGGTTAACCAGGTCAAGTTATTAATCTTGAATGAGAAAGACTGTGAGATATAAATAGAGATGGAGTATGTATAAAGCCAGTGTCATGTATAATGTAAAACATATTAAGTCAAACTGTAGGAAAGTCTAAGATTGTGAATGTAATAAATTCAAGTGAATGTCGGAATATTTTAATTAATGATGTGCAGTAGTTTCTAAATAAAAGTAAATCAGAATATGTTGGTGTCTGTCGCCTCAATTTAATTTCGAACCACTCGTAAGAGTTGGTGGACCAAAGAATAATGATGTAATGCTTGATTAGGAGGAATGGCATATACTCATGGACAATAATGTAGTAATTACAAATTATTGCTACTCATAGGGCAGGTAATGGCTCCCAAAAAATATCGCTTCGAAATCGTATGAAACTATTAAAAATAAGAAAGTTGTTTGTATCTATTATTGTGAAGAATCAAAAATCTATTTAGGATGGGAGTCGATTAAACTGGTTGTGGAAACTTCTTAACGAATTAAGTTACCGATTGCATCTACTATAAAGTAAGGGATTTTATGCGTTTTACAGTAAAATAATAATCGCGGGAATGGAAATGCCATGCGATGACCTATATAAGGTAATAGCGCATTGCAAGATTAATATCATGTTAATGCAGCATATGTTCTGGAAGATGTAGAATTTGGCAAGGATAATATAAATATTAATGTAATAAGTTGCCAAAGCTATAAAGTCGAAAAAGTGGGGTAAGGTGCATATAGAGAACAGGAGTAGTAATAAAAGACAGTAAATATGTGGATGTGTTACAGAGTCCTGGCCTACAGTTGAAAGTTACCATGTGGAAGGGGTACTTGTAGTGATGAGTATTTAGATAATCTGGTATACAAGGATGGTGAAGAGTGTATTTGCTGTATGAAACTATTAATAGAAAACCTTAAATAAATATCAATTGAGCAATTTGTACACGAAATAAAACGAACATTTATCGAATTATACTTCATCAAATGGCAACTCACCAAGTGAAAGAGGTGCGGATTAATTAATCCAAAAACGTAATTTACTATATAGTAGAATGCGCGTTGGCGAAAAGTCAAGTGCGAAAAGGAGAATGAGAACAATAATCACGTTTTAAAAAATGAATAGAAGAGCAGTAACATAATAGAAAATGCGTTTATTCTCCCTAGAATGTACAAAACCCTTTATTTACTTGAGCATAAGGTGGCATTTCCACTAAATCAGCTTGACATAGATCATTTAAATTTTTTGTACCACACAACGTCGCGAAAACTTCTACTTGTTGGTTTATGCAGTTCTGCAACATCCGCTTTACTCATTTTGTCACTTTGGATTTTAGTATGATCTCTTTTGTAAATTTGACACCTCCTGGTGACTCACATCTGCGTAACGTATAGTTTGATTAACTATGAACAGAAGATGAAGTGTATAAAGAAACAAATATGTGCCGTCTATGCCCAATGGAATATCGTTTTATTCTGCAATAGACCTTGTAAGGTAAAATTAATTTCATAATATAAGTGATCGTGTTTGGTGTGATGATGAATAATGTGTTTAGCAATTATATCTATTGTGATTTGCTGGTAAAGATATCTACCATATTTATCTATTGGTTTCACTTCTGGATATGTTGTAGCATCTGTTGTGGTGGTCTTTGTAACAGTAGCTTTCTTATTATGTCGCAATATTTGCATTCCATCTTCTCTTTTGGAGATAGCAGATAGCAGATCTTGTGGCAGGAGATGCAATAGATGATGTAGAACGTTTTGAAGTAAGGGCTTATTGATCTCAATATATATAGTACTATTAGTTCTTTGGATTTAATCGTCTGGGTTGTAATTACGACGTGCAACTTTTGTATGACGCGAAATGTCTCAACCCCGTTGTCATGTGTGGTATTCAATATCCGCAATTAAAGTTCCTTCTGCAAAACTTGGTATAGTGCCAGGAACATGAATACCGGTGTTTTTAGTATTGCATAGGTTTTAGGTGTATCACGCAGCAATATTTTATTTTCATGTGCAGTTGGCTCAGATTTTCCTAATCCTGGTGTAAAGGGTTCAGAGTGATTATTCATTTTGTTCATGGCATGCTACATCACCAAAAATCCTTATTGAGTAGTTGCGGGAACTACTAGGTGATACAACATCACTATTATCACTATATTCAGAATACCCGATCTCTTTTATTGGCGTCGTATAAAGATTTGCAGTATACATAGACATTTTCAAAGCGTAAACCATTCGGATGTTCTAATAAGGTAATCATAACAATTGTTTTCCCACAACCAGATGAACCGACGATTATACCTCGCTTACAACCATCTTTTAGTCGACCACCTTGTTTAAGATCAAAACTGTCATAATTTGTTATGGGTAATTCAGCATTTTGCGGAATGTAACGGATGTCGCCTATTATATTACTGAACCACATATTGCGTGATTCTCGTTTGATATACATATGAGTATCTCATGGTTTAGTAATACACTGTCAGTCAGTGTGTTATGAAGTGCTGTACTTGGTATAATAACAAGAAAGGAGAATTTGGATTAAATAACCCCTTAGTAAATACAGGAACGACTAGCTCGTCACATAGCGGACAAAGCTTTGCAAGAAAAAGCTTAGAAAAGCTTTCGTTCCACAAACGCTACCTTTGGTGAAAGAGCAGATACATTGAGCATAGCCGATCTAATAAAATGGAAAACCACAATGGAAATCGGAAGCAAATCACGAGCAAGGAAGCGTTTCCAGCGAAATAGCCCAATTTCGTATAACACGGCAGACTGTCCAGCACGACGTCGTGTTGGTGGAAAACTTCGATCAACTTTAAAATCTACGATACAACAAGCCTTAAATGTCTTAAAAAACCAAACGAATTTGGGCACATAAGAACAGGGTATTGCCAATACCAAGACGTAGGGAATTTGTACCTCTCATGTCCCTGTTTGTAGCATTACGCGCTTTAGGTTCTTTGGGTGTGGGTGCAGCTGAGGTTGAAAAAGCGATCACTGAAGCAAAATCTGTCTTAGGTAAACGCTTACACATAAAACCATATAAGTGGGATTTAGATTTATGTTTGCAAGCGCATTAAAAAACTTCTCGCACTTAAGATATATACATACATATATATATATATATATATATATATATATATATATATATATATATATATATATATATATATATATGCGAGATAATTTACCTACGCGAACCAATATGAATGAATGTGGCATCGTAAATTTGGATGATTAAAATAACAAAGGAACACATTGGACGGCCTACATGAAGCATAGGACACGTTAATCACGTATTCTCAACGTGCTGTTAGCAAAAACACAATTAATTATAATTTTACCTAGGTGCAAAACTCCAATACATACGGTTGAGGTCGTTTATTCTTACGATTTTTGTATGAAAACGTGTTTTGAATGTCAGTAGTTGTTACGTGGTCGTAATGTCGTATGCATTTATATTTATTGGTAAAAGTTTTGTCTTGCAAGCCAACCGCAACCTTCCTATTTGTCTCGATAATGAGTCAGAATATGTAATGGGATTGACTAGTTTGGAATCCTTCTATACTGTACAAAACGTTACTTCAAAGAATAACGAACTTGTATTTGGAAAAGATAAAATAACAATCGCGGATGTGAATAAACACATTAATGAGACAGTGAATGATCCTCGAGGATTTATCGATTTACGAGCAATTACGAAAGCAACACATGGCATTAACTCAAATGTAGTAAATTCTATAGGACCTATGATTGGATATAATGAAACGGTTTACAAGGGTGGAAAAGTGCATCCATCTGAAGATTTTATTAAGATCGTTAAAATTAACTCATTAATTATCGAGTGCAATATAACAAGTAGCAGTTTAAAAAATCGAGAGGCATCCGACATTATTCATCAATTCTTTACTAGTGTACTAGCGGGATATAAAATAATTGAATCTCCTCATCATGTTATCTATTTACCTATAACCACATCAACCATTTAAACCATAACACTTAAAATAGTAGACCAAGTTGTAGATCTTATCAATTTTAACGGGGAAGTTATAAAGATAGGACTACATTTAAAGAAAACATGGTGACGTGATATAACTGTGCAGGAAACAGGATAAGTCAAACTATAAAAGATTGAAGAGATTCCGTGAGTCAGTAGACGGTCGTTGATCAAAGCATTGACAGCGCAGAATAAAACATACGTGCAACATCTTAATTATACAGTAATACAATAAGTATCTCAAAAGTTAATTAAAAAAATTGAAAAATTGTCGGTCATAACGTTTGCAATCAACGATGAACTCAGAATACCCAATCAGGAAGACATAGACTTTATATGAGAAAGTTATATCTACGTAGAGGGAAGATTGTTGAGGGAGGATCATATAGTCTCTAACACTGCTCGGTTGAATTGCATTTTTATTAAGTGAAATGAGATCCGAATTATACGGAGCAGTGGTAGGTTCCGTAACCAAACTTGGACTATTGTCAACAATGAAAGGATTGATATCATTGACACTAAATGATCTCGCCCGTCATAACAATTATTGTTGGTTTCCTACATCAAACAGTCACTAACAAATGCTATAGGATATTTTAATTATTGTGCACCTTTTCGAATGCTACTCGGCTTTGCTGAATATAATTACAACATCGTCATTTTGAACATCAGACAAGAATTGGTTTTAATTTTCAGTAACATTGATACTGATGCAGTAACTTCAACTGTTGAGAAAACATTAAAAGTTAACAAATCCGATATATTGATAAGTTGGACGCATCATTCTAGCATTAGCGGAGGAATTGGCGTTAACGAGGCACGTTGATAAAAATGTAAACACTCCAGCAGACCTTAAAAGTTGGCAAGCGTACATATTTCCGGCCGAATCAACATACGTGAACAATAAAACCAACTGCTAGTATAAAAACACCTAGATAAATCATTGTAGAATTTCAAACAGGTCGAGAAAATATTGTTTCTCAAGATATGAACAGATTAGATAAATAATATTAGGGTATCTCTTAGCAGGGACCGTTACCCGTATGACAACTTAAACCTTAACTATGATAACAATTGCTTTGCAACGTTATGAGATGTTTGCTAAATTCCAAATGTCATATTGTGAAAGGGATTACAATTTACGAGAGTCGCACCATTGATAGTGGTAAACTGCTCTAAGTAAAAATAGGTATTACACTCTAAAGCATCGTGTAGAATTCGACACATCAGCCAACCTGCTTGCCATTAGGATAGGGACTAATAATGCGTAAGTTAAAAAATACATATAGCACAATTATAAAGTTTCAGTACCCAAACGATTCCTTCCTTCTGGATCATACAAATTCATTTCCCTAGCAACCTGCAGTATACCGCTCAAAGGATCAACTTTCTCCAATTCCGGACCTAAAGGCAATTTTGTTTAACATCTCAGTATGTGTATATCATGTAAGGTTGATCTAAACACGAGCACTTTACACATTACTCCTTCATCAGGCGCCTCTGCAACAGTTTTGTAGCCTTCTTCTGGTAGTACTTTTTTAATATTTCTTTACTGTATACAATATGGATTTGATCCTGTACCATAAAAATTTGAATAGCTTCCCCTGCATACTCATTTCCCATTTTTTCTACGACAAAAGTATTAGTAGTAAACCGTGTACATCGCTTTGATAGCTAGAAGTTCACATTCATGTAAACTATTCCGCATGTGTGCATACATATCATCAGTAACGTACCTTTAGTACTCTAATCACTGCGTAATACCCCGTAAAGAAACACTCGTTCACAACTTTGGAAATACATACAATATTAAATCTAACATACACAGATCTGTCATACGTAACAACCTGTTTTGACAATTCTGGCACGAATAATTTGCCAGTAAATTGGATGAAATGTTTAAATTATGGTTTTGCCACGTACCGAGCTCTTCAGTGTGTGGTTTTTAGAAGTAATCAGCTGTACGATCGGTTCAATAGTGTGCCTCTGCGAATGTGGAGTAGTAGATGAAGCTCTTAATCAACACATGGATCGTTAAAGACAAAGTAGAGAATCTTTTAAGGAGAATTCTTTTATGCATTCGCATCAGAACAGGTTATTTTCACCTGTAAAGACATTGTTTTAACGTTACAGCTCCAATTTAGCATTACTTCAGAATAAGCAATGAAATAAATATATACCTATATGGGTAAATTTACAAATTACCCTGGCACGATCAATTTCATTAAAATGTAAAAATTTAAATAATGTATATACATTAAAATTTATTATTAATTTTACTGAATAACATAAATGTAAACAATATGAATAGATGTAAACTCTTCACCATTAACACTCGATCTAATAAAAGTACGTGTAATCTTTTATAGGAGAATTCTTTTAATGGTGTGCTTTAAACGTTATACACTCTAAACTGTTTTCGTTAACAGCTTACAAGTTTATCTTACGTCAGTAGTAATGTTTCAATTGAAATAATTGTATAAAGATGTAGTAAAACAAATATTTGCGTCAATTTGAAAAATTAAAACATAAACATAAGCCTGCTAATTAATATAATCAGTATTGAAAAGTATAATACCATACTATAAAATATGAGTAAAGAATAACTAGGTCATTAAAATTAAATATTGTTATAACTGCCTCAAAGATGACAAACCAGTAACACTCTTACGTACGAAATGCTAACAATGAAATTTGCCAGCCAAAAACACATTTAACAAAATTTAATCGAGTTATGATGTAAGTGTAAAGTTTCACATCTAATCATAAATTTGTTAACATGTGCAAATATGTACTCATTTAACAGTAAATTTTATTAGAATTCAATTTAAGTTATACGTTTCTCAAACTGTTAATTATACAGCTTATGTTTATGTTTTAATTTTAATTTGACAAAATTGTTTACTAATCTTTAACAATTTAAGAAACATTACTACTGACAAGATAACTGTAAGTGTTATGAAACGTTTAGATAAATAACACCATTAAAAATCCACATAAATAAAAAGTTTACCTCGAGCAGGATTTGAACCTTCGGCATGTACTTTGCTAGAGCACCTCTCTAACAAACTGGGCTATCGAAATCAAGCCCCAATCGATGTATATTTTGTCTTTATGTATGTAGAAAGTAGAACTGATGTAAATTCTAAATATAATGAGATTGCAGTCAAATTACTTATATTAATAGAATGTCAGCCTGCAATATCGCAAGGATTCACACATACCAAAGTAACTTGACTAATTAATAATAACTTTCAATTACATACTTACTTTTGAACTTATTCGTTCAACAAGACTTTAATAATGTTATTAAAATTAATACATGTCTTATAATTTGTTATAATTTCGAAAAAACAATAACGTTAATTTCAATTCAATAAGAATTCTTCGAATGGCGATCCAGTTACTTCTTGACCATACGAGATTCTGTTTGCGAATTCTAAAATCACTATACCAATGATATATCGTTTATACCTCGAATTTCCTTAGTTATTCAACTTTTTAAAATGTAAAAAATGTATGTCAAGGTATATTTTTGGTTCCGCTCCTACCAATCCGCCTATCTGGAAAGCACTTCTCTAAATATTGTCGAACATTACGTGCAAAATGCGGCGGTGCTCCATCGTGTTGAAACCAAATAGTATTGTTTGGTGCATTCGGATTTCGATTATTTGGAAAAATACCAGCAAGTTCAAGAATCAGATCATTTCGCAGAAATTTTAAGTATGTGTTTCTAGTTAGCGTTTCTTAGAAGAAATATGGGCTGATTATCCGTTAATTAATTATTCCTGCCCACACGTTTAATTTTCTAGGGTAATACGTGTGTGCCTAAACTACCCAATGGGAATTTTCAGTATTGCAATACCTCCAATTCATAAAAACAAATTTTATTACTATTATTTTTACGCATTTATGAGAAAATTGTCTTTTTTATACTAATAAAATAAAATAAATAAACCAGTTCAAAATTATAATAAAAATTGCGCACTATTAAAGAAATTACTGCATACAATGGGATTTCAGATGAAGTGGTTATGAATGTAGTTAGGAAACAAGCACATAGGATGAGGGTTAAGAATGTAACTACATTAGGAAACGCTAGAGAACAAATAGCAGCAAAGTATGTAAAATTACCAAACTATCCTGCTTATACAAAAGGTCTATCTAAAATATTATCCAAAATTAATATGAAAACAGTCACAACTTCTGACAAAAGTTTCCAAACTCTTTTAGGCATTACAAAAGATCAAGTGGATACGTTGGGATAGGTCGGGAATTTATAAAATTAATTGTAAAAATTGCGAACACGTCATATATGTGGGGCAAACTAACGACCTATCAAAATTCGCTTTAAAGAACATTTAGCTCATTTAAAATACAAATGTTGGAACAAGTCTTACCATAGCCCTACATATGTTTGATATAGGTCATGTAGTAGATAAGGTATACTTAATGAAATATGATAGTAATAAGCACGAACTTGATGGTTATGAAAGTTCAGGGATCTTCAAAAACAAACAAATTCTAACGAATAATGACCATTAAGGACATTCGTGCTACTCAGAACTCATTAAACTTTCAAAACTTTCACTTTCACTTTCATGGGATAAGCAACGAGGTGTTACTCGCGGATGGTATGTATATTAGAAATTCTCTGTAGTCCGTCCCAGTCCACCGATGATGATGATAGCTTAGCTATTGAAACTCGTTCGGTGTTTTTAATTTTGTGTGATACGTGGGTGTATTTTGTTTGTTATAGATCCTGCCACAGTTCCAGATTTTTCAAGTTCTAATTAAAAAAAGTCATACAAAATGCATCTTTTTGCATTTTTAGCCATAAAAACCCTTATTATGAACGGATTTTTAAAATTGCAAGTGTGTTGAATTCCGAATCCTTAGAGCTTTCATTTTATATGTAACAAGTGTCGTACTTGCATTTAAAAATAGATGGCGTAAGTTAGAATATGGACATAAAGAGTGTTTTTAAAAATAGAAATTGACCTGTTCGAGAATTTTTAAAAAATAAACTTACTTTCGTTACTTTTGGCTCGCAGTGTATATAATAATTAAATTGAATCAATTTAGATCCTAGTTGATAGGTTATTAGCATAGTTAATGGTTTACTTTAATTATACCCGAGTCTTCTGTTGGGATCAAATTCTTCGTCTTGCCACTAGTATGCATTTAATGAATTTAATGCATGTAAGTTTTACTAAATAATATGGGATACTTGTCAGCGGTAATTCCGGATGCCTACTATCAGGCTGTCTACTATTTCATATTCATTTGAGTTTTGTCCGTTCGTTTTACTTATTGCCCTTGCTGTATTTGGGGGATCTGGTATAGAATTCATGGCGTCCAATAAAGGTAATTTTAAGATTTTCGTTCCAGAGAAGCGTTTTGTCTGGATTGATTTCCCTACACAGTCTAGCGATCATCATACTATCTTCCGTTAGTTCTTTTGCGCAGTATCGTACTTTGTATACTTAGATTAAATTATTTACACAAAGTAGCGGTTAAGGACTCAACAGGAAATCATAATATTACAAAATACAATACTTTTCATTCTTAAAGTATTTAAATTAACAAAAATGATTCTGTAGCTGATATCTGGAAGTTACGAAGAAATAAATACGAATTCATTCCGGGAAGGACACAATAAGTGACTGACAAAGACAAACTTTACACCGATTGGAGCTTGCATCTCGATAGCACAGTTGGTTAGCGCGGTACTTTAGCAAAGTACAGGTCGTAGGTTCAGATCCTACTCGAGGTAAACTTTTTATTTATGTATTTAATGAAATTAATAATTTTATTTGTTAACGGACAGTAGAGGTTTATATTTTATCTACAATTCCAATTTATTTTTCCCGCTTTAGAAATAATATAAATGAACAGGAATACTTATGAGATTTAGACAGGACAGATGGTTTAAAAATAAAATTCCTGATGGTGGATCGGGAGATAGTAAACGTTATTTGTGGCGGTGGTTAAAATTTTGGCCATCTTATGGGTAACTAAATATTCATTTTCTGGGATTATCGAAACTTGAATTACTGGAATTTATTTTATATATCAGCAGTAGTCATTCGAGCTTTAAATATTTATCTAGACAAGACATATAATCTTCGTGTTTAACAACTGGAGTTCAGGATTTATTTACAGTCTCGGGAATATCTATTTTAACGGGATTTTCCAGATTTGGCTGGTTTCCCCGCCCATTTGTGTTACGTACGCGGCAGAGGGACAAGTTAATTAATCAAACGGAATACATCCTTCGATTAATACGAAGGATGTTAGACTGAACAGGTAGGAAAATATCTGCACAGAAATTTCACCTTGCGGGCATCCCCAGTGAAATTATCAATATTTTTCAGGCGGTAACCTAAAGGCAAAGGGTGGGACTTCTTGTTCTAGTAGGCATTTGTTTACGCTAGGCATACACCCGAGTAAGTGTACAGGTGTGTTGGTGTTTTGCAGACGAGATTGAGATAAATATTCCAACGGAAATTGGCTTGGTGAATATGATTCGGAAAATTTATGTCACCCCTGAATGGGTCGGCAGATAGAAATAACGGATTGAGAAGTCAATCGAGAAGTAATTAGTTTCACGTTGCACGTACACTTATATAAGAAGATAATGGGGGTGATACTTTGGTGAGGTTTCTTGTGTCAAAATCTAAAAATTATTCCTAACTACGGGAGAAGGGGAAAAATTAATTGTTGTAATTAATAGGAATTTATATGCAAAAATAAGTGGGTAAATTAAATAATTAACTTTAGGTTATTATAAGTTTTTGTTATGAACGAATAAGTTCAAAAGTAAATATGTAAAAAAATAGTTGTTATTTAAAATTTATGTAAACTTTTTATTTGTCTATTTAATAACATTAATAATTAATAGTTTTTAATTACATATTTATTTTTGAACTTATTCGTTCATGATAAAAACTTATAATAATTTAATATTATAATATGCTTTGGTATGTGTGAATCCTTGCGATCTTGCAGGCTCAAATTCCATTAATATAAATAATTTGATTGTTGTCTCATTATATTTAGAATTTACATCAGTTCTACATACGTAAAGATAACATTTACACAGATTGGGGCTTGTACTTCGATAGCGCAGTTGGTTAGCGCGTTACTCTAACAAAGTTCAGGTCGTAGGTTCAAATCCTACTCGAGGTAAACTTTTTATTTATGTATTTAATAAAATTAATAATTAACTTTAGGATTTACGTAAGGATACTGGGATCTTTTCATACCACCCTTTCTTCCTCTGGAGTACGTGAAGAACAGAGTAAAATTTTCATACGGTATTACTCTCATTTATAAAGGAAGTTTTGCAAAAAGTAATGAACTTTTACTTACATGTATACAACTCTTTTCCTATGCTAAGGTTCGTTCTAAATGAGTTTCTCAAGTATTTATTTCTAGCCCACTTATATTTAAACTGTATAAGTTACATTTTCATAATCGTTTATTTTCTGGACATCTGTATTATCCTACTACATTAGAAGCAAAGAAATGATTCTCTTTAATTGCCCAAAATATTAACATGGCTGCTCAAGGTACAGCCAAATACACAAAGGGCTGGCTTTATAATAGACACTGACCATAGAGATGGCTTACTGTCCTATATATGTTGTTTTTTCACTGATGCATGGCCTATACTTGAAACAAATTTGCAATTTTCACTTGATATCACGCCCGCGCTAGATAAACAGTAACAGATTTATTTTACAAATAATTTCAAACCTGATTCTCTTCGTGGCATGCACGTGATTGAACCCTTAGTATATCTATTTACAGTTTCGTCTAAGAAGATAACGTCAAGTGTGTTTACGGTCTTGTGCAAAACTGCCTTGAACCCTCTCTTATCTACTTTGTAAGAGAATAACAGTGGTGCGTAAAGTTATGTAATTATGAAATCCGATAAATAATTCTATTTATTTTTAAATGAATATTTGATAAATTTGTTTGTGATTTAAATAACCAAATTTTACAAGATAATACCAGAAGTGTCATTTTATTTAATATCTTTAGACGCAGCGGTTTGTTAGCCATGTGGACCAAGGTGATCATATCATTGTCAATTTTACCTTTCTTTAACGCTCTAGGTGAGTTTAGAAACTTTTTTACACGGGTACTGATCATAACTGTTTTAGTTCCATCTCCTCCTAGAATAATAAAACAACCACCAACGGAACCACAACTTTTCCAAACAGGCACTACCAAACCTTTTATTTTAGAATGTGAAGCACATGGCGAACCTATTCCAAAGTATTGACGTAAGAATTGTTCCGAATTGTTTTAAAAAATTTATTGTTTCCAGATATAAATGGTTTAAAAACGGAAATCTGTTTGAAATCAACGAAAATCGTACCGCTCAACAACCTGGGCGCGGTACATTGGTAATGACAAATATGGCAGAGAGTGATTCTGGTCAGTACCAGTGCATAGCTGAAAATGAATTGGGTTCCGCTATTTCAAATTCAGTTTTTTTGGTTAAAAAGGAATCGTATTCATTTGGAAATATTGAACCAATTCGTGTAACGATAAATGAAGGTGAACCTTTGAAACTTACCTGTAAAAAACCTAAGGGTTGGCCAAAACTTAAAATGTTTTGGATATTTCTGAACTCAGATGGATCCTTCCGCGGTATAGATAATCCTAGAATATCTGTGGATTATGATGGAAGTTTGTGGTTTTCTCATGTCTTAATGGAAGATGTGAATAATAGCAGTATATTGATTTGCGCAGCGTACGAAACTATCGTATCATATAAAATAGGGACCAAATTCTTTATTGATGTACTTCCATCAGATCTTCCTATACAGAGTGCCCCTAAACTCCAATATGCTAGTAACAGAACTATAACTGCTGTAAAAGGGAAAACGGCTGAATTATTTTGTATTTATGGAGGAGCGTGAGTATTATAAGGGTAAGGTTTGTAGCGAGAGTAAAATCCGCTTTAGGCCAAATCCAGAAACAGTATGGCGCAAAGGTGGTCAACCTATTGAACTATCTGATCGTCTATCTTTGGCAAATAATGGTAAATCTGTAGTAATTCAAAATGTAGAGTTTATGGATCAAGGCTTATATAAGTGTGAAGTTAGTAATGGAGTAGGTGATTCACTTTCATATACCATAAACTTACAGGTTTTCGGTAACTTATACAATATTCTTCTTACAGAAAAAACTTATTTAAGGTTTAAGCTATACCATATTTCGTGGAAGAGCCAGATTATATTAACGCCTCCGACGATGAAGATGTAGAATTTCGGTGTTCTGCAAATGGTGTTCCAAAGCCTAAAATAAATTGGATTTATAATGGTAAACCGATCGAAGACAGTTATTTCAACCCCAGACGAGTAATTCGCAGTAACAGTATTTTTATTCAGAAAGTATCTAGGGAAGACATTGGAAATTATGGTTGCAACGCAAGTAACGAGTTGGGTTACGTTTATAAAGATGTCTATTTAAATGTACTCGGTATGTGTTGTCTTTATGTAGCTACAATGTTCAAAGTTATTTGTTCAGCTTTGCCACCGCAATTTCGTTCGGTCTCAAAGACTACTGTAACAGTTTATGGAGCGAGTGTACGATTGCCATGTGAGGTTTTTGGCAGTCCAAAACCAATCATGAAATATATTCATAAAGACAAAGTACTCACTGGATCAAAATACGTGCTTTTGGAAAGTGGAGATATACGCATAAATAATGTAAATATTGAAGATAATGGTGATTACATTTGTGTCGCAGAAAATAAGTTTGGAAAGGCAATTCTTACTACAACCCTGGCTGTTGAAGGTTAGTATACGATTTATGATGCCTCTTACTCACTCAATCACCTTTTAGAAAGGACAAACATTGCAGATAAACCGCAAGATCGTGATGTTACAGAAGGATCATCTGCAGTATTTCATTGTAATCCGATATGCGACGATGACGTAAAATTATTAGAGGTTATGTGGTTTCATAATGATGTTAAAATTGACACTACGGCAGGCTCAGGTTTGGTCCAACTTGAAAATAATTCTTTAATTATCACAAATGTTACTAAATCTGATTCTGGGAAATATACTTGTGTTGTTATAACAAATTTAGATAGAGTATCAGCTTCTGCTAAACTATTGGTTAAAGGTACTTTATGACCGGTTTATACATTGTTTACCTCAATATGTGAAATTATTATTAACTATACATTATGCCATTTTCTAAGACTTTTTATATAGTGCCATTTCTTCAATTTACTTTTTTTAAATTATACATAAGGAATTAGTAGTGATGCATGAGGAAACTTATGCATATGTTTAACATTATGTAAGATTTTCATTCATTTTTAAAATACAGCTAACTCAATTGAAGCTATGTTTTATTTCGGTAAAGAACACTAGCTTCTGGCATGTTTACGGGTATATCACTCAGGTAAAGTTTGTACTAAATATGTTTCTTTGATATTGGAAAAGAGCTTTTTCTCGTTAGTATGATTTATTGTTAGATTGCTTATTGTTAGTATTGCTTACTCTTATTCCTACGGACGGTTCAGGAGTCTGCTTCCTCTTCAGTGCTGGGTCTTTTTTGTGTTAGTGGGATTGGATTTTTTAGTGTATTATATTTGTGCATGCAATGTAGTGCGTGGTGTTAAGTGGTTGTAAAAAAATTGAATATTAATGTATATTATTTTGTTTGTTTGGATTGGTATGTTCGTGTACATGTGCGTGTACGTGTGCGTGTGCGTGTGCGTGTGCGTGTGCGTGTGCGTGTGCGTGTGCGTGTGCGTGTGCGTGTGCGTGTGCTTGTGCGTGTGCGTGTGTGTGCGTGTGAGCGTGCGCGTGCGCGCGCTTGTGCGTGTGCGTATGCGTGTGCATGCGTGCATGCGTGCGTGCCTGCGTGCGTGCGTCCGTGCGTGTATGTGTAGGGTGTATTTGACCGGTTTCCTTGGTCGTTAGCAGTTGTCGTCTTCGCTTCTACCTTAGAGTATATAGGAGTTTTTCGAATTCTTGAGGGAGGTTTTCGATGTTCTGGAGGGTGCTTCAATTTGTTTTTCGGTTTTTTCCTGTGGGATCTTAGGTATTGGATGTGAGTAAGGGGGTTATATGGGTCGCAGACGGTGTTTTATAGGCCGACTATCCTAGGGTGCGTGTAGTTTGTAGTGCTTTGAGTCGTTGTGTGATAGGTGAAATGTTGGCATGTTGTATAGTGATTCCGTTGGGTGTTCTGTAGTGTAATTGGTGTATTCTCCTTAGGACTCGGCGTTTACATGAGGCTATGGATTTTAGGTCTCTGGGTTTTAGAGTAACGTACAATGGAGCACGGATATCTGGGACGAGCCGCATGAATGTTTGGTAAGTATGCTGTAGTGTTTCGGGTTGACAACCTCCTATGCGGCCCTGAAGGGTGATTAGGAGTTTGGATCGGCTTCGTAGTTTGTTCAGTCTTTTTTAGGTCAGCTTTACAGTTAAG
This sequence comes from Vesta saturnalis, assembly GCA_036346205.1. Classification (NCBI taxonomy): domain Eukaryota; kingdom Metazoa; phylum Arthropoda; class Insecta; order Coleoptera; family Lampyridae; genus Vesta; species Vesta saturnalis. Next base: position 9,848,701 of record JARFJB010000821.1, read on the forward strand.
GGTCCTGGTAAATCTAATTCCTACGTAGGTTATGTCGTCACGTAGTGGTAATCGTTCCCCTTGCAGATAAATGGTTACGTCGATTTGTGACAGTAATTTGTGTTGGGTACACTAGGGGTGTCGGAATAGGATAGATTGTGGGTTGCTCGGGTTTACGGAGACTCTCCATTGGTTGGCCCAATCGGAGAAGTTCCGTAGTGTGGTGGACACTCTATTGGAGGCGTTTGTGGTTAACCGATTAGCTGCTCAGGAAACAGTGTCGTCGGCAAATTGTGCCGGGATACTCAGGGAGTTGTCACGCTGGGGACGCCGTGGGCAGATATAAGGTACGGTATTGGGTCCCTAGGCAGAACCCTGCGGTACGCCTGCTTGTGGGGTAAAACGTTCGGAGTGCACTGATCCTAGCCGGACTCGTACCGTCCTATCTGTTAGATATGACAGTAGGACTTTCGTAAGTTCGGGTGGAATACCTAAGGATTGGATTTTGTATACTAGACCAGCATGGCAGACTGTCAAAAGCTTGCTTTATTTCTAAGAACACGGCGAGGTTACAATAGCGGTTGTTAAATGCTTGTGACGTTTCGGCTGTCGGCTGTCAGGTAAAAGGTTATTTGATTCTAGGTAATCTCTGAACCTTCGGGTTAGGATCTGCTCGAAACATTTCTCTAGACAACAGAGTACAGAGATTGATCTGTAGGTTGTGGGTTCTGTCAGGTCGGAGAGGTGTTTAGGGATCATGACGGTTTTCCATGGCGTCAGGAAGTGTGAAATGGTCAGGCACTTATTGCATATTTATGTTAAGGGTCGGATCGCTAGGGCTGGTAGGTGTTTAAGTATAAGTCTATTGAGTCCGTCTTTTCCAGGTGCGGATATTTTGTCTTTTTGGAAGTAGTTGAGGGTTTGTATGGGAGTAATTGGGCAGAAAAACGGGTCATTCATTTTTGTCCAGGATTTCCTCGGGCAATTGGAAGTTTTTGAAATCCCCAAGTTCTTGCTCTAGACGATATCTAAAATCGTCATCAAACGGGGGATCGTTAGGTGAAGTAAATATGGCCTGAAGACGGTGGCCGAACATTTCGGCCTTGTCTTGGTCGCTAGATATTATATTACCATGAGGATCGGTTAGGTGGGATTTGGGCTTGATTTTGCGTTTGATGAGTACATTGAATGTGTGCCAAAACTTCTTACTGTTTCTGTAATAGAGATTGGAGGTAGCCTGGACCCATTTCCTTTCGGTGTATGTGTTGGTTTCACGCAAGATTAGGACGTTTAGTCGGTTATATGCGGGCTTTAGAGCGCGGTCCCTTGATCTGAGGCATTCGAGGTATGTTTGCCCCTTCCCTTTGATCAAGGTTGCGATATATTGTAGGAGAGTTTTGCGGGAGTTACTGATTGATTTTTGTGGCATTGAGGCTTCGACTGCTTCCGTGATAACTGAAGTTAGGTCTGAAACCGCTCTCTCGACATCGTTAGGAGTGTGAATATGGTACGCCTGAAGATTGTTGGTGATGTATTCGGCGATTTGAAAGTATTTAAGGTAATGCGAGTTGGAGGAGGAGGAACTAGGCCAAGGGATGGTTTGGCGAGAAGAGGGAGGTGGTCTGATGTGACGGTTTTACCTACACTGCATTAGTGATTCGGTGCATATGTGATCGATTATAGTGGCACCTTGACGACTAATAAATATAGGATTGGTGTTCCTTATCCGGGACTGTGGTAGGGTAAGAAGACTGTGGAATAGGCCGATACCACTTCTGTTTCTCATGGAGTTTATAGATTGTATATGTCGGGCATTAAAATCCCCTAGGAGGATAGCATTGGGTAAGGCGGAGATGTGATCTAGTAGGTCATTGGACATGACTTCTTCGGGACGATTATAATAGCTAAAGAAAGTGACGGGAAAGGGAAAGTGCACCGTTGTAGCAACACATTTGAGATTTTGCAGGTGCGTCGGAAGAGGGTAGGTGATGACAGGAAATGAATTCTTGATTGTGAGTGCTGTGCCTCGCAAACTATTGTGGCCCTAAATTGGAGGAACGAGTTGTATGAGGCAAAGTCAAGACTACATCGGTTGGTTAGTTTGGTTTCGGTGATTGCGAGTACTTGTGTATTGTTGGAGGCTGGTAGATTTTTAATGAGAGGACACCCTTTGTATTAAATGTCCCTATTACAAGATCCATTGTACTAAGGGTGAGAGAGAGGGATTAGGGCGACGGGTTAGGGTGGAAGATTAGGTACAGATCTGGTGGGTAGAAATAACGATAGCATTACCGATAAAGTTGATTCTGGTACGGCGTTTCAAGTACTCTCTGGACCTACTGTCGACAGCTTTCGCAATGTCGGCCCTGCGCTCAGGGAATAGTTATATAAGAGAGAGGGTAAGGGAGACGATAAAATCGGGAATGGAAAGAGGATGCTGGGGTTTGTCATCCTCGATGTCGGATATGGAAGGAGGGAGCGGTTTGGGAACGGCAGTTGCTACCGGGTGGTGGAGGTTGCATGAGTCGCGCAGGCGAAGAAATACGCCGCGAGAGGTCCACCGCAGTTGTTACACTTTGGCGTATTCAGGCGCGTACAGGAGGAGGCTTTGTGGCTTACACCACAGGTGGGGAACAGAGGGTACAGGTAGGACACTCCTAGGAAATATGCCCCACTTACGTGCTAGTCGAGCAGTATTTGAGGATAGGGTTGGGTAGGCGGGATTGCTAACAAGGATAGTACCTACCGCAGAGGTAGACTCCGGTGGTAAGAAGGTGGATTGGGAAGGGTAAAAAAAGTAAGTATGGATTGTTTTGGATATGATCCGGATGGCTTTGGTACTTTAGGTAAATCGATGAAGTTACGGATTTCTTCTGGAAGGATGTCATTGTCAACGCCACGGATGACGCAGGAAAAGGACAAGGGTTGGTCGAGGGAGCGGGTGTTCGTGGACCTGACAGCTGCGTAAGTGTCAATGTAGGCTGCATAGTTCGTTAGCCGGGGAAATATATTATTTAAATAATCCTGTACAACCATAGTGTAATGAGCACCATCTTGTAAATACCACATGTTATGACGAATATTCACGGGCACTAATAAATCAATCAAGTTCTCTCTAGGAAAGTTTAAGTAATTATTGCCAGTTGGATTTGTTGGGACTTCAAAAGGACCAACAAGATTGTTACTAATTATTCTGCACGAGATGTTAATTTTAAATTCATGCTGGAAATGTCGCTTCAAAGTGGCATGTGGATTTTCGTTAGCTCACATGACTATTCTTTCTGTTTAAAACTCCTCTACTAGTAAACGTTGCTTCATCTGTAAATAAAATTCTACTTACAAATGTTGGATTTTGTCTCTTCTTACGCAGTATAAATTCACAAAAATTTGTTTTGGTCAAAAAATCACCGGGCAGTAAATTTTGGACTGGTCTATAATGAAAGGGATAGGGCTCCTGCATATGTAAAACATTAGATGTTACAGTACGGGATAATCCAACATTTAATAATATTGGCCAATACTTATTGTTGGGTCATCCTCAACAGTATTTAATAATTGTTCTTCTTGTTGAACAGGGCGCTCAATAGGTATCCCCTTATCACGTACTTGATCATACCTACTCGTTTCACGCAATCTTGCAAATAACCTTGAAAATATTTTTCGGTCAGGCTGTCTACGATTTGGATAAGATTCGGTATAGATTCTTGCTGCAGCGCGTTCATTAAAATATTGTTGGGCATAAATTGCCACCATATCGGCAATTTCACTATTAGAAAATAAGTTATGTGGAAGCATTGTAAAAGAAAAGTTTAGTTGTGAGATAAATTCAACAACCTACAGAAACTAGAGTTAAAGTGACATTGTTTTCTAGCAGCCTACTAAATCGATTTTACTATAGTTTGTCTGCTAGCGAAACAAATTCGAGCAAAAAGTTAATCTCTTTTTAACAAAGGAAATAGAATTTAAATAATTTACAGGGAGTAACTATAAATACATCTTTTACAGAATTTTCGTTAAGTTAAAATAAGTAACTGTGACAACCAAATCTTGTACATACGGGTAAGTGGATCACGCATATTAGAAGCTCGTAGAAAATGAATATGAGGTATGATAAAGATGCGCTATCCAACTGGTCTAATGTAATACAAAAATACAACGGAAGTCACTCCACAAAACAACGTCACCAACAGCAACACTACAGAATCAGTCAAAATAGCCAAACCTCCTCCGATATTTGTGTATGGAGTAGTGACATTTCCAAACATGCTCACCCAAATACGTGATCATTTAGAAGATGAACAATATAGTACAAAGAGTTTGGCCAAGAATACAATTAAAATAAACTGTAATACAGTAGATGGATACAGAAAATTAACAAAACATTATACACCATACATATCAATTAAAGACGGAACGAGCATACCGAATTGCAATTAAACACATTCATCATAGAGCCAGCAGCCAACAATAAGATGTATACAAAATTGAAAGAATTCAAAATAGTGTAGTAATAATAGAACCTCCGAATAAAGACAAAAATAATATTGTACAATGTACGAGGTGCCAACTGTACGGCCACATCAAGACATATTGTAACAGGCCCTTCGTATGCGTCAAATACGGCGGAGCGCATAATACTATCAGCTGCAAAAAAAGTAAAGACACCCCAGCTAGCTGCGCATTATGCGGGCGAGACCACCCAGCTAACTATAAAGGTTGCGAACAACATCAACAATTAATCCGTAGAAATAATCCACAAAGTAAGACCCACCACAACTACCAAAAATAAATGATATCCCCAATCCACAAACCAATAATACAAACACTGCAGTGCAAACAGAGTTATTGAATCTTGGTCAACATCATAAATCTTACGCTAATGCAGTAATCAATAACTCCAACCTCCTAAATAATTACAATGATTCAACACAAATTTTAAATAACGCACTCCCTCAGTTTCTAACTGAATTCAAAGCCATGTTTAATCAACTCATACTGCAAAATAGCATGATTCTAAACATGCTTAGCACGCTAATAAACAAACTAACCTAACTATGGGTAAGTTTCTCAAAGTAGCTCTGTGGAACGCTAACGGTCTAACGCAACATAAAGAAGAAATAAAATTTTTCTTATCACATAACCACATAGATGTACTGCTAATAAGTGAAACAAACTTCACACAACAGACTTACTTCAAAATACCCCATTACGAACTATATCATACCATTCACCCAGACGGTACAGCCCATGGAGGTACAGCCATTCTTGTCAAGCAAACATTTCAACATCATGAAGAAACAAAATACCAGGAAGTCATCCAAGCCACCACAATCAAGGTACAAACATTGCCATATGAATTGACTCTTGCTGCAGTTTATTGCCCACCTCTACATAATATAAAAAAAGCTGATTTTGATAAATTCTTTCTAACACTGAGTCACAAATTTATAGCGGGAGGGGACTATAACAGCAAACATACTAGATGGGGTTCAAGCCTAACAACAACGAAAGGCAGAGAACTCCTTAAGACAATAGAGGACAAAAAATACTCATATATATCAACAGGAACACCAACCTATTGGCCCACCGACGCAAATAAGACACCAGACCTATTAGATTTCTTCGTCGTAAATGGTATCAATCAGGCATATACTACTACAGTACCCAGTTATGACCTAACCTCTGATCATTCTCCCATTACACTAACAATTGGGGCATCTATAGTAAACAAGAAGCTCACAACCAGGTTACATAACTCTAGAACGGAGTGGGCTACATATCGTAATATTTTAAGCGAAACCATAAAATTAAACATACGACTCAAGGAATGCGAAGAAATGGAAACAGCTACAGAAGAACTTATAATAAAACTCCAGTAAGCTGCGCGACAAGCTACACCAACCATTTCCCAAAAGAAAATAAACATGGACATCCCACTAGAAGTTAAACGAATGGTTGCAGGAAAACGTCGTGCTAGAGCTAACTGGCAACGAAATCATATACCTGCTGCCAGTAACACCTATAACCATATGACCAATAAGTTAAAAACAAAACTCAAAGAAATTAGAAATGAGAAATTTGAACAATATGTATCTCATTTAAACCGAACAGATGATTCTATCTGGAAACCCCTCAAACAGGCTAGAAAACCAAAATTCAAAATACCACCAATTAGGAAAAGTAACATCGAACCTTGGGCGAAAAGCGATAGTGAAAAAGTCAGGCTCTTCGCTGAGCATCTATCCTCAATTTTTCAACTACTTGATAACGCACCAGACCAAGAAGTAGAGCGAAGTCTTTCCATTCCTCCCGAAAAGGGGCCTAGTGCTCTTAACTTATATTTACAACGCGATTTTGAGGCTAGGATATTGGACAAAACGTTTTAAGGCTGCACAAATCATAATGGTCGGAAAACCCGGAAAAGAACCGACGTTACATCCCATCGACCTATCCGCCTCCTCCCAGTGATCTCAAAACTGTTAGAAAAACTCATACTTCGTCGTATTAATGAAGACTTACTGTCCCAACATTGGATACCTTCTCACCAGTTTGGGTTTCGTCAGGCTCATTCTACAGTGCAGCAAGCACACCGTATCACACAAACAATAAATAAAGCATTAGAAAACAAAGAGTACTGTTCAGCTGTCTTTCTCGACAAAGTGTGGCACCCCGGATTACTCCACAAAATCAAGCAAACGTTCCCTTTGGCATACTACAATTTACTAAAATCATATCTAAGCGATAGAAAATTCCAGTTAAAAATTAATGAACAAAAATCAGATTACCTTCCTATCAACTCAGGTGTTCCACAAGGCAGTGTACTGAGGCCTTTACTCTATGTCCTATATACATTGGATTTACCAACGACACAATATACAACAATAGGAACATTCGCAGACGACACTGCTATACTGTCCAGACATGAAAATCCTGCAACAGCATCGGCCAACCTACAAAACCATTTAGTACTCCTTCAACAATGGTTACATAGATGGAAAATCAAAGTCAACGAAAACAAGTCGGTACACACAACATTTACGCTCAGGAAACAGATAGGCCCACCAGTCGTAATAAATGACGCACAAATACCACAACTGGAAACGGCAAAATATCTAGGTTTACACTTAGGTAACAAGCTAAATGGAAAGAACACCTCAAGAAAAAAAAACAAATAGACATAAAGGTAAAGGAACTCAATTGGCTAATTGGAAGACATTCAAAATTATCGCTCGAAAACAAAACCCTAATCTACAAGACAGTTATAAAACCAATCTGGATGTATGGAGTAGAGTTATGGGGCTGTGCATCTAAACCTAAAATCGCATTAATCCAACGTACTCAATCAAAAATATTACGGCAGATTGCAAATGCGCCATGGTATGTATCCAACAACACGCTGCATACTGACTTACATCTCCCAACGGTCCAGGAAGTAATCCAGGAGAGAGTTATCAAGCACCATGCAACCCTAGGAACCGACTCAAACCCCATATTGTAGCAGATGCTGGAACCCAGGATCAACCAAAGATTAAAGAAACTATGGCCAATAAACCTTGTGTGAGTGTCGTGGTATAGCCAACAAACTCGTGTGTGTGTAGTGTATTCCTAATATCTATTAGACACTAATACCTCGGAGTACAAAACTGTAATTACGTAGGTTGTATTGTAGGATACAAGACTCATCATGTTATTCTTATCGTTAGTATCTATAACGAATGTTAACGGTTTAGCTTATAGAATTTAACCCTGTTCTGAAACAATGCTCTAAACAATCCATTAGCTGAGCCAATGTAAGCCTATAAATAATTTGTGACAATGTGAAAAAGTGATACAGGACAGCGTCCCTTATAAGGGACACAAAATTAACGTTAACATAGAAAACAATGAATACGATAAATCAAAGAGTTCTGTGTGAAAATGTTTTATGTACACATTATATTTTACGTACATAAAAAGAAAATTCCCTTAACTATTATCTAACATGTAATAAAAAATCATTCATACCCTCCATTTCTAGTAGAATATAATGATGCATCTATATTGAGGTTTCATTCCAATTTACTTTCACAAATGTTACAAAAACACACCCAGACACTTTGACTCAAGTCTTAAAAATACCGTTACAACACCACCACGTGGTTTCTTCCACCCACATGCACACAAAATATTTTTGTATGTGCGTCCCTCTAAAGGGGCGCTGTCCACTAATGGATTAATCCAGAGAAGTTGCCCCTGCAATATGACCCCTTCTTTTCAGGACACCCTGTATGTATGTATATATATATATATATATATATATATATATATATATATATATATATATATATATATATATATATATATGGTTGATTGTAGGTATAAGGGTCGGGACAGCGGTGAAGTTTTCTCAATCTAGGGGAGCGCTCTTGGCGCTGGCATACTTAACATCTTTTCTTCTCCCACCCCACCCTAAACCGACATTTTGAGCTAGTTCGGTATGCTCACTATCTGGGAATGAGCAGAGAATCCTTTCCTTCTTCCTTTTCTTCCAGCTCCCTGTTAATCCCGTAACATATCTAACCATTAGTTCCCAAAAGATAGCAACAGATATATATATATATATATATATATATATATATATATATATATATATATATATATATATATATATATACACTGTTGTTTATCCGGGCGTTGTCTCGCGTCTGCCTGTGATGTTTCTGACTCCTGCCAGTACAAAAACGACGTTTCGGCAAAGTCTCATTTGCCGTTTTCAAGTTTTCTCCTTCTTAAGCTGATTTGTTCGGCTCCGTGTACTTTCACTGCTTTCACTGTTTTCACTGTTTTCCCTGCTTTTACTTTCCCTTCTTTCTCTTTCTCGGTGTTGGATGGTGCTGCTGTGCATGATGTTGGTATGGATGGTTCTGGTTGAGGTGATCGTATCCTTGTGTGACGATGTTCTGCTAGTGTTATCTTCCATGTATTAGGCAGTCTTTGGGAATCGTCTCGTGTGTTGAGATTCTGTTCCCGTTTCTCAATCTCGATCACCTCTCAAATAGTTCTTTTTGCCGCATGAGTAATGCTGGCTATCATCTTTGTGTTTTCAAAAGCGATGTTGTGTGATGTTCTACTGGCGTGTTGGGCTAACGGTGATGTAGCTATATTCTTCTCGACGCCATTCTTGTGTTCCTCTCGTCGAACGTTGATCCGTCTGTTTATTTGTCTTATGTACACCTTGTCACATGTCCCGCAGGGGATGCTGTAGACTCCTTGGTCCTCCAAGTCGACTTTGGTTTTAGGTGTTGGGAGCACTGATGATATTTTTCTGTTCGTGTTGAACGTTGTCTTTATGTTGTGTTTGCTGAGGATTTTTGCAATCTTGTCTATCGTTCCCTTTACATAAGGAAGTGTGACCTTGGCTGTTGGTTGTTCCTCCTCTTCTGAGGGTTTCGTATTTCTTGGTCTTGACGCGTCCCGGATGTTCCTCATTGTGAATCCATTTTGTAGTAGAGCTGTTGGGAGAGTTGCCATCTCCTCTTTCTTGTGAGTGGAATCCGTGAGTCTTATTGATCTCGTTACCAGTGTCTTTACAACCGACTGCAACTGCGAAGGATGATGGTGTGAGTGGGCGTTGAGATATCTATTGGTGTGCGTCGATTTTCTGTATACTGTGTGGCCGAGCTAACCATTCTTCTTCTTGTAGATCAGTACATCCAGGAATGGTAGCTGCTTGTCCTCCTCGACTTTCATGATGAATTTGATCTTATTGTGGGCGCTGTTTATGTGTTCTAAGAACTTATCGAGCTGTTCTCTTCCGTGCTGCCATATGACGAAGTTGTCATCAAACTATTTTAACCATAGTTTCGGTTGGAGGCTGTCTGTGTTTAGAATCTCTATTTCCAACTCCTGCATGAATAAGTTGGCTATCGCAGGTGATAGTTGTGATCCCATTGGTGCTCCATCTATCTGTTTCTACCGTTGTCCTTCGTAGATGAAGTAAGTGTTCCTCAGGCAGTGTTCCGTTAATATCAGGATGTCTTTCGATATTTGATACTTTTTCTGGATGATTCCTAGTGACTCGGAATGTTTGTAAATAGTGATACGACGTCAAAACTTACTAGTAAGTGGTCCTGGTTCACTTTCTCGTCTTTTAGTATCTCGAGGAAGTGAGTGGAGTTCTTGACGTATGATTCCGCTCCTTCTGCATGTGGTTGAAGTTGTTGAGCCAGATATTTTGCCAGTTGTTGTAGCGGTGACCCAATTGGGCTGACGATGGGTCTCAATGGTGCGCCTTTCTTGTGAATTAGCCTATATAGCTTCGGACATTTCGAAGATTTTTCCCGTGGTATCAGTTCAAATTTTTTCTCCTTGCTGATCTTGCTGTCCTTGATTTTGTCCAACAACGAGAAAGAGAAAGAAGGGAAAGTGAAAGCAGGGAAAACAGTGAAAGCAGTGAAAGTACACAACACCAAATATAAACAGGAGACAGGACAGCAGGAACTCAGTTCGATTCGAGTAACACGGAGCCGAACAAATCAGTTGGAGGAGAAAACTTGAAAATGGCAAATGACACTGTGCCGAAACGTCGTTTTTGTACTGGCAGGAGTCAGAAGCATCACAGGCAGACGCGAGACAACGCCCGGATAAACAACAGTGTTTCATATATATATATATATATATATATATATATATATATATATATATATATCTGCTGCTATTTTTTGGGAACTAATGGTTAGATGTAACAATAACTATGTTACGGGATTAACAGGGGAGCTGGAAGAAAAAGGAAGAAGGAAAGGCTTCTCTGCTCATTCCCAGATAGTGAGCACACGGAACTAGCTCAAAATGTCGGTTTAGGGCGGGGTGAGAGAAGAAAGGATGTTAAAATATGCCGGCGCCAAGAGCCGCTCCTCTAGATTGAGAAAACTTCACCGCTGTCCCGACTCTTGGACAGTGGTGCAGGAAGGAATGAGCAAGATTTTAGGAAAAGGGAAGGACACCAGGAAATAGAAATAACAACACTGCTGTAGTGCGAAAGAAACAAATGTATATTTTATTTTAAAAAATTAAGACTAAATAGTTGAAGGTGTGGATCTAATTAATCCACAACAAAACAATTGGTGTAGATACCCCAAATGTACAAAAAAAAAAGAAATAGTAATTAAATACCGTTCGCAAGTAAACTACTGGTGTTCGACACCTGCGAACCAGTAATGGTTTAAATAATCCTAGAAAACAAAACTTACATAATTCCCCTTTTCAAGGGAAGGCCTTCCTTTGTATAAACTGAAAGAGAATATATTTTGACGCCTTTACAAAGCGTAAATTATTACCAAATAATTAAAAAAACAAACAACTTGCGGTGGTTTACACAAAAGAAATAATTTTTATAATGAGTACAAATTTTATACCTCAGAAAGCATTTTATCTTTTAAAACAATAATGAATCCAATATCATGGGAATTTAATAAATGCATAAATTTCAAGAAAGAGAAAAAAAAAGAAAAGATTAATAATTAATGTCTACACCAATGCAATACAAACATATGGTTATATAACGGTTCGTTTGGCTACTGTGTAATTACTTGTGCGCATTCCAATTACAATGATGTCACACACAACACCAAAAATGGCAGCCACAACAGATACAATTAAATGTTATTATTATAATTACAAACAAAGTGAGGGAAGGAAAGTAATGGTAAAAGAACAGATAAGGAAGGTTACGTGATTGTGAAGTGAAGGATTACTTATTGATACAGCAACAAGGATATACTGATAACAGATATTAAATGTAGGTTAAGGTATTATTTTAACTGATTGATTACGTTATTTTTAGCAGATGTACTTTATCATTATTCAATTAACGTTCATGTAACAATAGAGAAAACAAAATAAAAAGGAACGATCTAACCTTTCTATACGCAGGTAGTAGTTACGTTCAGTCGATGCTCTCGGATCACGAACATAGGCATAAATTGTGACGATCCTGGTTGATTTTAGTTGCGACTCAGAAGGTAAACCAAAATAGTACTTGTATGTAGATAATATGGAGATAGTAGTTGAAGTTAAATCGTAGAATTCAAAAGTAGAAGGTACTTCGTTGAAGCCAAAAGAAGAAGGTAATTCGTGCAAGCTAAAAGTAGCAGGTAATTCGTCGAAGCTAAAAGGAGAAGGTAATTAACATTATGTAGGTAAATAATCTTTATTCGTTACCCCGATATAACGAGCCAAATGAGAAGCTATCGAAGAGCTTTCCTTTGTTTACGAAAGCATCAATAATTCGTGTTTTGATTAAAACGTCTTCAAACGCTAAGAAAGAAAGTCAGTTATTACTTATTACTAACAAATTCAGAGAAATTCATCTGTAACTTACTCGATCTTGTCGAAGAAAATTTTTCTAAAACCGCATGTAAGCGAGCAACAAAACTTGAAAATGGTAATTAGAAAAAGTACCAATTGTTTTATTGCAAAACTATGCTTCTTGAAGATATATCCGATTTGTTATATCGTATTGTATTATGAGGAATTTTTCCAAGAAGGCATCAAAAATTATCATCCACATACTTCCAATCACGTTCCTTCCAGCATTGACCCTTCCTCCATTCTCGCCCTCCATTGTACCATCTGCAGTAAACATTCTACCCAGATATACCAGCTCGTCTACTTGCTTCACAATTTTATCTTGCAGAGTAAATACTCTACTCTCCTTTCTACCTTCCTGGTTGAACACCACAATCTTGTTTTTTTCACGTTTACCTTTAGGTCCATGCTCCCACAGACTGTATCAGACTTCCTCAGGAAAGAAAGAAGACGTAATTTTTATGTTAAAGTTGTATTAAACACAATACATTGTTATCACCCTTTTTATCTAAATAAAACCAGAAATTCTAAATTGTAATTTCTCCACTAACGCCATCTAGAGAGGACTTCTAAAAGCTTGTAACATAATTCCCGTTAATTACCTATATTTTAGGATATGTCACTAGAGGGAGTAACAATGCAGATTTTAAATGAAATATATAAATGTGAATTTATAGCATTTGAATAACCAAAGGTACGAAAATTTATATTAGACTGATAGTAAAATTATATGGAAATATGTGGTTCAAGTTATGAACAGAAACAACGTAAGCATTCTTAGAAAGAAAGTTTGAGTAAACATGTACAACTTGTACAGAAATTTATAGTAAAATAACAAGTAACGTAATTATACCAAACCCCAAATTATTTCGTTACAACTATACTTTCTTTGGTAATATTTCAACCTCGGTTGAGGTCTTATTTAGTGCCTTTTTTTTATTAAACACAAATTGAAAAAAATTTACAATTAACTAAAATGACATACCTACTACATTAAATTTTGCAAAATTTGATTATAATTTAATTGTAACATTTTTACTATTACTTAACTTAAGTTAACCTTCACGATATTCCCTTGTGGGGTGGGCAAAACAATCCCTGCTTCTTATTTATTTTTCATTCACAATTTTTCTCCATGCTTTTCTCCGCATACCTCCCTAGTTTCCGCAAAATTCATACATTGTCTCTGACATGCCTTTATTTTTAAAACTCACCTTTCTTTCCTTTATCATACATTCTACTACATTCAGCCAAGTTTTATGCGGACTACCAGGCACAGCCTTACCTCTAACCTCACCTACATATATTTGCTTCGTTAATCTTGCATTGTTCATTCTCTCAATGTGACCAAACCAACGTAATGTACTACTTTTATATCTATCCATCATCGTCTTTTCCTCGCCACTCTCCTTCATCATGCATTTATTTTTCTTGTGTTTTTTGACATACCCATGTCTCACTTCCATACAGTACTGATGGAACCAATAAGCCATTAAGGATTGCTCGTTTCGCAGTTAGGCTCATACTTTCGTTTCCCATTATCATCCATATACTTCCAATCACGTTCCTTCCAGCATTGACCCTTCCTCCATTCTCGCCCTCCATTGTACCATCTGCAGTAAACATTCTACCCAGATATACCAGCTCGTCTACTTGCTTCACAATTTTATCTTGCAGAGTAAATACTCTACTCTCCTTTCTACCTTCCTGGTTGAACACCACAATGTTTTTTTCACGTTTACCTTTAGGTCCATGCTCCCACAGACTGTATCAAACTTCCTCAGAGCAGTTTGTAGCTTATTCGCACTGTCACTTAATAAGACTGTGTTATCTGCATACACCAGAAGTCGTACATTTATGTCACTAACCATTACACCATTTCTATCGGTACATGCTTGTTTAATCACACTTATCCATGTATATAACCACGGTAACGTCACACAGCCTTGTCGCACTCGTTGCTCAATAGTAAAGTACTCACTTACACCTCCTCTTACCCTAACACATGCCCGACTACCGTTGTACATGTGTTAGGGTGAGAGGAGATGTGAGTGAACAAACATTATCACTGTTAATTTTAGTGTGCATCCTTTCCAAAAGTAAACGTTTATAAAAATGTTTTTCAATATCTAAAACTTGTGTTTTATTATAATCAAATAAATGTTTATTTTTAACCGAATATTTTGCTAAAGCGGTATTTTTTGGTATTACTCTTACGTCCGATTTATGCCATCTATGCCATTTATGCTATGTGATGCAAATTTTTAGAGGTTATAAAGAAGTCCCTGCATAAATTTTATTATAATTACCGCAACGAATTTTGTAAATAGTGTTTCCATTAAATACACTCCTCCAGGAATCGCACGAGCTCTGGAAACAGTACAATTTTAAAACAATGTTGACTGCCTGTCATATATACTTCATCATGTAGAAGTGACAAAGGTTGATAAAATGGTAGCAGGGAATGTACATAGTTCAAGAAAAGCAACACATGCAGCGCTTAACTTTGGAGCAATGTCTACTAAGTTTGTACTTACAAACAGGAAACAAGTCGTTAAAGACATTTTTGTGCGATCGTTCATTTTTGTCAACTTACTGTCACTGTTTTGACAACAGTAGGTGGCATTTTCTGTTTAATGAGTCTAACTGAACGGTAAGTAATTTACTTACCGTTCAGCGAACAGTAAGTGAAATTCATAGTTTACTGAAACACCTGCCAGAGTTTTGGGATAGTATTATTTATTAATATTAAAATTAAATGTACAATTGTTACAATTGGAAATGGTAATAATAATAATAATAATAATAGTTTAATAATAATAATAATAGTTTACTGATTAGCAGAATTTCTGACACAATTATTTTACAACTGTCACATTAACATTCAGGTTACTAAGGAAACATACATACGCTTGTGGCTCGGCTTGTGGTCACCTTTTAAGCAATTTTGAGATAAAATAAAATGTGTTTTGCCTACATTTTGCTATCAAGTGTATTGTTGATCGCACAAAAAATAGCATAAGCATTTCGAAGAGTAAGGAGTTTACCGATCTCCTCCAATATTGGCGACTGAGCGATCGGTAAACTGTCCTTACTGTTCTTAATACTTAATATACTATGTTATCAATGCCCAAACTATTAAAATTAAGGTATACATTACAATTCAGCTAACTTGTTGAAAAATATAATACTCCAGAACTAATCATTGCTGAAAGAATCACATTAAAAACATTAAATATGTGATTTTCTCATACCAATTGCTGCAAATAACTTGCGATTAGCAATGTTGGCAATTAATTTGCTTACAAGTAGTTTGTCTAAAACGTATGACGCAAAAAGTGCCCAAACATCAGTGGAGATGGAAATTAAACTTGACCATAATCCATTCTAAAATTTTTTCACATTAATCTTTTATAACCATCACTTTTAGGGAAAATATGTAATATACCCCAATACTCTTAAAAACACAATACTGATTTCTATAAAGTGCCGTCTAAGGTTAGCCCCCTCCAACCTGTTATGTGAACCATAAAAGTGAAATGAATAAAATTTTGAGAAAATGAACTAAGGCACATACTATAACGTTTTTGATGATATTCAGTGACGCAATAATTAAAAATGGCGGACAGCCGCCATTTTTTTAAACAATGTTAAATGAGATCATACGGTAAGTAATACCTCATTTGAAAGCTCGTT
This sequence comes from Vesta saturnalis, assembly GCA_036346205.1. Classification (NCBI taxonomy): domain Eukaryota; kingdom Metazoa; phylum Arthropoda; class Insecta; order Coleoptera; family Lampyridae; genus Vesta; species Vesta saturnalis. The sequence goes on from JARFJB010000821.1 coordinate 9,864,721, forward strand.
TCAAGTCCGGGGTCAATAAGACGTAAAATGACTGAAACTCAGTTACACTTACCACAAATCAACAAATAACAACACTTAATCCGGGAAAAATTGTCTCTAAGCCAATATTAAATTTTGCTAAAATAAATAGTCCTAGGCGAGGTGTTAATTTAATCCTACCTGACTGTACAAGATAGAATTGTAGGCTACTTAATAAATCCATACATAACTCAAGTTCAGTCACACTTTCACTTTAATAGAGTACGTTAAATTTCAACTCAGAAAACTACACTTGGATACAATGTTGAAAAATTTTTTAAATTCAGTTATCCTTATTAATAAATTTATCCAAAGGTGGATAAAATTTTGGAGCATATGAGTCACCGTAAACTTATTAACCACACCTTGTATATTTGGAAAATCAAAGTAATAAAACGCTATCTGGACGCTGTCTAATTTACCCTTGTATACCCGTAGATTAATGCTAAAGTCATTGAGTAATACTCATTACTCAATGCTAAAGTGTCATAAAACTCTGAATAAATCAATATCTCAATTTAAAAAAATAATACTTCGGTCTATTAGTTTTTAACCACACAAACATTAATTCGTACTTTAGAATTTTAAAGATGTAACGATCAGTGCGTCGTTCATGAATCATGTATCTTCTATTAAATGTTACTTAAATACCTTCTCTTTAAAATTCATTCATCAATACGCCTGAATTGTTATAAATCAAACTTCTGCTTAATAAATATCTTGTTATTAATGCTCTGACCGTTAATAGTTCATATGTGGAAGGAATGTGTACCCCATGCCGCCAGGTGCAGTTCCCCAACATTTACCATGGGCTCCTTAATTCTGGTGCACCGACTTTCTAAGTTCGGTAAGGACTGCTGTCCACTATCTCCTTTATTTCTTATGTACTCGCCAACAGACACTAGCCAAGCGTAGCGTTTTAACGGATCATCACTTAAAATGACGAGTTCTAAAACAGGCGCTGTACTCCAAGTGAGTACGACGAGTCGCCCACAGTCTCACATCGATTCGTCGATCCGTTCCAAGGATTCGAGGTGGTGGGGGATGGGACAAAAATTCGTCAACGCCAAAATCAAGACTAAGAAGAACAAGATCCGCCGCGAATAAAATGATGCTTGGGAGGGCAGGACTCAAGTGACTGACCGACAGTACCAACATTTTCAGATACATTACTTCAACATACGTCGTATCAGGTCAAATCTTAATGCTGTTCACCTACATCTTGCATAAATGAAACCGGACGTTTACTTTTATCAGAAACATAAGTCTCCCCTGGAAGCACTGGGTCGCCTGACCTGCGCTTTCCTAGATACAACCTCCACTCTTGCTTTTAACTTAAATACGGCTGTGTTCGTGTACCAAGGACAACATAAATCATCAGAGGATGTCTGCTTTGAAAAAATCAAATTGGACGTGATTTGGTTCGAACATTTTGGGCCCAAACTTGTGAAATTGTTCAAACAGGTCCCCAATGATATCTTCCAAGATCTTTTGATCACTTTAGTCTGTTGGTTTCAATTTTCATCTACCACTAATCCCGCAGGTCATAGTGTGGAAGCATTCGCTGTATCCTGTTATCTCACATAGATGATTTCAGAACCCATCAGAATCCCTGACAACTCTAACCATATTCCACATTTCGTGGACTTATTTCTTCCACTTGTCTATAAAACAAGAGCCATTTCCCCACTTGATGAATCAGACGACTGCCTAATCGAAATAACTTCCTCTCTACCAAATCCCACTGTTATTCGGAAAGCAGATAGAACTATGGGGTGTTTTAAATCAGCTAACTGGGGCGAATTGCGAGTTTTTATTTTGCAATCTTCCCCTGGCGTGAGTATTGCTTTAAACGGCCTTCCTCTTCAAACACTGCTCTTTCAACAACTAAAGATATCTTGAGGGGAATGAGTTGTACATTCCCAAAGGACATAATCGCGTAGGTCATTCTCATTCCCAGCCATGGCTTAATAGGGCTTGCACTGATGCAGTATTACAAAAGCATAAACTCCACACCAAGTGGAAACCAAATAAATCTGTCGAAAATCATGACTATATTTCCGCGAGGAATAGTTGCAAAAGCATCAGCATTAAGACCAAAAAGATGTTTGAAGAACGGAAATGCAAAGAATTCTTTGTGTAGTCGTAAATTATCGTAAATAGTCGCGATTAGTCGTTAGCTAAAGCCATCAGTTAAAACCTTAGTAGATTCCTTTCCTCCTCTGATATCTCGCGACGGAGCTGATCATGACAAAGCCAACCTCTTTGTCGATTACCTTGCATCAAATTCATGTCTCAATGGTGCTGGTAAAACTGTACCTCACCCAAATCTACCCCATACGCTATGAGACCAATGCACTTTCGATACAAGTTCCTAGAACAAATTATCAATAAACTCGACTCAAACAAGGCGACTGGCCCTGAGGGTATTCCAGTTATCGTCCTTAAAACGCGCCCAGAGCTAGTACCTGTATTGTCCAAACTCTTCTTGGTCTCCATGTTATCTGGAGAGTTTGCCTCATAGTGGAAGTTGCCAAATGTCCAACCTATTCCTAAAAAGGGTGATAAAATCGATCCCTCAAGTTATTGGTACATAGCTAACACTTACATTCTATTAAAAATACTAATTTTTCCCTTGAGTCCAATAAGTTCCTCAGCGACCACCAGTATCGGTTCATACAGGGTCGTTCAACGGACGATCTTCTTTCGTAAGTCACCCAACTTTGGAATAACGCATTAGATAGGTCCGGAGAAACAATCGTAGTAGCTTTATATATTTCCAATGCTTTTTACCAGGTTTATCGCAAGTGACTATTAACTACCTCGCTATGCTTATCCGATACGCTTATCAATTGGATTTCAAGCTTTCTTGACAAAAGAGGTATACATATTGTTATCGATAACTTCTTTTCGAAAGAAACTACTATTAACGCGGGCATGCCCCAAGAATTAGTGATAGCTCCCACACTTTTTCTGTTATGCATAGATGACCTCAATTCCTCAACAACTAACCCGATCCATTGCTTTGCAGACGATAGCACGCTACGTTGTAGTTCTTCCTAGTTTTCCAACAGAGACGTAGAACGTATCCTTGAATGCGGAAGGACTAATCTACTCATGTTTAACGCCGACAAGACCCAGTGTTACCTTTGGTCCGCCAAGACCGATTATTTCCTACTCTAAATGTGAACGGCTTAGACTCAAGCTTTCAAACCCTTCTTCTATGCTAGAGATGTCCTAGTCATCAAACCTTTCATGGGTTGACCACCTTCTGTCCTCCAGCAAAACAGATGCCCGTAAACTGGACTTCCTATACAGATTCAAACAGTGCTTTACATCGTAACAATTCCTTTTACTGCATAATGCTCAAATACCATCACTTATGGAGTACAATTCCCGCCTCTGGGTCAGTGTTTCCCAATCGCCCTTGATATGATAAACCGCATCGATAAAAGAGCTAAATTACCCGTCTCTATCATCTGACCTACAGTTTCTCGAGCATAGAAGATTAGTTTCGGATCCTTCCTTGTTCTATCGCTATTACAATGGCAAGTGTACCTACGAAATACACTTCTTAATACCTTTCCAGGCTATCTGCCCTGGTAACATTCGGTTTGCCCATTCACACCATAATTATGCGCTCAAAATTCCATCTTGTCACACGGGCGCAATCTACATTTTGCCACACAGCCACCAAATTGTGAAATGCACTACCGAGTTCCTCCAAACTTCTGTTTAAGTAAATTTTAAGATAGCTGTTCATAAACACTTCTGGGCAGCATACCAATATCCCCAACCCCCTACCAGTGCTCCTGAGTGCTTTGGTACATTACGCCAATCTTAGCCAGTTCCGGAATACTATTAGTAACAAAAAAAAAGTAATGCAACGTAAGTAAATTTTGTAATCGATCTGACTGAAAATTCTCAGATCAAACATGAAACCAGAATCTCCAAAGATTGATTACTTTAAAACGGCAAACCTTTATGTAACTTCACATACAAAGTAACAATAAACTCTTATAGCATTGGTTCTCTTTTAACTTTTAGACTAAGGAATCACAATTTAAACAAATAAAAAAAAAGTTAAGTAATGGATGGTATTACCAATCTTTCCAAAATATTACAGACATTGCTTCAGAGAAGGACCATATACAAAAAATAGTGCTTATGAGTTAAAATCCCCAACCCTTAGAATCTTAACATATAATAACGTAATCAAGCTTGATTATCCTTAATACTTGAATGAAACTTACAATATAAACAATGACACCTGTAAAGATAATAATCAAACTTCCACCATTCAAAAATCTAAAATTAATCTAACAGTAAAATCTGCGGTCCATTGTACGGTATAATGTGGTATCCAATGGATTGATTCGTTCTAATTAATCCTTATATGTATCCTCACTGGTGACTGGCAAACAGCCACAATTAATCGCTTAATTTCGTCAGACACACCACTCGCTAACTGTCCGATTTTGTTTACGCCTTACGCACATAAGAGTTGGGCAGTTAGATTTGCTATATGCCCTTCAACGTAAATGTTTGCCTCGGAATATATTTACTTACAGTTGAACACTGAAATTCTTAAATTTCTTATACCACCGAATTAGGACTGTCAATAATCGTACATATACTTAAATAACTAACATTAGTGTCCAATAATGTTTTACTTAACCAACACACCTTTATATCGTTACTTAAAAGATCACTCTACATTTCGTTTCAGATCGCGCGGCAATACATAACACTTCTAACTCGATGTTTGCTGTTTAATTTTTAAATCTGTTCAAACGCTTAATAATTTTTGGAAAACTCACTGGTAACTCCAACTCACAATAAATCTTTTCATTTGTAAATGTTTAAATACTTCCTCCCCAAAATGGGGTTTTCCATTCAACTAATATGCACCGCGCCTTTAATTCAACACCGCTTATGAGAAACTTTTCCTGATTAAACAAATCCGAGTGCACGTGACCAATCATCTCAATTTGTTTGCTGGTCGCAGCAAGTACTTGACGTTTCGAGAAACCGTTATTTGCGTATCCTAGTCTGCTCATCTGCCCAGCTGTATCAATGTGCCATAAGGTACAACCTAGTTGTGAACTCTTGGCCTCCTTTTCACAATTTAGCAACGTTTCGATATATAAGCGGTAGATGTAGGTGTTGTTTGGTTGACACCATCTTCTGATTTAAGTAAACCTCCACTTGTGGGAAAAGCGAATGCATCCAATTGTTTACCGGTGCTACAACTTCCGCGTCAGTAAGTGCGGTGTCATCTTGCTTTAGAACTTTAGCTGTAATGTACAACATGGTCTGACTTAAATCTATGTAGTCGTTTCCATTTCCGGGTCCTAAAAACTCTATTAGAGCGTCATCACTAAGAGCTGATAAGGGCTTGTAGAATATCCATTCACCACCTTCTATACTTGTCTGTATCAACGGTAAAGCGAACAAATCCAGTTCGGACTTCACGCATTTACATGATTGGGCATGTAGAAAAGCATTATCTTGAAAATATATAGTCGTAAGGTTTCTTCCTTTTAGCGGCAACAGCTCTCGGTAGATTCTGGTTATTATCGACCAGACGTACCAGTAGGTAAGATTGGAGACTTCTGGGACACACCACATTTCCAAGGTCCCACATTTCCAAGGTTGCCAAAAAACCAAGGTCCCCACCGCACCAAGGTCAAAAAAGCGCAATGTTTGACCTAATTACATAACATTACCACAAAACCAAGGTGACAAACGCCGCTTTCTTGTTCCACAATTACAAGGCCATCCGTGTGACCTGGTTGCTACTCTATACCCCACTTGTATGTTTTTTGCCCACTTGTATGTTTTTTTGTCCACTTGTATGCTTTTTTGCTCACCCTCACTTTTTACCAAAATAAAAGAAAACGATATGTTAATATATTTAATTCATGTAGAAATAAAGACATGTACAAATTATATATTTAATTCATGTAGAAAGAAAGACGTACAAATTATATTAGAAACATGTATTACTCAGATATATGATTTTCTTTAGGAATAAAACATTTTGATTTAGTACAAGTGCAGAAGGTCCTCTCCACTTCCGTTTCATTACATCTGCGTGTACGTGGTCTGTAACGGATTGACATCTGGCTGCCATCGGTTTATAACTACTGCAAAAGAAATAAAAAAAAGATTAGATGTATATGATAAGTGTGAAAAAAAAGGTTTGTGAGTAGGGAATGAAAAGTGAAATGTGATCTTGTTACATAAAAGGTGGTAGAAAGATTGTTGATTTATTATTCAGGAAATAGCAATAAATAATAATTAAAATTCTGAGATCGAAGAAGTTTTGAAAAGTAATATTTCTTTATAACATGTAAAAAAATTTTGAATAAAAACAAATGGGATAAAAACTTGTTTATTAAGTTATAAAACGATAAATATTAGACTAATTAATCATGTGTCTACAAAAAGCATAATAATTAAATATTAAAAACGTATTTTGTTTGAAATCGAAAAAAACACTTACACGAATTTATATTATGAACCGGTCAGTGATGTTTACAAGAAAAAAATGAATAAGTTGTTTACCTACTCCCTTTAGCAATAAAAATAAAATAGAGTTCTACTTCCTGCATTCTTGGATAGGATGATCTGTAAAAAGAAAGAAGCAATTATTCAAACTAGCTACATAATAATAGAAAAGATCTATGGAGGCATTAGCGTTTAAATAATGAATACATAAAACATTTTTTCTACTAATTCCTTAAGAGGCAAGTGGAAGAATAACGCTTTAAGAATTAACCAAAACGAGTTTTTTTCATTAAAAATATTACTAAAGTGATAAGTTGAAAAACACAAAAGATAGGAGGCTTTTTTCAAAATTATAGCAAAAACAGTTTGTTATTAGACAAGATCGTTAACCAGATTATATATGAAAAAAAACGAGTTCTGGGTGTAATACACATTAAACAGATTGAAATAAAAAAAAATGCACGTATACTTACGTAAAAAAGAAAAGAAACTGTATATATTCCAACTTCAAAAAATATTAGAAAAACCATTAAAGCACTTCACACAAATTTTCACACACAAATTTTAACATCACTGGTAAAATATATCACAGTTGCTGGCGAAAAGGAAATAAATAAAGTAGGTCACGCATTGTATTTATAAGAGTGCATCTCTTGTATGTGAAATCTGCTTTACTTAATTTGCATAATACAATGTAATATAAAGTAATATTAACCTTCACTAAAACCTTACCATATATGGGAATATGCTACATTTGTTTCCAATTTATGCATTCTTAACCTTCGCATTGTGTATATAAGCAAATCAGTTTTGCTAAGAAGATACAGTATTTGTAAGAAAGTTTTCAATAAGCAACATATCGAGATGGTAAGATCTTTTTTTATATTATTATTAGTATTGATGTATTTTTTTTTGTAATATGATCTTACTGTGTATGTACATGTTTTTTTTTTAATTGAAAAAATTCTGTGAACGCGATAAGACGAGTTTTACTTTATTTAATATTCAGATAGAATTCCGTTTTGATCACTGTTGTTTAGTTATTAATAATAAATGACGTTAACGATTTTTTCAAATCTAGTTTAATTTTTTTTATAATCAAATTTTCTTAAAGCCGTTTTACATAGAAATTCATTGTGCTAAATATTTTCTAAATACCTAATAAATTGTAAAATTTGTAAAGTCATATATAAATTTTATATTTGAAATCCTATATAAATAAACTTTTAATTTTTATATGTAGTTGTTGTAATTATAACTTTCACATTGTAAGACGGGTCGTAAAGCAGCTATACAGATTTATTTCTACGTTCTCTCATTACTTATTTTCAGTAAAGAATTTTTGATAAAAATCCAAGATGCGGTCGTTTTTTCCTTAAAATCGTCGTATCTCGGGAGCGGGTCGACCGATTCGGACGGGGGTGGGTGCGTCGGAGACGTCTCAGAAAGACGAATTTTTCGAAATCACCCTCATCGTAGCTCGAGAACGGTCGGAGCAAAATATGGCATGTCGGTACTCAAACATCGTCCCCCGACGGCGCGCATCTTTTGACCCGGGTCCCCCACTCACAGGACCCCCCTAACAGAGATAGCTCGTATCTCGGAAACGGCCGGAGCAAAGTATGCCTTGTCGGTACTCAAACATCGTCCCCCGACGGCGCGCGTCTTTTGCGCCCGCCCCCCTCCACGGACCCCCCTAACGGAGATAGCTCGTAAATGGGAAACGGCAGGAGCAAAGTGTGCCTTGTCGATACTCGAACATCGTCCCCCGACGGCGCACATCTTTTGACCCGGTTTCCCCCCTTCTAGGACCCCCTAACAGAGATAGATCGTATCTCGGAAACGACCGGAGCAAAGTATGCCTTGTCGGTACTCAAACATCGTCCCCCGACGGCGCGCATCTTTTGCCAATGGTTCCCCCCTCCTCGGACTCCGCCCTAATGGAGATAGCTCATAACTCGGAAATGGTCGGAGCAAAGTATGCCTTGGCGGTACTCAATCATCGTCCCCCGATGACGCGCGCCTTTTTACACCTGCCCCCCTCCTCGGACCCCCCCTAATGGAGATAGCTCATAACTGGAAACGGTCGGAGCAAAGTATGCCTTGTCGGTACTCAAACATCGTCCCCCGACGGTGCGCATCTTTTGCACCCGTTTTCCCCTCCCCTCGGAGATTGCGATAATTTGTTTTATACTTAGATTGTTAAAAATATCGCATTCTAAACGAAGCGACTTTTTTTTATCTTGTACAGGTACATTTTTTTTTCTAAACTTTAAAGTTTAACAAAATTAAGTTTTTTAGTTGTACTCCCAATTTGAAGTTGACAAAAAAAAATAACTTATAATTTGTTCTAATCGAGTTTAAATATATATATCCTTTGCTATGTATTTAGGTACATAGTATTATGTATAAATATTTACATATTAGTGACTTAATTGGATCAGACTATTTGGTAGACTAAGAACTGTTTTGAACTACATTTTAGCTGTTTTGAACTGTATTTGAGCTGTTTTGAACTCTATTTGAGCTGTATTTGAGCTGGTTTTCAGCTGTATTTAAGCTGGATTGAGCTGTTTTCAGCTTTATTTGAGCTGGTTTTGAGCTGTTTTTGATCTGTATTTTTCTGCTGTTTCTAGAAAAAAAATGCCTGTTAACCCCCTTGCTATAATACAACACCCGCATGGAGCCCCAATACCTCCTATTTTGATCGTATATTCAATCCCTCAGAAGTGTCTCGGTAGTATAATGTACTAGGGGGTTTGTTACGGACGCTCTTTTTGTGTGGGGTGCGGGAAGAAGAATTAATTAATATCACGCGCGCGGTGTGTGTGTATGTGCGCGCGCGCGTGTGTGCAGGTGTGCTTATGCACACTGAACAATACGTTTTATAGTTTTTTATTTTTTTATTTTGTATTTTTTTTATTTTTTTTTATTTTTTTTATTTTATTTTTTTTGTCACGCATGCAGGTGTGCTTATGAACACTGAACACAATGCGTCTACTTTTACGTTTATGTTTGTTTCCAATATGGTTATATACGGAATGTATAAGGTTGAATAAACATAGCTACGGTCACCTTATGTTATAAATAAGAGCCTCCCAAAACAATGCATATAATATATATATATATATATATATATATATATATATCATATATAACCGTAATAGTTCTAGTGCTACCAGTTAGTCTCTAACTTTGTAATTGCACGCTTTCAGAGTTCTACTACTTCAAACCATCAAACCAACTTGTCTGCAATGCAGAGTAAGTAGATTTTCTCTCCCGGTACATATTCAATGGAATATTTCAGGTGTAAATAATCGATTCCGTTGTGAATGCATGAAAGATTTCTCCAGGAAATATTCCCTCCTTCGCCATAAAAAAACTACATTCTGGATGTCAGTATCTACCCCACCATCTGGCAAGCAAGAGGTACCGTTGCAAAACCAAATTACAGGAGTCCCTGTGTTGCAAGGAGGCACTTCCGACTACAATACAGCAGCACATACACGTGTTAGTGATTTCGTTGCGCAACCAGGACCATCTGGGTTAAAGTATACGAAGGATAATGCAAAACCCGGACCATCAGGGTTGAGTAACTCAAGGAAACGAAAGTCTGACCAATGCGATGACTCGGTACAACCGAAAAAAAGTTTGATTGTTCAATGGATGTACCTAAGTATGCATTCCAAGGACACCTCAGAAGCAATAGGCATAAATCAAATGTCTGTTTACTAGTCGATACTGGGGTCGAAGTGATCCGAAATGCGTTTAAACAGTGCATTGTGTCGTACCGACTGTCTCTATGCAATATGCATACTGTTGTGTTCACCTTTATGGCAGACGTTAAAGCAAACGTATTGAAAGTAGTACAAAGTTAGTTGCAGAAACACGTCTCCTTAAAATGTAATGTTGAATTGTTTGGTTTATACTTTTTGAACAGTAAGGAAAGCACAGAACTGAAATCCTTTCAAACAAAATATGATATTTTAAGTATTGGGACGGTGTTGGAAGAGTATTTCCAAAGAATAAGTAACATATTGGATGCGAAGCAATCGGAATTTCAACATAAAGATTCTGGTAAGTGTGAGTTATGACTAATGGTGTAAGCGATTAGTAACAACTGTTTTAGGGTGGACACTGGTGCAATTCGTATATTTAGAGGTGAACATGCTTAAATTTTCTCCCACCACTGGTTCATCCTATATGGCTGTCCCCGCCGAAATCGCACATAAACACTCCATAGTCAATGTAAAAAATAATGATAATTACTGCTTTGCATGGGCTGTTGTATCGGCACTAGTGACACCAAAGGGAGTACCACAACGCACATCTTCTTACCTTGATTTCCAGACCTTATTCAACTGGAATGGTGTACAGTTCCCTGTTAAGCTGACGAATATTTCAACGTTTGAGAGCAATAACAACATTTCCATCAATGTTTATGGGTTAGACGATACGTATCGTGATGGTCAGCGTGTCACAGAGGTAGTGGGGCCTCTGTATTATACCAAAGCCAAACAGGCAGTCCATGTTAATTTATTATTATTAGTCAGTAACCAAACAGATAATCAGCATTATGTATGGATAAAAAATTTTTCTCATTTACTTAGCAACGAAATATCCCGGCGGAACGGAGCAATGTATTTTTGTGATGCATGCTTGTATTACTTTAGATCCGAGGACCAATTAACCTGACACGTGACACACGACTGTAACTTCGTATATACGAAATTACCGGACGTGAAACAAAAAAAAGACATAACCGGGGAATTCTACGCGGAAAATATACACGCGTTTCGGAACTATCAGAAACAAATGGTTCTACCATTCGTAATATATGCAGATTTTGAAGCGCTCTTAGTACCGGTAGATACGGCTGAACCAGATCCCGAAAAACCGTTCACGATAAAAACGTGTAAACACGAACCATACTCGTTTAGTTATTATATCAAGTGTAGTGTAAACGATGCGTGGTGTAAGTTAGAGAGGTATAGGGGGAGTAAAGCAGGGGATGTATTTATAAGACGACTGGAAAGTGATGTAAAACGGATATATAATGAACATTTCAAAGCTATTGTTCCAATGACAACATTAACGGAGGAACAACAGGTTACGTATGAACGCAGTGTATGTTGTCACATATGTGGCAAGCACTTTACGGACGATCCGACAAATCCGAAAGTATGAGATCACTGTCACGTTACTGGTAAGTATCGTGGTGCAGCACATTCAACGTGTAACTTAAACTATCAGGTACCTACATTTCTCCCCGTTTTTCTACATAATCTCAGTGGTTATGATGTTCACCTATTCATTAAACAGTTAGCGAGTGAAAAGGAAGAAATTACCGTACTTCCTGTTAACAGTGAAAAATATATAACGTTTGGTAAGCACATTTTTGTTGATGAATATATAAACAGTCATGGTATCAGGGAGAAGAAATACATTAATTTACGTTTCGTCGATAGTTGTAGATTCATGGCTGCATCCTTAGGTGCTCTATCTCAGAATTTATCAGATGATGAATGTATGGAGGTACGGAAATATTTTAGTAATGATAGCGACTTCAACTTAGTGAGAAAGAAAGGTAGTTTCCCTTATGCGTACGTAGACAGCTTTAGTAAATTGAACGACGTCGCGGTGCCACCATATGACAAATTCTACGATAAAATGCGCAATGAAAATATTTCCGATGATGAATACTGTCGCGTTCTACTGGTATGGGATCACTTTAAGTGTAATACCCTAGGTGATTATGCTGATATTTATTTAAAATCAGATGTGTTGTTATTGGCTGACGTGTTTGAAAACTTTAAGCGGTTATGTATGGGTGTGTATGGGTTAGAACCTGCACAGTATGTCACTTTGCCTGGATTGGCGTGGGATGCCATGTTGAAATGTACGAAAGTAGAGCTAGAATTACTCACGGATATGGATATGTATCACTTTTTTAAACAAGGTATTCGGGGTGGAGTGAGTACTTGTATCAAGCGGAGAACCATCGCTAATAACGAGTTTAAACAACCGAAAGTGTTTTTACAATATTTGGACGCTACGAACTTATACGGCTGGAGTATGCAGCAATACCTGCCCCACGACGGGTTTATGTGGTTACCTCAAGAGGAAATAGATCACTTTGACGTACTAAAGATTGATGATGACGCTGATGTTGGATTTGTAGTGGAGGTTGACATACATTATCCCCACCATCTGCATGACGAACACAACGATTATCCGTTTTGTCCTGAAATGATCTGTGCACCACATTCCCAAGAGGAGAAGTTAATCCCTAACCTGTGTGATAAGACCAACTACGTTATACATTACCGCTATTTAAAACAATGCATAGAGCATAGCTTAATTGTTACTCGTATTCATAGGGTTTTACGCTTCCGTCAGAGTCCGTGGCTAATACCATACGTAGACCTTAATACAGCTCTCCGCAACACAGCACAAAACAAGTTCGAAAAGGATTTCTATAAAATTATGAACAATGGCGTGTTTGGTAAAACAATAAAAAATGTCGATAAACGTAGAGTTATTAAACTGTTAACACATTGGGAAAGTAACTGTCGTCGGGTAGGTCTAGCACGGTACGTTGCAAAACCGCAATTTAAAAATTTTATTCAATTCACTGACAAATTGTTTGCGGTGGAATTGTCGAAACAGGTAGTTACGTATGACAAACTCGTCTATGTCGGATTCAGTATTTTAGATCCTTCCAAAATTATAATGTATCGGTTTTTTTATATCTTACGAGCTCATTATGGCAAGAATGTCACGTTGCTCTATACTGATACGGATTCTTTGATTGTTGAGATAGTAACTGATGATATGTATGTACACATGCGAAATAATTTAGACGAATATGATACTTCCAACTATCAAAATGAGTTGCATGGTATTCTTACGAATGCTTCCGTCGTTGGACGAATGAAAGATGAGTACGCAGGGAAAGCGATTCAATATCTTTATGGTGCAGGATCGAAGTCATACTGTCTGAATCTTGCTGATAATGAAGTTGTTAAGAAAGCGAAAGGTGTTGAGAAAGTTGTTATTCAGAAAGTGTTGACGGAAGTAGATTACACAGCGGTTGCGGATGGGTCTGATAAAACAGTAATGTGTAAAATGCTTGTGTTTCGATCAACCTTACATGATATATATATATATATATATATATATATATATATATATATATATATATATATATATACCGAAATGTTAAACAAAATTGCCTTTAGTTCCCAGGATGACAAACGGTATCGAGTACGTGATACGTGTTCCACATTGGCGTGGGGGCATTGGCGAATACCGGAATTGGAGAATGCTGATCCTTTGAGCGAATTATTGCAGGTTGCTAAGCAAATGAGTTTATATTAACCGGAAGGAAAGAAGAATAGTTTGGGTACTGACACTTGCTAGTTTCTTTACTATATTCTCTCCATAATGAAACTAATATTAATACTAATTTGTATTGTTCCTTTAGTTGTTTAACATATATTAATATTATGTACTAATTCGTTAGTAAGAGAATATATGCTATATAAATACTGTGTGATATATAATAAAAAAAACGAGAATGACTATTTACTATTTTTTTATTAAAAAAAATGTGTACAAGACTTATTGCATTATATATGTATCATATAAATAGTATACCGTATTCAAAGCACAGTGACATAATGATTTACAATGAAAGTAACAAACGGGTTGCATAGCAGGAAGAGGTGGACTTTCCTCAAGTTCAATAACAGGCTGGGTCACAAATTTTCTGATGTAATCTGCTTTCTCTCTGCCCTTGACATAGACAGAATCTGTTGGCTGAATCAATCTCTCGAGCATTCTTCGAAAGTGGTGTGGTGGTGTATACCCTTCTTCCCATTTAATACAGTGCTGGTTATGCATTAACCAAGTAGCTTGACGACGACTCTCTGCATCTAACGTATGCCAGGGATACGGTGATTTAAAAATAAAATGGGCAATTTGTTTTCCATTATAAATTGCGAGTTCTTTTGGTATAAAAGATTTTGAAATTTTAAACCCTTGTACATCGACTGTGACGGATATTGTATTACAACTGTCGTACTGCTTTGGTTAACGCGTTGTATGTAACTAAACGATCGTGGAGTATAACACAGTATGCTGTCGTATTGGCAGCTATGTTTGCCGCTGTTTCAAACTCCACACGAAGAACTACTGCTTTAGAGTGCAATGCTTCTTTTGATTTGAGCAATCTACGACAACCAACGGTGCAGCTGTGGTAAATTGCGTAGGGGCGAGTAATGGTTGCCCCTCTCTTTGGTAATACGACATTTGGAATTTAGCAAACATTTCATACAACGTAGCAAAGCAATTGTTATCATAATTAACGTTGAGATTGTCATACGGATAACGATCCGTGTTCAGGAACACGCGAATATTATTTAGTGCACATTTATCGAATCTGCTCGTATCTTGCATAACATTATTCTCTCGCCCAGTTTGAAATCCTATAATAATGTATCTAGGTGTTTCTATACTCGTAGATGTTTTGATTGCCCATGTATGCTTATCTGTTGCTGGAACGGCGGGATATATGTGGGTTTCCCAACTTCTAAATGCTACTGGCGTATTTACATTATTATCAATGTATTTCGTTAACGCCAACTCCTCTGCTAATGCTGGGATGATGTGTGGAACTTTCCAATATATCTTATCTATGTTAACTTTTAATGCTTCTTCTACAGTTGAAATTACTGCGTCGGTATCAATGTTACTACGAATTAATACCAGTTCTTGTCTAATGTTCAAAATCACTTTATTGTAATCTTCGGCAAAGCCAAGTAGCATTCGCAACGGTATACAAACATAAAAGTATCCTTGAGCATTTGTTAGTGTACTGTTTGCAGTAGGAAACCAACCTGCATTTTCATGACGGGCGAGATCATTGGACGTCAATGACACCAATCCTTTCATTGTCGACGTTAATCCTACTTTCGTTACGGAATCTACCACTATACCATTCATTTCATACCTAATTTCACTGAATAAAAATGCGATACCGTTATTAACGAACCTTGCGATGTTACAGACAGTACCATCCTGACGTAATAATGGTCCCTCTACGTAGACATAGCTTTCGGATGGTAGAGTGCACATCTCTTCCTGAATGGGTATCCTGATTTCATCATTGTTTCCAAATCTGGTAGTATATGGCTGATGGGTGTGCAGTTCGGAATTAACGATAGCATTATCAACGCCAACTTTTTCATTAACGTTTAATATACTCATTGTAGTACTGTAAAGCCGAGACTTTCCAATAATGCTTTGTTCTGCGGTGTCGATGCTTTGGGCGCTGAACGCTTACTGACTCTCACCTTTCCACACTTTGATCTTTTATAGCTTGATTTGATCTGGTTATATGCACATGTGTTATAGCGCGTCACCATCTTTTCTTTAAATGTAGTCCTATCGTTATGACTCCCCCGTTAAAATTGACTAGATCTCCGTCTTGGTCTACTATTTTAAGTGTTATTGTCGAAATGGTAGATGTATTGATAGGTAGATAGATGACATGTTGAGGGGACTCTATTATTTTATATCCAGGTACACTGGGAAAGAACTGATGAATTATGTGTGATGTTTCACCATTCTTAAAATTACCACTTGTTATATTGCACTCGATAATTAATGAGCTAATTTTGATAATGTAATAGGATTATCAGAGGTATGCACTTTCTGAGCCTGGTAAACGGTTTTGTTAAATCCCAACATAGGTCCTATCGAATATTTCACATTGAAGTTAATGTCATGGGTTGCTTTCATACTTGCTTTCATAGTATTATTATTCGCTTGTAATAGATATTTATGTATTAAGGGCATAATCAGAAGATTATGGCTCGAGGGAATGCTAAAAGCCAGACGCGAAGCGGAGGGCTTTTATATTCCTGAGAGCCATAATCTAATTATGCCGTGGTATTAATGTTTTATTTTATTTTGCACCATGAAACTGGAACAAAATATTAAAAAGATTCAGTATTTTGGCAAGTTTTTAAATGCAAATGCAGTGAAATAAAGTCGACAGTAGGCTAATTTGTTGTTTGCTGTCAATCATGCTGCTTAGCATCAATGACATTTTCGTGCTATAAAGACCACATTACGCCCGCATTTGGAGGCGTATAAAGAACATTATGGTGGCAAAATAAAATAAATGCATAAATGCTCTCGGTCCCTTCACTGACTCATTAATATATTTAATCACATCCTCGATTTCGTATGATCCTGGTGGTATTGTAATTTTATCGATTCCAAATACGAGTTAGTTATTCTTTGAAGTAACATTCTGTATAGTATTGAAAGATTCATAACTAGTCAACCCCATTACATATTCCGACTCATTCTCAAGAAAAATCGGTGGATTAAAGGTTGCTTGCAAGACACAATTTTTACCGGTAAATGTAAATGTGTACGACATTACGATCACGTAACGACTACTGAAAATCAGTACGAGCAGTCATATAAAAAGTGTAAGACTAAATGACCGCAGTTGTATGTATCAAAATTTTGAACCTTGGTAAAGTTATACTCAATTGTGTTTCTGCTACCATCACTTTTAAAATAGTGGAGTAATTCAAAGGGTGCGTTAATACCTTTGTCGCCACGAGCTAATCGTTTTTGTAAACGGGTACCTGGCCCACAATATCGATATATGCAACTCCACGGGTAATTTATTTATTAAAGTATTAATTAATCCTGAACCTTTTTTTTCCCTCTGACGCTGGGATGTATACTTCATACCACACTGACTGACACTTCACTACTAAACTACTTTCTGCACGTGGTGTGTGTGTACATATATATATATATATATATATATATATATATATATATATATATATATATATATATATATATATATATATATATATATATATATATATATTATATAAACGTCATACAAGTCGTGGTTTAGTACCATAATGGGTGACATCCGTTTCATTCCACAAGATACAGAATTACCTATCAAAAATTATGACATTACTCCAAACAAGCAGTACTCAAAACACCGCGGTTTACTAAAAGGGGGATGTAAACGAGGTATAATCCTCGGACCATCCGGCTGTGGAAAAACCAATGTTATGATTAGCTTATTAGAACATCCAAATGGCTTACGTTTTGAAAATGTCATATATATATATATATATATATATATATATATATATATATATATATATATATATATATATATATATATACTAAATCTCTATACCAACCTAAATACCAGTACCTGCGGAGTTACTGGCACCCATAAAGGAAATTAGGTATTTCGAATACAGTGATAATAGTGATGTTATACCTCCTAGTGAGTCCCGTAAAAATTCAATAATGATTTTTGATGATGTAGCATGTCATAAACAAAATGAAATTAGAGATCATTTTTGTTTTGGCAGACATCGAAATAATGATTGTTTCTATCTGTCAAACGTATTCTTCAATTCCAAAACAGCTTATACGTGATAATGCGAATTTACTTGTTCTTTTTCAACAAGATCACACTAATCTCAAGCATGTGTATGATTATCACGTTAATGTTGATATGTCATTTGATAGATTTAAAGACTTGTGCTGCTGTTGATGGCGTGATAAATTCGGATTTCTTGTGATTGATAAAAAAAGCGATGTTAATAGCGGTCATTACCGTAAAAGATTTGACTGTTTCATTGCAGTATAAGTAATCTACTAGGACTGTCAACGTAAAGTCGTAATGGAGGAGCGCTTAGCACAAGACATTTTGCGTGCTCGCAAGAGTGTGCAACAGAAATATGCTAGTTTGAAAGAAGATACTGCACTTACAGAACGTGCAATGGAGGCACACTTTAAACCTATCACACAACCATTAAAACAATTAATTACTAAAAATGATGGTTCTCTCATCAAAGCTGAACCCCTTACGCCAGAAGTCGGAAAAAAGGAGTCCATTGCACATGAAAATGAAGTATTTTTACATTATACACCAAAATCCTCTAGAATACGTGAGGAACCGCGTACTATTGTTCCTGACATGACATGACGACGAGGTGGAAATTCCTACTTTACAACTGAAATTGGAACTACTAGCTGCTGGATCTCAACCCGCCTTTGAAGAGTATCTTAATCAATACCAAGGATTAGCGAAATACTACGTCGAAGGTATCTTTAGAGATACCGAAGATGAATATGACTTAACGTACGGTGTGCATTTTATTCCTGAAGAAGAGAAATTTTTTATAGGCGATGCTGAACTAGATTTTGTTGGAGAAAATTTACGAATCGCTCTTCCCGATGGATCGTCCCTAGACTATGAGGGAACACCGGGATTATATGAACTACTTTTTAAATAAGTTCCTACGGGATACAAAAAGAGGGATCTACAGCACTACAATGACATTTTGCGTCGTACGCATGCTGCCCGACGTAATTATAATCCTGATGATCAAATCCGAGGAACTAATAGTAAGAAGTACCTTGAAATCATTAAACCATTACTTCAGCCTAGAAAACGTTCTGCCACATCATCTATTGTACCTCCAGCTACCAGATCTCGAACAACTTCTATATCCAAAAGAGGTGGTGGACTGCAGCTATTGCGATACAATAATAAACCTATTGAGTTTGTACCATGGAATAATCCGAATAAGTTAGTCGATTGGTTAAGGGAATTATTAGGATCTATGTTAGCAGGAAATACTAGCAATCACAACGAAATAATATATATAATTGACGAACTACGTAACGCAAAAGTAATAAAGCAACAGATCTTGTTATAAACCTACCACTATAGTCATTTCCTTTCATTGTTACGACGACTATCACTACAGATAGTACTATATGTCTACCAGTGATGCCAATAGATAAATTTGGCGGACATCTTCATCATCAAATGACAGTGGATACATTTGGGAACCATATTGTTCATCATAGCGATCTGTCTTATGAAACTTTCATTTCATTTTCTGGAATCGCCGCAAAGAAGACAATTAGTCTATCTACCGGCGTAGGTGATCAATATACCTATCCCTGTAACGACGGCACTATAGTATATTGCAGGTGGAGTCACCCAAGTCTTGATCTTGACATAGATGGTAAAAAATTTGAGCTGGCAAAGGATGTAATTGGTCAGCCTCTTAAGAGGAACGATGTAATTCGTGTAATCATGTCGACGTTTGACAAACACATACTCACGATGCTGATTTTCGAGGATTGGTGAAATTATATTACCACAGTCATCTATTCTTTTTTTAAATCGTGCAGAATCTCTAGCTATTTGTTCCCATTCTCCTTTTCGTGCATGCCTGTACGCCAACTCCTATACTATTATGTAGTGAACTACGTTTTTGGACTCATTAATGCACACCTTCTTCACTGGGTGAGTCGTCATCTGATGGCTCAAAATTCGGTAAATATCTTTCTATTTCGTATATAAATTGCTCCAATGATATTTCTTTAAGGTCTTCAATTAATCGCTTTATACAACAAATACACTCTATACCATCTACATGCGATTTTAAGTATTTTTCACAAAGGCGTATTCCTCCTCCATACTTATTAACTAGATTATTTAAATAGTCATCACTAAATCTACCTATTCCATACACTTTTTCATGATCAGCATCGAATTCTAATGATTGTAACTGGCAGATTAGTCTTTCGACTGCACTAACACAATCTACAGCTTTAGGCCACCACTCCGCACTATAACACATCCACATATTGACTAACACCTAATACTATCCCTATTGACTACAAGCGCGTTATCCCCCCCTTTCAGGTATAGGTTTGGCAAGATCCATATCCATATGTAGTTTTTCCTTGGAAAATTCTTCCATTTCCAGAAGGCAGGCTATGTTGACCTCAAATACATCATGCAATGGACCTATAACTTGGTGAATGTTACTTTCAGGAATTGCCGCTGCTGACTTTATTAGGTTTTTATAAAACTCTGGAAAGTTCACAGTATCTTCCAACTCCAATCGGTAATACATTATCTTCAAAAGCTTCCATAACTGTTCTATAGACTCCCATCCTAAATAGACATCAACTTCTTCACTATCACAGAGGCGTATAATTTTTTTCTTGTTAATATTTTCGTATGAAACAGTTTTCGATCCCAGTTTGGTAGGTAGCCATGTTCCTTCAGGACTGTAGAAATAATTAGTAATCACCCCTTGATTATCCATAAGTATACGCCACTCTTGCTTGTCAAACACCACTCCACCACTCTTCGATCCACCGAGTTTTACGACTGGCTCAAATCCAAATTTGGGTGATAGACCGAAACTAACAAACTTTTTTTACTTTTATTTAAGAAATAATGCACATTATTAAGCAAAATATCGCAATATTTACTTGAACTTATAGCACCGATAATCTTCGCCTTTTCTATGGCTTGACTTACGATGTTATCCATTATATACGATACTGGCTTTACATACATTCCCTCTCTTTTATATATGACACTCTCCCCACTATGTGTCCTCCTCAAGGCTACTTACGTGACCTTCACGATTATACCACACATTGCTTTAGCGGTCTTGTCGGTTACACCTTTTCAAGGTATTTTTTTCGTTCAAGGCTGTTACTCATTTTGTTTTTTTTTCCAACCTTGTATTCACCACTACTTCAAGGATTCCTAGGCATACTTCTTTCTAAGATTATTCCCCGTTCCACTTTGCCACAACAAGTTCACTACACAAGGTTACATACCCCCACTTAGTATTATTCGTATACTTAAAGGGAGGGGTTTTTACATATACCATAGTTACCGATCTTCAATATGTCAGTTACTCCAGTGCAAGACGATTGGAAGACTCCTGCAGTGTACCAACCACAAACCCTATTTCAAATTAGTACGCGACGGACATGTCAATTAATTCCGAACTGGGTGAATTTTGAAAAGAAAGGAATACTACCGGCTTCCATAACCAAAGTGCTACGAAATAATTATGAACTGGTTCAGTGGAATTCAGCGTGGTATGCCGAATTGAGCAAGGTAATATGCGAGCACTTTTCGGCAAGCCGTGTAACAGCATATGCCCACATTGTATCAATATATGTTCGCTACCATCTGGTGGACTACATGCATTTGTGTCATTACTGTTTCGCCCGATTGAAACCATCTCATTACCGAGTAATTGACCATCATATGCACATGGAACGCTGGACTGCGCGATACCACCTGTCGCACGAATATTATTGGTGCTCGTCGTGTAGGGCACCTCTCACACAGTTATACGATGTGTACGATGCTGACTCATGTATACTGTGTGATGAGGTGTGCTACGTAGACGAGTAATCTTTTTTACTGTATCTATTTTATCTATTGTATATATTGTACATATTGTATATATGTTGTATATATTGTATATATTGTATAGAATAAATTATTTCCTGTCAGTATCATACTGTTTTCGCTGATGTTAACATGTGTGACTTAAACTTTTATTATCCTCAGTATTACAACTGTTTCGATAAACGACTACTAACGTATCGAACATGGTCTGGAGTTCACTCACCCTCATCGCTTGCTGCAGCAGGATTCATTTCCACATCTTCAGACGATACGGTTGAATGTTTCATGTGTGGGGTTAGAATAAACCGATGGCAGCCAGATGTCAATCCGTTACAGGAACATCTACAATGGGCACCACACAGCACGTATGCTCAGCTCCTCGCACCACGTCCACGCAGATGTAATGAAACGGAAGCGGAGAGGACCTTTTGCACTTGTACTAAATCAAAATGTTTTATTCCTAAAGAAAATCATATACCTGAGTAATACATTTGTACATTTTTCTACATTAATTAAATATATTAACATATCGTTTTCTTTTATTTTGTGGGTGGGCACAAAATTCAAGTGGGCTAGAGTAGCAACCAGGTCACACGGATGGCCTTGTAATTATGGAACATGAACGCGCGTTAGGCCGCACGGATGGCCTTGTAATTGTGGAACAGGCAAGCGTGGTTTTGGGACCTTGGCTTTGTGGTGATGATATGTAATTAGGTCACACGCATAGCCTTGTAATTGTGGAACAGGAAAGCGGGGTTTTAAAGTAGGTCACAGTGATGGCCTTGTAATTGTGGAACAGGAAAGCGGCGTTTGTGACCTTGGTTTTGTGGTAATGATATGTAATTAGGTCAAACATTGCGCTTTTTTGACCTTGGTACGGTGGGGACCTTGGTTTTGTGGCAACCTTGGAAATGTGGTGTGTCCCAGAAGTCTCCTATCTTACCTACTCGTACCCTTTGATAGCCCGAACCTTTCATCATTTTATCCATTTTCTCATCGGCTTTACCTTTAAGATTCCTATCTGTCTCGTCAAATCTTTCTTGAAACGATTCCTTAACAGGTCGATCCTCTATGACAACACCAAGAGTATTGGCACCTGTTCTGAGAGATTCTTTTCCAATAGGCTTTACACCAGACTTAAATAACGGTATTATACTTCTACATATACCACCTAGCCAGCTCCGTATTCCGTGACCACGTTGATGTGATTCACCTCTGTGGATGGATCTGATATCGTTACCGGCGTGATTCATATAATATTGTTCATAAGGACAAACCATTGTTGTACTTTCATAAAGTATACCCGTATCTGTTTTTATATGAATCTCGATTTCACGGGCATGTAGTGAGCAGGCGAAAAAACCACATCTTCGTCACCTCCGTAAGCGTAGGTTTCAGAAGTAATATTTATTATACGCATAAGCGGAGATAAAACATTACCCACAATTTGCGATTCAACGATGTCGCAATAAACAAACATTTGCGTTGGTAATCCTATCCATATACTAGCGGGATGCAGGGGTAGGGATGCAGGGGTATTGGTTCAATAGCTATGTTTTAATACGGCCGATAATCTAGCAGTAAGACTAAACATTGTGAGAATCCGAATAGCTAGAGGGAGGTTTCAACTTCGTAGTGACGCGCTTAGTTAGATTATGGTATTCCATTGTTAGCAATTTACTTATTAGCTCGTGGTTATTTAGCTCGCTGCCAATTTCTTCAATGTGGCATAATTTCCCGAGGCGAATCGTAACGCATACCATCCGCCCTCAATATAAATGGCTTCCTCACTATCGTGTTGGAAATGTAATGCAGCCTTTTTTAAACTCGTCTCTAACACATTCTTTTCTCCTGCGAGTGCATCAATTCTATAATAAATTAAATTGTCTGTCGCACTTACAGCGGCAAAAGAACTAGGGTACTGAATTTCCGAAATGCGTACAACCCATGAGTCTGTTAATATTATTCGTTTTTGCAGTTCTGTAATCAGACTTGACGTTATATTGTTGCGAAAATACGTCATGGAACTATTACTTAATAAGGCAAGATAAAACTTCATTTTATATATTTCTCAGCTGCGAAGCTATTAAATTTGTCACTGTATCCACGCGACTTGACCAGGTATTGTTTATAACGTTCGCGGCCCTTCTCTGCTAAAATCTTGTCGACTTTGGATAGGACATCTTTATCAACCGTAACAACTTGTAACTCCTCCTCGTGAAAGGTACTCGCAACAGGATCGTTATTAAGATCGCTTATGCGATAAACTGGAAGTCTTCTTTTTATCACTGCACTAATTGCAAAAACTTCCTCGCTCCAGTTCGTTTCATATCCCTTCTCAAAGGTGTATTTAGTTTTGGCGATTCTAACATGTTCACCGGCTTTATATTTAGGGTGATGTGCCTAAGCCTTTCGATTACAGGTTATTCTGCACTTCAAAAATGTTTTCATCGTTTAAAGCCGCAGAGGCCATCTTTATACTTGATTGAGGGCTATTGTTGTAAGCAGTCACAAGTTTTTGGAGCACATCAATATTTCTGTAAGAGAGTTTGTAGGTGAAATAACGCCACATTTTTGTTTTCAATGTTTTATTAAATCTTTTAACTACAGATACTTTTACACCAGGGTTGTTTGTTATATAGAAATTGATATTTTGTTGGAAAAGTTTTGTACACTGACCGCCACAAACTCCTTGCCTTTATCCGTTTGTAAATTGGCAGGGGTGTTATCACTTTCCTTAAAAATATCGGTGAATGCTTCAATTACAGATGCTGCTGTCTTCGTTTTAAGAACTCTCGCCCAGGCCATCAATAACCGATCGTATGTAGTTGTTTACACTATTGTGTTTACTTAAAGTTCGCATATCGCAAAGATCCGATTGCCACAGGTCGTAAATGTTGCTCACAGCGTACCTATTGCGGAAAAACTTCTTTCTGGCAGATTAGTGAACCATATAAGCGCCTATAGCCATTTTTTCACTTCACCATATCTACCCCTTACAGCATCAACTAAAGGTGTTATACCCGCAAACCCTGCCGGATGCTTTGGATTATAATATACAGCATCCATGTTATGTTCTCCACGTATGCCAATCTAGTGAAAGTCTTCTTATTCGAAAGGATTTTCGCGGGGTTTCCCTCAATTAACTGTCGGCATCGTAATTCTCACCTATAATTGTGAAGCTCGGTTCAATGTTAGGTGATACAGTGTATCCATGTCGTTACCCAACGGCGTTAATATGTTGTTTTGCGTGGCATCTGGCGTTTGTAGACGCTGTATAAAATGCATAGGTAGAATAATCATTTTCTTCAGATTGTGGTCCATAGCTATTGAAACAAATTACCCAAAATTCCGCTAAGTAATAGTCCTAACAGGTGCGGTAGAAATGCGGCGCACTTCTGTAGAGTAAACTGTTTCTTCTTTTTTATAGGTTCACCTCTCTGTGTCAGCCGCCTTAAAGTGTGCTTGTGCTGAGGGAGTCGCTGCTTCTAATTGGTTGACAGAGCTACATGGCCTTTTAATATGTTATGTGCACACTCGCAAATTCATTCTACCCACTTGCTATCCAGACATATCAATAAAGTGTCACATTGTCTTTTACTTAATCTGGCTAACGCGCGCAGGATATCGGTGTTTTCGATTAAAATATCGGTGTTTTCAATTAAAGCGTCAACCATCATGTGTGATGTAATCTTTATGACTGTGAGGCTTAAACCCTTTTTTCGCTTACTTGGCAAATACCATGAGGCCCGAATATGTTTGTTCTATAGCGTAGCACATCCGATGTATTCTGTTTTAAATCGACCAATAAATATCCGCGCGGATTAGAAGTCGCATCTTCGTACGCAGCCTCTAAAAATTTCGGGTTGTCAGGTGAAATCTACCTTGCTAAACGGTATATCTGTGCCCTGTCACGTGGGTTCTTAAACAAGATTATGTAATGAGCGTTGAAAGAGATATCTCGCTGTCCACGTCCTTGATGAAATAGGTTTTGCGTTAAGAAAAACATGCTTAGATTTCTATGATGACACCTCTATGTAAAAGTACCAACCGCCGAACCGTTAGTCTCGCGCATTAGATCGTCAATTATTATTAAGACCGCTTTTAACCATCTGAAATTTCTGAAATTCCATAGAGAAATCTTTGATTGCCATTCGCTGTAAAACCAGACAATTTTTTTAAAAGCTGTATCGCAGACAGTTTTGCTATTTTTTAGTAAATCACGTGCTGTGCTGTTAAATCGTGCATTAATATTAAATAGTTTGATGAATATCTAATTATAGTGTCTAAAAGGCTACAACAAGAGGGCGCAGACCTAACACAAGTCCTTATAGCTGTCTTACAAGACTAGGACCCCTTATTAGACTACAACCCCCAATGTATAAATAAATTACGGCACAATCTGTTGACGGGATTAAAGAAGTGTAATAATAATTTTAATAACAATTATACAATCTTCTTTGGTAAAAAACGGGCTCTAATGAACATTAATAACAGATTAAATAAAGTCTTTTTATTCTCAGGTGAAAACAATACGGTCCCCACGTGGGCATGTATAAAGAAATGGCGACCAAGGGGTCACAAAAAGACAAAATGGCGGAGGATGTCTCCCTTCTACTCATGATACATATCTACCTTTTTCTTGCAACGGAATCGACCAATTTATCATAGAGGAGAAACCGGGCCGTCATACCCTACGATAGCAGTGTTAGTATTTTGATAAGGTAAGTATCCAAACAAAAATGTGCTAATCCGTGAATAACTTGTATAAAAATAACAACACCATGGTGGGTTTGACTTGCGAAAGGTTTGCATAGAAAACTTATAGAAGCTATCCCTAAAGCTACACCAACTACTATTTTTCCACCATACCGATGTGCTGCTATTACGCCACAAATATGTGATATCGTATTTGACCAATAGTAATCACTGTAATCAGTTAACGCAATATTATACGTTAAATGACTATTCTATGGTACCTTCGTAATCCTAAACGTACATTAAAAAGCATTGAGAATGTTGAATAGGTAAATAAATTGCTTACAACTGGTTTTACTGAATTATGATTATTTGAATAACATTTTGTTTTGGTTATATTTTACATTACTTCACTGATATTATTTTCTTTAACCATAGCTAATATTGTAAGGTTTAACACTACGCATTAAGGACGATATTATTATTCCAAATAATATCAGAAGATATAAACTCAACCGTGCTAATTAATTTAGAAATATTTATTTACATATAACTTGTTCTGTATAAAAAATGCACTCACAAACACATCCATTAATGTGCGGTTAGTTTGCCTTGCTAATAGCTTTGTCTATATTGTTTTGCTTAAACAAAACATTTTTTTAATATCGTATGCAATCAAACAATTGACTTACTGTAGATAATGTCCCACAATTAACCTTCTTTAACAACTTAAGATTCAAATTCCCAGGCCGGCCATGTGTCAAATATGCTAAAATATATCATTACGGTTTTAAACCTCATTTAATTAATTTAATTATTTATTTATTTGGTTTCACAACAAAAAATGATATAGAACACAATTAATTTATAATTCTGAGATCTACACGTTGCTATTTTTATATCTCTGAGTTATGCAGGTTTGATAAAAACAAAAAACAGCCTAACAGACATCCCTCGTCGTACCCATTTACATTTACCGGTACAAGCTGTATTTTTCCCGCCAACTTTAACCCGCCGATTTATCTTGATAATGAGATAATGGGGTTGACTAGTTTTGATACTTTTAATACTATACAAACCGTTATTTCAAAGAATAATCAACTGGTATTTGGATAAATTAAAGTTAAAATATCACCAGGATCATACGCAATCGCGGCTGCTGATAAACATATAAATGATACAGTGAACGGTTCAGGAAAATGTATTAATGTATTAATTTAAGAGCGAACCATAATACTATGAAAGCAATTACGAAAGCAACACACATTAACTTCAATCTAGAAAACTCTATAGGACCTATGCTGAGATTTAACAAAACGGTTTACAAGGGTCTAGAATACCTCTAAAAATCAGATTAACATTATCAAAACTAATTCATTAATTATCGAGTGCAATATAACTAGAGGAAGTTTTAAAAATGAAGAGTCATTACATATTATTCATCAATTCTTTCCCAGTGTACCAGCGGGATACAAAATAATCGAATCCCCTCTACATGCCATCTATTTACCTATAAATACATCCACCATTTCAACCATAACACTTAAAATAGTAAACCAAGACGGAAATCTCACCAATTTTAACGGTGAAGTCATAACGATAGGATTACATTTATAGAAAATATGGTGACGCGGTATAACGCATGTGCACTTAACCTTAGTAAGGCAAACTAGAAAAGATCGCAGTGTGGAAATGTGTGGGTCAGTAAGCTTTCAGCGCTCAAAGCATTGACAGTGCAGAATAGAGCATATTTGCAAAGTCTAGGTTTTACATATAGTAAATTCCGCACTACACGCCCATCAGCCAAATACTAAGAGATTTGTAAACAATGATGAAATCAGAATACCCATTCAGGAAAACATGACCACTTTACCATCAGAAAGTTATGTCTACGTAGAGGGAGGATTGTTGAGAGAGGATGATGCTGTCTCTAACACCGCACGGTTTCTTATTAATAATGCCATTGCATTTTTATTCAGTGAAATTAGATATGATATGAATGGAATAGTGATAAATTCCGTGACTTAGGTTGGATTAATGTCTACAATGAAAGGATTGGTATCATTGACACCCAATGATCTCGCTCGTCATGGAAATGCGGGTTGGTTTCCTACCTCAAAATTTCACACATATAAGTTGGGAAACACACATATGCCAAGCCGTTCCAACAACAGATAAACATACAATCAAAACATCGACTAGTATGCAAACACCTAGATACATTATCATAGAATTTCAAACTCGAGAAAATAATATTTCTCGAGACATGAGCAGATTCGATAAATGAGCACTAAAGAATATTAGGGTATTCCTTAACACGGAACGTTATCCGTATGACAATTTAAACTTTAATTATGATAATTGCTTTGCTACATTGTATGAAACGTTTGCTAAATTCCAAATGTCCTATTATCAAAGAGATGGTTTAACTATTACTCACACCTAATCAATTTACGGCAGCCGCACAATTGATAGTGGTAGACTGTTCGAATCAAAAAGAGACATTACACTCTAAAGCAGTAGTACTTCGTGTAGAATTCGAAACAGCAGTCAACATACCCCCTAATACGGCAGCATACTATGTTATACTTGATGATCGATTAGTACGTATAACGCGTTAACCAAAGCAGCTGTAACACGATGCTCGTCATTGTCGACGTATGGAGGTTTAAAATATCAAAAGCTTTTATACCGAAAGAACTCGCAATCTTTAATGTAACACAAGTCGTCCATTACACGTTTAAATCACCGTATCCATGGCATACCTTAGATGCAGAGAGTCGCTGTGAAGCACATCAATTCAAATTAGAAAAATTCTCAGTCGCGTGATTCAACCTACAGATACTATCTACGTCAGAAAATCAGAAAATTTGTTACACGCCCCTTTATTGAACTTGACATCCTCTTCCTGCTTTTCCTTGTTACTATCACTGTCAATCATCATGTCACTGCGCTCTGTCTAATGTTTACCATTTTCACGATACTTATGTAATGCAGTAAAGCACTTTCTTTTTTGAATTGTAAATATGTCATGTTTTTATTTCTTTTATATATCACATAATATCAGTACATTCTGTATATACTCTCTCGATAATGAATTCTTACATAATATTAATAAATATTCCATTAAAAAGTTCCTACTTTAAGTAGCCGAACTGGAATGCTGTATCGTTAATTTACATATCATATATGGCCATATATGTTCTTACTTGCATTATGAAGGTAATGTATACACATATCTAAGCCTAGCAATTATCAATACCCAAACTATTAGTTACTATCTGGAACATACAAATTCATTTGTTTCAGATTTTTCTTAACCCCAGTTGCTTCCTTAATGTAGAGGAGTACACTTGCACCTTTCCTTGTTCCCTAACAAATATAATGGTGCTTTCTTTTCAAAACCAGTCACCCTTAATATTTTTTTTGGCAATGGAATCTCGACCTAGAAAAAAAACATCAATTTAGATGTCGAGGGGGGCGTTCAAAAACAGTGTTTATGGAATTTTACTTTTCACCCCTTAATCCCCACTCCCCTCACTTTAAAATTTCAAATTACACCCCTTAGCTTGTGATACATCATTTTGAAGGTATTCAAAATACAAATCCAACAGCGTTCAGAAAATTGATTTACATCGCCCCATTTTGAAATTACAAGCGAAAATGTCTATACCATAGGAATAAATTTTGTTCATTGATTTCATTGTTCAAGACAAAAACAATACTTTATTAAATGCTCAAAATGTTCTCTATTCTTAGGTAAACAAAAATACAATCTATTCGTGTAACCTCACTTTATTAAGTGCTCAAAATGTTCTCCATTCTTAGCTAGACAATAAAACAATCTATTAACGAATTCTTCTCTAACATTTTGAAATGTTTCCGCAGTAATTTTCTGGCAAGCTTGAGTAATCCTACCTCTATGGGCCTGAATATTTTTTGGTTGAGGGTTACGATACACGATTGATTTTAAATAACCCCAAAGGAAAGAATCCAACGGCGTTAAGTCGGGAGATCTGGCAAGCCATTCTATTGCGCCTCTTCTGCCAATCCATTTGCCGGGAAACCCTTAATTAAGCCAGTCGCGAACACCCAGCGTGGGGGTGCACCGTCTTGTTGATACTGCAAATTTCTTTCATCTAACAGTGGGTTGCCTTCTTCGTCAGATTGATTTTCTAAGGACTCAGTCATAAGCGAATCAATGTAGTTTTCCAATAAATTTAAATACAAATCAGCGGTTAAATTTTCTTCGATAAACAAAGGACCTATTATTTCATTTCCAAGAATTCCTGCCCAGACATTAATTTTTTCTGGAAACTGCGTATGACCCTCTAAGAACACGTTAGGATTTTGAAGACCCCAATATCTACAGTTCTGTTTATTAACAAAGCCATTCAGATAGAACGTCGATTCATCACTGAAGCAAATATTCTTTATCAAATTGCTGTCATTTTGAATCATTGCAGTCATTATTTCACAGAATTGAATCCTCCTATCGTAATCATCTTCAGTGAGTTCATGGAGAATGGTAAATTTGTAAAGAAGGTACTTGTGACATTTTAAAGTCTTGTGTATGGAACCAACAGAAATATTGGTTAATGCAACGACTTTTGGAATTGAAGTCGTAGGTTCGGCGGCAAAATGGCCTAAGACCTCAATTTGTGCAGCTTCGTTGAGAACTCGTGGTGTCTTTCTTACTTTGTTACGTACTGAGCCAGTTTCATCAAATTTTCTTACCAGAGTTGGCACATAGTGATATCCAACATTTTTTTCAGGATTCGTTTCGTTGAAAACTCGGGCTGGGTGATTGATTCTTGGTTTTATTCAAATTCAATGTTTCAAACTGAAGTAATGAATTGTCAAAATTCAACAACTTAACCGAAACAGACAATATTTCAAACTGAAGTAATGAATTGTCAAAATTCAACAACTTAACCGAAACAGACTATGTTTCAAACTGAAGTAATGAATTGTCTAAATTCAACAACTTAACCGGAACAGACTTGATTATAAATCGTTGCAGCTGCAATAAATTACAAACTGAAATACGGCTTACCTTAACTGAACTCTGAAAGCAAAAATAATCCAAATCGATAAAAACACGATAACAATATTCCAGAGAGGAGATAGCGTTTCCGTATCACTTCGTATTTCAGTACTTGATAAGCTAGGGGTATTGTCTTGAATAATGAAATCAAGGAACAAAATTTATTCCTGTAGTATTGACATTTTTGCTTGTAATTTCAAAATGGGGCGATGGAAATCAAATTTCTGGACGCCGTTGGATTTGTATTTTGAATACCTTCAAAATGATGTGTCACAAGCTAGGGTGTGCAATTTGAAATTTTAAAGTGAGGGGAGTGGGGATTAAGGGGTGAAAAGTGAAATTCCATGAACACTGTTTTTGAATGCCCCCTCGACATCTAAATTGACGTATTTTTTTTCTAGGTCGAGATTCCATTGCTAAAAAAATATTAAGGGTGACTAGTTTTGAAATGAAAGCACTGTGTAGAAAAATGTAATTAGAAGCCTTACATACCTTATAGAAGAGAAACAAAACTTATACATAGTGGAATGAACTGTATGGCAGAAGAGGCGGAAAGGAAGTGACTCAAGCGGGTTCAGTACGCATTTGCCCATAAAACTTAGACTATAATACACTATATACAGAGGTACACGTATTTATGTACAGTAAAGTGAAAATACCGAAATACATTCCAAAATTAAATTATTGAAAGACAAAATATTTACCAATAATGATACAAACTCAAAACTTAAATTAAGGTAACGATCGACAAGAACTGAAAATTAATTAAGGTAACGATAGACAAGAATTGGCATGTTACAGATTATGGAAAAAACTGGGATAAACGTAGGACATTGATAGATTAAATCACAAAGTGAATGTGCCGCATCACGATACTTACCAGTGACGTGACAGTGATATATAGCAATTTAGACTTTGTTCATACATCATCTTTTGTTCATCAGTTAGTGGTAACGTTGGAACAACAATTTTGAAATGCTCATTATATATCCGATTTACATCGCTTTCTTTTCGATTCGCTGCATTAACCCCCTTATAAAGTTCTAATTTGGACGAAGCATCGTTTACAGCACAGTTAATATAATAGCTGAATGAGTATGGCTCATGTTTTTATCTTGAACGGTTGTTCGGTGTCGGGTTCAGGCGTAGTTACCGGTACTAATAGTGGTTCAAAACCTGCATATATTATGAATGGTAGAAACATCTACTTTTGATAGTTCCGAAACGCAAGTATATCTTTCGCATAGAACTCCCCGGTTCTGTCTTTTTTTTTTCAAGTCGGGTAATTTAGTGTATACGAAATTACGGTCATGCGACACTTAGCGGGCTAATTGCTGCTGTGTTCTATAGTAATGAATGCATGAATCACAAAAAATTTTACCCCATTATGTCTGGTTATTTGGTTGCTACGTAAACGAAAAATTTTTTTTTATCCATACCCAGTGCTGATTGTCCGTTTGGTTACTGACTAACAGTCATACATTAACACGAACAGGATGTTTAGCTCTGGTATGGTAGAGAGGAACCACTACCCCCGTAACACGCTCACCATCAAATATTATATTTCGACTCGAAAGTTTAGATGTTAGTCAGCTTAACACGAAACTCTACACCATCCCAGTTGAATAATGTTCTGAAATCGGGGTAAGAAGTCGTCCGTTATGGTAACCCCTTCGGTGTCACTAATGCTGATACAATAACCCACGCAAAGCAGCAATTATCACTATTCTTCACATTAGCTATGGGGTGTTTATGCGCAATTTCGGCCGGGACATTCATATAAGATGAACCTGTGGTGGGAGAAAATTTCAACAGATTTACGTCTAAATATACGAATTGCACCAACAACCACCCTACAAAAACGTATAATAATACATTATACTAATACTCATGGTTCACACTTACCAGAATCTTTATGTTGAAATTCGGATTGTTTAGAATCCAAGATTTCCATTATTCATTGAAAATAATCTTCCAACAACACCCCTACACTCAAAATATATAATTTAAAAGAATTTTAGTTGTCTACTTTCTCTACTGTTCAAAGAGCACAAACCAAACAACTTAACATTACATTTAAAGAAGTTTTTCTGCAATTGAATTTGTATTAGTTTCAATACATTCACTTTAACGTCGCCCATAAACGTTCGCACATCAGTATGAGTATTGCTGGTGATAGTCGATAGGAAACAATGTGTTGTTTAAACGCATTCCGAATCACTTCCACCCCAGTATCAACGAGTAGACACACATTTGATTTGTATCTATTGTTATTGAGGTGTCCTTGAAAAGCATATCGAGGAACATCGATTGAACAATCAGTGCAGTGGACAATACCAACACTCTTGGTACTCTTCTTTGCACAGGTTCGTTGCATTGGTACGACTTACGCTTTCTATAGTTGTTCAACCCTGATGGTCCTGGTTGCGCAAAGGAATCAGAAAGACGCATGTGTCCCCATTGTAGCTTGAGTTGCTTCATCCTGATGCCCTGGTTGCGCAAAGAAATCAGCAACATGCCTATGTTCCGCTTTGTTGGTGTCGGAAGTACTTGGTTGCACCACATTGCTATGTGTGATGTAGTTTTTCGGCACAGCGTCCTGCATCTCTGATGGTGAGGTAGTTAATGGTATCCTTACCCAGCACTCGGTTTTTTGATGTCGAAGTAGAGAATACTTTCCAGAAAATTTCATTAGACATTCGCATTAAAACATTCTATTGCGATCTGTAACAAAGACAATGTATAAATAAATGTACTAATGGAAGGACAGAGTTACGTGTTATGTTATTATTCCCTTTTATTTATTAATATATATATATATATATATATATATATATATATATATATATATATATATATATATATATATATATATATATATATATATATATATATATATATATATATATATATATGAGTCATTAGTGAGCCGTCGGAAGATCCTGGCTTTATTATTAAAAATAAAAAAAATGTTATAGCGCCGATCTATATCAGACTTAGATGTGCATCGAATAAAAATAGTTTCATCCCTATAGGGTGTTCCATAATTGCAGGACCGGATCAGCTTTGTTTTGTTAAATGGAACCCTATATTTATTTAATTTTATTATTATTTGTCTTGTTGAATTCTAAAAAAACGGTAATTTGCAAAAATTGACCATATTTTGTAAACACTCAGTATAGTATAATCAGGAAGTATGAAGGTCAAAAGATAGAGCAAGGTCTTGTTTACCCGTCTGCCAAACCTTACAGTTCTACTGTTAATATTAAAGTCTTCAGAACAATTTAAGTAAAGGTATAAATGTTCACTTTTTTAAAGAGAAAATGCTCTAACTTGGCAACGCCACAAAACAAATTTAAAAACCAAGTACCGTTTTTTAGCATTCAACAAGACAAATAATAATAAAATTAAATAAATAAAGGGTTCCATTTAACAAAACAAAGCTGAGTCCGGTCCTGCAATTATGGAACACCCTATAGGGCTGAAACTATTTTTATTCGATGCACATCTAAGTCTGGTATAGACCGGCGCTATAACATTTTTTTTTATTTTTAATAATAATGCCCGGATCTTGCGACGGCTCACTAATGACTCACTATATATATATATATATATATATATATATATATATATATATATATTAATAAATAAAAAGGAATAATAACATAACACGTAACTCTGTCCTTCCATTAGTACATTTATTTATACATTGTCTTTGTTACAGATCGCAATAGAATGTTTTATAGTGGAATTACACGAACAAAATATGACAGATTCTCTTATTTTATAATAATAATAATAATAATACATTTTATTTGTCCAACAGGAACAAGTACCAATTACAGGACAAACTGAAAAAAAAACTAAATACAAATACATAAACACCAATACAAGAGAAAATACTACACACATAACATAAGGATTATAAGTTATTCACATTTCTAAAACTATTGTATATTGAATTAAAGTTACAAAGAGTAAGTAACAATTTACAAGTTTATCATAACAAATGTTCGTAATGACCTTCATTCACTTCTATACATTAATATCGTCGAATTTGCCTCTACTGTCTCCAGCACTCCTTCTCCTTTTTCTACAGTTCTCGCGGTTCTTGGTCTTCCTGAGCCATAAATATCATTTCTAAAAGAACCTTGCTGCCCCAGACGTCTGTGAACGTGAAGAAATGTTTGTACATGTGGCATTCCTCTATCAGGATATGCATCTATGTAATTCCGGCGCACTTGTTCTGCATTACCATTTGCTTGTCCATAACAAAAATGCATGTCACGGTATTCATTACTTGAGTATTGCTGAGCCATTTAAAAATTATTATGGTAAAAAATGAAACTTATACGAAGATTAAACAATGTTCGTGACAATTAGTATGAAGAGTATTAATAACAGTTATTTGAAGCATGCCAACTCGGTTAATTAACGAATGGAATTATCAACATTTGATATTTTAATAAAACTTCAATAGCGATTTCTGACTAAACGGTTGCATACAGAGCACATAATTTTTTTTAATATTGTTTCTTTTTATAATAATGTTCATATTTTTGCAATGTTTGGGAAGAGAAAAAGTTATCAACAAAACAAGTTTTGAGTTTAGGTAAAGTGCCCTCTAACGGCGCATAATGGAACTTTTTTATTACAGCTCCAATAGAACTTTATCCAATTAGTAAGTATGTCAAATGAGAGACTAATCGACCTTGAACAGCAGAAGTTATTTAAAAAGAAACTTTTAAAAAATCGGTCTTTGACAAGCCGCAACTTGCAAACAAATGACGATCCGAACAAAAATTCCCTTACAAACTGATATTATTTTAGCTCGTAGAATCTCTTCCCGGAGTTTCCTGATGGACTTTTAGAACACCTGTAATTATATATATATATATATATATATATATATATATATATATATATATATATATATATATATATATATATATATATATATATATATATATTA
This sequence comes from Vesta saturnalis, assembly GCA_036346205.1. Taxonomy (NCBI): domain Eukaryota; kingdom Metazoa; phylum Arthropoda; class Insecta; order Coleoptera; family Lampyridae; genus Vesta; species Vesta saturnalis. Next base: position 9,901,276 of record JARFJB010000821.1, read on the forward strand.
TGAACTGAACCAATTTAATTTGCGTATACAGAGATATCGAAAACTGTAATAGATAGAGTATCGGTTAAATGAGAAATAAGTTTCGTAATTTGTTGGGTAGTACATGAGTATAAAGAAGTTTGTTTTTTTCCGACTAGTTCCGGAGATATTCGACAAAATCCGAAAATGCTCATTTTCGTTTTGTAAGACTAGCGCTGTTATTATAACAGATATCAAAAAAATTACTCTAAACTTTTTTTTTTAAATAAAATTTACTACGACTTGCCATACCAAACATTTCAATACGACGTTTTGTCTTTTCAGGACCACCCTCAACAATATTTTTTTAAATACGGACCTGGATTTTTTACTACATTTTTTATAAGGTTCTTATAGCTTAATACAATGATATAAAATTCTTGGCTATTCTACTACGTTTCGTCTATGAAAAATCATTATCTTCATGGTTTCTTACTGAAATGAATTAAATTTTTTACTACATTTCTTTGTAGGTTTTGTATAATCTTAATACACTGCACTGGCATTCCTAACCATACACATTTCATCTATGATCATCATCTATAAGCCTTTTGTAATAGTCTTTAAATCAGTATTTATAAAAAAATAATGATAATCACAAAATTTAACAGTTTATTTTTACATCTAATGATAATGAACAAATGTGATAATTTAAGACTGACCTAACAGTAGCAAATAAAATTAGAGTATTTTTAAAAACCAGCTATGAAAGTTGCTCAAAATGAAATCCATTCTGTTGAATACATAGTTCAATCCTCCTTGACATGCTTAATGTCGCTGCATCCACCATTTCGGGTGTCTTAAAATATCACATTTGTTCAGTATCATTAGATGTAAAAATAAACTGTTAAATTTTGTGATTATCATTATTTTTTTATAAATACTGATTTAAAGACTATTACAAAAGGCTTATAGATGATGATCATAGATGAAATGTGTATGGTTAGGTATGCCATAGAAAAGAAATGTGGTAAAAAATTTAATTCATTTCAGTAAGAAACCATAAAGATGATGATTTTTCACAGACGAAACGTAGTAGAATAGTCAAGAATTTTATATCATTGTATTAAGCTATAAGAACATTACAAAAAATTGTAGTAAAAAATCCAGGTCCGTATTTAAAAAAATATTGTTGAGGGTGGTCCTGAAAAGACAAAACTTCGTATTGAAATGTTTGGTATGGCAAGTTCTAGTAAGTTTTATTTAAAAAAAAAGTTTAGAGTAATTTTTTTGATATCTGTACAAAACGAAAATGAGCATTTTCGGATTTTGTCGAATATCTTCGGAACTAGTCGGAAAAAACAAACTTCTTTACACTCATGTACTACCCAACAAATTACGAAACTTATTTCTCATTTAACCGATACTCTATCTATTACGGTTTTCGATATCTCTGTATACGCAAATTAAATTCGGTTCACCTTTTATATGTATATATATATATATATATATAGAGTGAGTTTTAAGTATGGAACGCCTCAATTATCTCGGAAACGATTTGCACGTTTTTATGGATTTTGGTGGGCAAGGGTGATACGGCCGGTATTATGGTGTAATTTACATTGTTGTCAGACCTTTCCTTTTTCCGGAATAATAACGAACTTTGTTATTTCAAATGGATCACCCTGTATATTTTTTGCTTTTTGAAATCCTTATGAAATATTGATTATTTGTCATCTAATGTTCCCTATACCTAAATGCCATAATTTCGGAGTTATAGCTACATTTACGTTATCTCCGCCGAAGTTAAAATAATACATTAATAGGCTATGATTAAAAAACTCGTTTAATTTGAATACTACAGTAAAGGCGATTACAGCAAATGCTCAAAATGTTGTCCATTTACTTCAATACAACGAGCCATGCGATTTTTAAAATTTTTCACTACTTTTTGCAACATCCCTGACTGCTCAATTCTTCTTATCTCTGTGGTAATCCTATCTTTTAATTTCTGAATTTTGGCAGGTTTTGTTTTATAAACGATGTTTTTTAAGTGACCCCACAGGAAATAGTCTAAAGGATTCATGTCGGGTGATCGCGGGGGCTATTCGATAAAACCACGCCTTCCAATCCATCTTCTAGGAAACACATTATTTAGGTATTGCCTCACCACACGCGCATAGTGAGGTGGGGCACCATCTTGTTGTAGCCAAATATTTTCGTTTGGGATATTGTTGTTGTCTGAAAATTTCTAATAATGAAGTTTTTTTTAAATGTAATTGAAAATACTTACTTGGATTTGCGAATAACCGAGCCAAATTAGGTATAATACTATTTTCCAATAAATCTAAATACGCCTGACCATTTAAGTTACCCTCAATGAAAAAGGGACCAATTATTTTGTCGCCTATTATTCCAGCCCATACATTCAGTTTATCGGGATATTGTGTGTGGGATTCACGCATCCAATGAGGATTGTTACGTCACCAGTATCTAGAATTATGCCGATTTACGTTTCCATTAATACAAAAAGTGGCCTCATCGCAAAACATAACATTACTTTAAAAATTTGGATCGTTTTGATTGTAACATTTTTCCATCATTAGGTCTGCAAATTCTACACGTTTATCAAAATCGTCATCTGACAACCCTTGAACCAACGTTACTTTGTATGGATGGAATTTATTACCATGTAAAATTTTCATTACGGATGTTTGCGAAATATCAAGTTCCCTGGATATTTGTCTAGTACTCCAGCGTGGATCGTCTCCTAACAGGACACAAACGTCTAAAGATTTGTTTTCAGTTGATGCAGTTTTTCTGCGCCCTGATTTGGATAAATCTTTTACTGAACCAGTTTCGTTAAACTTTTTTACTAATTTACTGACAGTAGATCTTGTTATTGGATTTCTGTTAATTATCACCATATCCTAATATCATTAAAATCTCTATTCTTTCTTTCTCAGATAAACGATCCATTGTGACTTTCAATAAACTTCAACAATAATAATTTATTGAAACGTCAAAGTTGTTATTGTAGCAGTCATAGCCACCTAAATATATTATTTTTATTTCGGCGGAGATAATATTGAAAGGTCAAAGTTGTTATTGTAACCGTCATAGCCATCTAAATTATTATTTTTTTAAGGCGAAGATAACGTAAATGTAGCTATAACTCCGAAATTATAGCATTTAGGTATAGGGAACATTAGATGAAAAATAATCAGTATTTCTTAAGGATTTAAAAAAGCAAAAAATATACAGGGTGATCCATTTGAAATAACAAAGTTCGTTATTATTCCGTAAAAAGGAAAGGTCTAACAACAATGTAAATTACACCATAATATCGGCCGTATCACAAGGCCCTTGCCCACCAAAATCCATAAAAAACGTGCAAGTTGTTTCCGAGATAATTGAGGCGTTCCATATCTAAAACGCACTCTATATATATATATATATATATATATATATATATATATATATATATATATATATATATATATAATATAACTCTTTTGTATTGCGTTTCAAAAGAAAGTGTTTAAATAGTTTTTTATTCATTTACAAACACTCTATTAAGTGCTTGGTTTAGATAATTTTTTAAGCTTCCGGTTTGACCGGAAGCGCACATAATTTTATTTTTTTAAATCACACTGTATATATATTTTTGCATTTTTGCATTGCTTATTTTTTTCTCAATACACACGTATAAAATTCCTATAGGGTTTTATAAAAAAAAATTAGAGACAAATGCCATCGAAAGTTTTTCAATTTTATTATACGATTAGAAGAATCAAACAAAACCGTAGGCAGCGTACGTTAACAAAATCACATCGCAATTGTTTTTTCGTTTATTGCAATTGACAATCAGATAGAAGTTTAATTTGATTTCAATCGAAATAATTGTTTAAAATGAATAACAGTGAAAAAGTTGACCTGTTGTTAATTTTCGGTGAATGTAAACGTAATTCTCGACGAGCGGTAGAATTACACGCACAAAGATATCCCAATAGATACCATCCTTCCGAAAGTTACATACGAAAAATTGAAAAATCGCTTAGAATGCGTGGAACATTACCAGGAGTAAATTATCAGAATTTAGAACAACAAAGAAATGTTTTGATCGAGGATATTGAAGTACAAATATTTGGTTATTTTAGAGTAAATCCACGGTCATCTATTAGACATGTAGCGTAAGAAGTAGGTGTATCAGTTGGCTCAATTCACAGGACATTAAAAAAATTCAAAATGCTGCCGTATAAAGTCGATTTGGTTCAATACTTGCGGCCTCAAGACTCTGATCGGAGATTAACTTTGATTGCATGGGTAGTTGAGCAATGTGATCACAATCCATTGTTTTTAGATCATATTTTATGGACAGATGAATCCAAGTTTACAAATAATGGAGTTATTAATAAACAAAACAATCGTTATTGGTCTGACGAAAATCGTCATTGGTCAATGGAAACTAACCATTAAACCGTATGGGATACTAATGTTTGGTGCGGTTTAATTGGAAACCAATTACTAGGGCCTTATTTCTATGATGGTAATCTAACCGCCAATAGGTATCTTGAATTTTTAGATAACGTGCTACCAACAATGTTCGATGAGTTTCCTCTGCTTCTGCGACAACAATTGTATTTCCAGCAAGATGGAGCTCCAGCTCACAATGCGTTGATACTGAAAGAATATCCAAACGCTCAATGAACGATGTATAGGAACTAACGGCCCGGTAGAATGGCCTGCGAGATCACCGGATCTTACACCGTTAGACTTTTTCTTGTGGGGTCATTTAAAAACAGTGGTGTATGCCGATCCACCTTTAAATGTTATAGACTAGAATAAAATTACAGCTGCATGTGTTAATTTAACTACGCAGCAAATCAAAAAAGCAACTAACCATGAACTCAGGCGACGGTTAGAAGCATGTCTAGAACAGAATGGTGGCAACTTTGAACAGTTTATTCGCTAATTATAACTGATTTTGTTTAATTTTTCTAACCATATAATAAAATTGAAAAACTTTCGATGGCATTTTTCTATAATTTTTTTTTATAAAACCCTATAAGAATTTTATACGTATGTATTGAGAAAAAATAGGCAATGCAAAAATGCAAAAATATATATAGTGTGATTTAAAAAAATAAAATTATGTGCGCTTCCGGTCAAACCGGAAGCTTAAAAAATTATCTAAACCAAACACTTAATAGAGTATTTGTAAATGAATAAAAAACTATTTAAACACTTTCTTGTGAAACGCAATACAAAAGAGTAATTGAGTGCGTTCGATTACATTGAACGCATATATATATATATATATATATATATATATATATATATATATATAGAATGAATCATATCCAGCGATGCAAACGACAACGCAACTTAACCAGCATTATGGATATATCAGGTTGAGGGGTAGATTAGTGTACGAGTAGGGAAACAATAGCAAGAGCGTAGAGATAGTGTTTCTGCTCGCACTTATTCAACCCAGAATTGTACATCCCCTACTATGAGCTTTGGGCTGGAAACAAGGGATTAAAACCAATTGTTTTCCAGAAGCTCGCCAGAACATATAGGACTCCTAGATAATTCTATTTATAGACCATTATTTATCTATAAAAACCGCAGCACGCGCAAGACCGAGGGTACTCTCTTTTAATTTTTTTTTTGTTTTTTTTAACACTATTGATGAATTTCTTACGTTTTATTTGTGATTTTTCCAGGTTCATTTGATCCGCCGATCACCATCGCCTGAGGCAATTCGTTATCCTATTGACTTCACCCCTCTTGCACCATCAACACCTCTCCCCGATATCCCGCTAACTCCCATTCCTCATATTTCCTCTGCATATTCGCCTGAGGTGCTATACATCCCTTGTTTTTCATCCTCTCTCCCTGGATCCTCACCAAGAGCACAATTTTCATGCGAAGACAATTTTGTTAGACCTGACCAATGCTGAAGTCATCACTATCAGTGGCGAATACGATATTATACCTTTTATTATAGACGATACTAACAATGATAGTATTGCCCGCAGAGAGTTATTATCCAGTGTTTGGGGCTTAAGTTCCTCCTGTGGTGAAACTAATACCTCAGCACTGGTGACTATGACTCTGACGTGGCCATGGACCAGCCTACAGTCAAGACGATTACGATAATGACGCGCTACGAAAACAGCGCATAATAAGACAAAGACGCCGCTCAGGAGGTCCAGGAGCACGGGGCTAATGGAAACGCCGATGATAGCATGCACGACAATGACGCACAAGGGCTAAACGACCGCTGGTTTTGGGCGGCCAACATCCCTATGACTATCGGCCGCACTATGATTCCACCAGTTTATAACATTATGCGAGCGATGGCGTCAGGAGACGGACCTTCCCAGAGCAACTCTACCGTTCTTATCATCGCTGGGTGGTACTGGCTTTTTTACGTTCATCGCATTGTCAGCTGGAAGCGTCTCACATTCACGGTATGTATTCTCTTCGAACCATTTTTGAATACTTTTCCAATAGCGTGGGTATGTGGTGCTATAGATATTTCTGGATGTTCTATACCATATCACTTTTGCTAAATTGTGTCCTTATAGAATGGGATGAATTTATTTGAGCTACAAGAAGTGATAAAGAAAATAATCTAGCATTTTTGTCGGTTGCTGAAAGCTGACTTTGCAATTTCAGCATGATGAAATTTATTCCTCTCGATTATATTCGAACTGAGGATCGTTTTTAGCGCGCCGGAAAGGGTTGGTATGGAAGATATTCTGAATAAGGTAGTAATTAGCTCTGTTAGAGATGCCGTAGAGAGCAGGACTCATGGTTTTGTTTCTTTGCGGTGATCGCAACATATGCGAGAGGGATGGTTACTACATACTGGGGGCGTATCGAATTACCGTGGAGTATGTGATCTCCGTGTCCAATAAAAATGATAATATATTGGTTCACCACATCCCTGAGTTATTTTCTGTTGTGTATCGTTTGTCTAGGATGGCGAGATTTGGACATAGAAAGGGTGTTTTTCGAAATGCTTAACCTTTGTTCTGTGAATCGGCTGTATCGTATTTTTGTGTGCGGATTAATTTAAAGAATTCCTGATGAAGAGATACATTTACGTATGTTGCGCAGTTCAAACAAACAAAATACAAACTCGATGTAAATATAAAAGCTTTTTGATCATTTGATAAATTTAAATGAATAAGTGATATTCAATACTTGTATATAGTAGATTAATCAAGTTTTATGGATGTTTAAGTAATAGCGTAACATACAACCAATTTTAAGATCAATCAAAACGTATTGAAACGAGAAGTATTCACGTCCAGAATACAACGTAAACTTTTTTGTGTATTTTGTTTGCAGTGGTTTACAAATTAAAAAAAATTCATGTGTATTATATACTTTTTGTTGTACAATCCTTTCATTTATTTTAAAATATTAAATATTAGTATTCGATAGTATTTTTTATTACGATTTAACCGTGTATTACACTTTACGGTTTTAAAGCTAAAAAATTTGGATTTTCATTTTACATTTTTCCTACAATATCAGTTAATATTAGAAGGTTTTGATAAAATAACACTTGTTTATTTTGTTGAAAAATGGTTTAACTTAGTTATATTGCGTTGTGATCGTTGTTGTTGTTTGAATTGTACGTATTTTAAGTTGTTTTCCTTACCATTACTTCGTGTGTTGTTTTTTTGGTTTTGTTCAGTTAATTTATGTATAATTGATCAATAAGTGTATCTATGGAAGGACGAAATTTTACAAACAAAGAAAAGTTAAATTTGTTGACATGCTACATCTTCTCCCGCAGAAGTTGTGCAGTTACTGAGCTGTCAATTTGGAAAAATGTCCTGAACGAAGGCAACTTGGAAAATCAAGACAAATTGAACACCATACTGGTATAGCTAATTCTACAGCACAATTCATTTTAAATAAGAATACGTTTCATCCACATAAATTTCGAGTTTGTCAGTGTTTTTGACCAGGTGATCAGAAGCAACGAGCAGATTTTTGCGAACCTTTTACTAGAATATGTAACGAAGATCTAAATTTTCCTTTTAAAATAATTTGGTCTGATGAAAGCGTGGTAACCAACAATGGAATTTTCAACCGATGTAACAAACATTATTGGGCAAAACAAATCCTTATTTAAAAAAAGAATCAAGACATCAGCATAGGTTTGGGTTTAATATGCGGATGGACATTTTGGGACGAAGAATAATAGGACCTTTTAATTACCACAACAATTTAAATGCCGAACGATATCTGAACTTGATAAGAATTGATTTAGAAAATGCCTTGGGTGAATTACCTCTAGCACTTGTTAGCAACTGTTGGTTTCAACAAGATGGTGCCCTTGCACATAATTCAATAAATGTACAGGACTATCTTTCATTGCGGTGTACAGGAAAATGGATTGAAACTTACAGTGCAGTATCTTGGCCAGTCCGATCACCCGATTTATGTACGTTGGATTTCCTTCTGTAGGGTTACCTGAAAATCCAAATGTATTATGGGAGTTTTGAAAATGGCGAGCATTTGTTAGTATCCGTTATGACAGCAGTTAATACAATTTCGCCAGATATGCTAGACCGTGTTTTAAATTCTTCGGTAAAGAGAGATTACCTGTGTCTAGAAAATAACTGAAACCTATTTGAACAGTTATTGCAATTATTTAACTTTAATTAAATAGGTTTAAAAGATTGGAGTTGTTAAATTATTCCATACAAAAATATTATCAAACACTAATATTAATCCCAATTTTTCTCAAAAGTTATCTTCAAAACCATAACTAAAAATACTATCCAATACAGCGTGTTTGGTTGTTGCAGCGATATAAAAAAAATAAGTTGATGATGATTTCTCGGAGACGAAACGTCCAATAAAACATTTGAAAACGCCATCTAATAGAATTCAAAAAGTGACATTGAAGAAATACCGTTGGTTTTTTAAAATCTTTTAAAACAAACGAAGGAATTACAAAAAAAGAAAAACCCAAAAATCGCGTTTTGTTTTAGATCTCGGAAACAATAAACTATAATGAACTTTTGCAAACTATATGTGAACATGTCCCAAATCACACAGCTTTTCTTTAATTTAACCTCCTTCGTATCTCTTACCCCGTGCTGTTCATCCTTATCTTGGGCACGCTGTATATCTGTATAAGCCGAAGTTTGAATACGTTTGACATTCACGTTTGATTTTTGTATCGAATAACCGTTCTGGGTGTTTTGATTTATGCAGCAATGGAGTTAACATTTCGAGGATGATGTGTATATATATATATATATATATATATATATATATATATATATATATATATATATATATATATAGTTTATAACTTGAACCACATATTTCCAAATAATTTTACTACTAGTCTAATATAAATTTTCGTACCTTTGGTTATTCAAACGTTATAAATTCACATTTAAATATTTCATTTAAAATCTGCATTGTTACTCCCTCGAGTGACGTATCCTAAAATAGGTAATTAAGGTGAACTATATTACAAGCTTTTAGAAGTCCTCTCTAGATGGCGTTAGTGGAGAAATCACAATTTATAATTTTTGAGCATTTAATGATATAGATAAAATATTGATAAGAGATTTTGAATAATACAACTTTAACAAAAAAATTACGTCTTCTTTTTTTTCCTGTGGCGTCCATTTTGCCAAGCTCAAAATTTTTGATGTCTTCTTGAAAAATTCCTTATGTTATTATACGATTAAATAATCGGATATATCTTCAAGAAGCATAATTTGCAATAAAACAATTGGTGCTTTTCTAATTATTATCTGTAAGTTTTGTTGCTCGCTTACATGCGGTTTTAGAAAAATTTTTTTCGGCAAGATCGACATTTGAAGACGTTTTAATCAAAACACGAATTATTGATGCTTTCGTAAAGAAAGGAAAGCACTTCAATAGCTTCTCACTTGGCCCGTTCCATCTAAGGGCTTCAACGAACTACCTTATATTTTAATTTCAATGAAGTACCTTCTATTTTAATTTCAACGAAGTACCTTCTACTTTAATTTCGACGAAGTACCTTCTACTTTAACTTCAACGAATTTTCTACTTTTAACTTCAACGAATTTTCTACTTTAACTTCAACTAATACCTCCATATATCTACATTCTGGTTTAACTTTGGAACTAAAATCAAACCGGATCGTAACGACTTCTGCATCGACTGAACAGAATTACTACTTGCTTATATAAAGGTTAGATCATTCCTTTTTCTATTATCATATGAGATTTAACTGAATAATTATTGTGTAAATCTTTTAAATAACTAATGCTAAAGTGCACCTGCTAAAAATAATTAAACCAATTAGTCTGTTATAACATCTTAACCTATATTTGTATACCTGTTATCACTATATCCTTATTTCTGTATCCTTAATCTTTGACTTCACAACCACGTGACCTTCATTACCTGTTCTTTTACCATTATTTACTTCCCTCGTTTTGTTTTGTAATTATAATAGTAACATTTAACTGGTCCTATTTTGGGCTGCCATTTTTGTGTTGTGCGCAGCATCACTTTAATTGGGATGCGTTAATTTCCATGATATTAGATTCATTATTGTTTTAAAAGATAAAATGCTTTCTGAGCTATAAAATTAGTACTTACTATAAAAATTTATTTCTTTTGTGTAAACCACCGCAAGTTGTTTTTTTTTTAATTATTTGGCAATAATTTACGCTTTGTAAAGGAGTCAAAATATATTCTCTTTTAGTTCATACAAAGGAAGGCCTTCCCTTGCAAAGGGGAATTATTTAAGTTTTGTTTTTAGGTTTAATGAAACAATTACTGGTTCACAGGTGTCGAACCTAACTATCTGGCTTGCGAACGGTATTTATAATTTTTTTTGTACATTTAGGTTATTTACGTATATATTTTTTGTGTTGTGGATTAATGGGATCCACATCCTCAATTATTTAGTTTTTTTTATTTTAAAAATAAAATATACAGTCGTTTATTTCTCACTACATCAGTATAATTATTCCTATTTCCTCTTGTACTTCCCTTTTCCTGCAATCTCCTTGCTCATTCCATTCTGCACCACTGTCCAAGAGTCAGGACAGCGGTGAACCTTAGCTCTATCTAGGGGAGCGGCTCTTGGCGCCGGCATACTTAACATCCTTTCCTCTCACCCCGCCCTAACCGACACTTTTTGAGCTAGTTCGGTGTGCTCACTAGCTGTGAATGAGCAGAGATACCTATCCTTCTTCCATTTTCTTCCAGCTCCCCGTTTAAACTAACATATATATATATATATATATATATATATATATATATATACTATATATATATATATATATATATATATATATATATATATATATATATATATATATATATATATATATATATATATTGTACTGTATTAAAACACCCCACCAATTAATATCGTACTTTAATTATATTTTTAATTAAATATATAATTATTAATTATTACTTTATTATTGTTATTATTGTTATTATAATTTAACATTGGCTAAAACTCTTAAAATAAAAATATATTCGTCGGTAGAACTATGAGACCCATCACCAGGGGATAGGGATCAAAATTTAGAAGAAACTTTACTTTTAATTTTGCAAAATAAATGATTATAAATTTGAATTATATTGATTGTTTGAATACAATAATCATAGTTAATATGATTAAAGCACATTGAGATAATGTCCTATTATTTCTATAGTATCTAAATTGATTAAGTAAACTGAATTATAATTTTTAATTCGCATTAATACCTGTGTTACACCCTGTACATAACAAAATTCTTATAAAAGTATACGTGGGCATGCGCTGTGAATACGCAAACATATGATTTGACTACAACTAAAATGAAATTCGACATACAAGTAAGTATAACTACGTTTGAATAAACAACAATTAATATAAACTATTTAAATTTTTAGGACAAATAACATTCCCTTTGGACATGCATACTTGCTGTTGCACATCATGATTATTACAAAGGATAGAAATTATGAACATAACAATAAAGTATCAATGTCAACAATAAAGTACTCACATAAAATGTCCTCCTTTTGTGGGTTACTGCTATTGAAGTTGATTGAAGACAACAGCTCCTGCGAACTGCAATTCCGCTCCACAAAAATCCAAATTTTCTTTTAAATGAACAGCTTATTCATTTAGGTAAGTTTTACTATTGTTATTAGAATATTGACGAATCTTTATTTTTAGGCTCATTACTTCTTTTTAATTAACTTCAAATAAATTTTGAAAAGCATGGATCGTTGAAGGTTGTTGTTAATTAAACACACTTTTGATAAACAAGGTGTATAATGATAAAAGCACGAAGACAACACAATTAAATATCCATACCAACATTCACAATATAAATTTAAAAACAAACAAAGCCGAAACTGCGGAAATATTCTTATAACTTATCGAAAACTTCCGATTTGAAATTTAAAAAAGGTAAACTAACCTTAATTTAATTATTTCCCGACAAAAGACTATCAACTGTTTCGTTAACACTTCCGATACTAAATCGCACTTTGTTAAGTTACCGAAGTGACGTTAATTTGTTTTAAAAATTATTTTCAAAAAATTTGACAACAGCTTACTTTGGCAAGTTGTTGCAAAAGATGAAAATCAAGAGAGATTGTGAATCTAATGCACTTGTATTTATATGATTTTTGTCGACAACCAAATCATCGAATGTTTTCTATAGTTACGAAGAATATTTCCTGAATTCTGATTGGCTACTGTAATTTTCACATTACGATAATTCTTTGAAGCCCTATAACTTTCGCCCACTTTAACATTTCTTAAATGTAAAAACATTTCCATAATCTACATAATTTTATCTATAATTTGAAACCAAACACGGACTAATTCCTACACTTAATAACTACGTTAATTTTTACACTTATTTATTGAATTTACACTAATTCTATGAATTTTACAGGCCTGGAAATTACCTCTACATGAATAGGGGATACTACTACACCCAAATATTCATCATAAACATGCCTACGGCCAATTTGAGAGGAAAATTCTACCCATATACTTAAAAACTAAAATTAACAAAAATGTACATAAATATAAGGAATTATAACTTGAAATTGAGGCTACCTTACTATTTTTGCCTCTACTAATTTATTTTATATAAATTGTCTCAATTTAAAATACTTTTTACAAAAATTTTTATGCGAGGATATAACATAACCTCATTTTGTTTATATAATTTTAATGTTAAATTTCACACTTTTAAACACAATAACTGTTAATGTAAGTGTTTAAACTTAATGTTCAGGTCACAAATTAATTTATTTTACCATTTTCGTAGGTTTATAAGTTCTTCTACGACTAGTATCGGAATGTTGTCAATCACTAGTTTAAGGTCATAAATTGTTGATTACACACAATAATCCCAGAGCTGCTGCTTGAATCATGTTTTATAGTCACTCACTAATGTGCTTATTCTGTTTTTTCATAATGTTTGCACTAATATGAGTTTAACGCACAAATACGAATGTTTTCACTAATCTTGGCTGCGTACATGTGAATTACGACATTGATACCAGCCTAAATCTAGTTTCAACATTATTTCTGTCAACCACAACCTGTATTACATGTCGTCGGGGAATATTGTTTTAAAATAAACTTACAAAACTAAATGAAAACTTGAATTAACTCAATAACGATAACAAACATATCCTATACTTCTATGTATTGTGCTGTCGATTACTTATTTTAACATTATTAAAATTATATTAAGAAATATTTAACTTTTTCAAACATCTCAATGTTTATTAAACATTCTTATCTAGAATTATTTAATGAAATGTACCATTTCGTACCAACTAAAGAAATACTTTACTATGCAACTTACATAGCTACTTGCACGTAATTTGAATCATCTCAACATATATATATATATATATATATATATATATATATATATATATATATATATATATATATATATATATATATATCTATATACATCTTTACGTTAATGTACTTATTGTTGTTTTTTTAGGTGTAAACCCAATGTTGTGCAGGGTGTTTTTTTTTCGTTAATATTATAGGGTATAGGCTAAACGGTAAGAAATACAAAAAAACTAAGATATGTGTTCCGTTCTCTTTTTTAGTGTTTAGTTTAATGGCGCAATCAGATCTACGTTAACTAAATTGGTTTCGAAGATACAGAGTGATTCTCAAAATCTGCCGATTTTTATTATCTCTTATGACTCGGTTATTTATGGAGATAAAAAAAAAGCTTTGGATACGAAAGTTTTATGACTTTTTACTTTGAATCCAGTGGCGTTCCTAAAAAAAATATAGATGTTTGATTTTTTGAGATATTATGAAAAGTAGCATTTTCTTAAATGGGACACCATGTATCTGATAATCTCAAAAAATTGCATTTTTTCTTGAGATTGCAACAATATATAACACTTAATATTTGGCATTGTCCTAAATAGCTAAAATACTAAGAAAACATTTTTATTAGTTGGCCATTAATTGAATTTTTAAGCAATTGTTTTTGTTTGTTTGCATGTCATAAAATTCAGTAACAATTATGTATTGGTATTCTTATTTCGTTTCCGATTATATTTTTTAAAAAAGGTGATTAAAATGAATAATTTTCAAAATTATGAAAAATTAAATATGCTTGAGTGCTACTTTGAGAGTAATAAAAATAAAGACGCAGCTCTAGATTTTGAGCGTTATCCGGAACGACGACAGCCAGAACAACAAATATTTGAAAGATTATTTCACAATTTAAGTGAGTATGGATCATTTGGAAAACCAAGAAGCAAGATTTACAATAAGGCAAATAGAACAAGAGATGAAATAGATATATTAGCTTGTGTTACTGCTAATCCGACGATATCTAGCCGTAATATTGAGAAAGATATTGGCACAAGTAAATCTAAAGGTTTAAAAACGTTAAGAAAGCATAAGTATAAACCATATAAAATAAGAAAAGTTCATAACTTACATCCTGGAGATGAAGAGCGGCGTTTAACATTTTGTCATTGGTATTCGCAGCAGATTAATCGGAATCCCAATCTTTTTCAAAATATAATATGGACCGACGAGGCTTTTATATCTAGTGAAGGAACATAAATCCTCATCAGACGGTCGCCAGGATACAACAAGGACGGTTTGGGTTCCATGTATGGGTGGCGCTATATCAAAACAGAGTCCTTAACTACAGAATTTTTAATGAAAATTTGAATGCTCAAGGATACATCCAAATTTTGGAAGAATGTGTAATAATGGAGTTGGATAACATGCCATTAGCTGCAAGAAATAATGTTTATTTACAACAAGACGGTGCTCCAGCACATAATAGCCATATGGTAAGGGACCTATTAAATGTCAATTTTGGCGAAAATTGGCTTGGTACATATGGACCAAACAGATGGCCTCCGCGTCCCCCGACCTGACGCCACTCGACTTTTATTTTTGGGGATCTATCAAAAATGAAGTCTATAAAACCCGAAGTAATACTGTAGAAGAACTCAGAGCAAATTTTATTAATTGCATTGGAAGAGTGCCAAATATTCAAATCTAAAACGCCACTCGTTCAGTTACAAGCAGAGCCCAAAAATGCATCGTGCAGAATGGAAGACAATTTGAGCACCTATTTTGATTAACCACCTATGCTAATTGTTATATATAAGTATTTGAAATAATTACCGTTGAGTTGTTATAAATCTTTTCTAGTTTTTTGTAGTTGTTGTTTGAGTTTATTAATGTTTTATTATTGTTATTATCTGCAATTTTATTATGCCTATTATAAAATAAAGAATTGATTAAATCCATGGCCAACTAAAAAAATTGTTTTTTTAGTATTTTAGCTATTTAGGACAATGCAAAATATTAATTGTTAATATTGTTGCAATCTCAAGAAAAAATGCAATTTTTTGAGATTATCAGATACAGGGTGTCCCATTTAAGAAAATGCTACTTTTGATAATATCTCAAAAAATAAAACATCTATACTTTTTTTAAGAACGCCACTGGATTCAACGTAAAAAGTCATAAAACTTTCGTATCCAAAGCTTTTTTTTATCTCCATAAATAACCGAGTCATAAGAGATAATAAAAATCGGCAGATTTTGAGAATCACTCTGTATCTTCGAAACCAATTTAGTTAGCGTAGATCCGATTGCGCCATTAAACTAAACACTAAAAAAAGAACGGGACACGTATCTTAGTTTTTTTGTATCTCTTACCGTTTAGCCTATACCCTATAACATTAACGAAAAAAAAAACCACCCTGTACAGTAAGAAATTCTGTTCAAAAGTTTTCATTGTTTATTGAATTTTAACGTAATTTTTAAAGATTTATTGTAATATCCTTCTTGGATTTGAGCATATTTTAAGACGAATTGATTTAATTACGACTGGTTGTAAATGAATTGAAATGATTTCTATTTTCAGAAGGAAGAATTATATAGCAGAACAGATTTATTAAGAGAAATAACGTAATTGTCGGTCGTTGACGAGGGTTTTTCGAATAGTCGTGAATATTTTTTGGAGTTTCTTTTTATAGGAACCAACATACCGAGTGTAGACATCGTTGCTGGTGCCTGATTTGCCAAAAGCTAAGCAGTTTGTTATTTGTTTGAAAATGAGCAGTGTTTTTTGAATAATTTAGGTAAACTTCCCGATATCGACGTTTCGTAAATTCTAGGATCTTATAAATTTTCCATCAAGCTTAATTTTGTTGTACTGACGTATTTTTGTATTTTAAATTGAAGAATTAATTATCGTATTTTCCTTTATTTCTGGTTGGTTGGGCCAATAATTTTAGCGTGTAGCTTATCGAAATGTTTAATGAGTTCGCAGTTTTGCGGCTTTTACATAAAGCTTAGAATTTCATTGGAGTTTAAGTGAACTTCGCGTATATATTTTTGGAATAGAATTTTAGTAATAGAGTACATTATTTTTGAGTAAACCTTTTGGTTTCCTGTTAGGCTAATCTAAGATCTGTTCATGTCGTTTTCCCGCTATAAATGTGTTTAACAGGTGGCGTCTTTTTGACAAATTTTACTCGATTTTCACGTTTTGGGAATTGTGACGAGTGCCTTTTTCACAGCATTAAGTAAGAACTCTGCCCACACCATTAAGCTACGCCGTGGCACAATTTTCCTTCACGGGTTGGACGCTCACGCACACGCACACGCACACTCACACGCACACGCACACGCACACGCACACGCACCACACACACACACACACACACACACACACACACACACACACAAAGCTGCCACACATTTTGCTCGAAAGTGGATAGTTTTCAAAATATTAACAAAAGGTAATATAGAGACTATTTTTACAGTAAGTATACGTTTTACTGCTTATTGATTACCACAAGAAAAATTAATATGGCGGGCTTGTCTAAGATTTACTTTGAAAAACCGTCCTCACTTCGCTATATATAAAATTTCTGACGCATCTAAGGGATTATTTATTATTCTACAAAGAAATTAAAAGGATCATCGTAAAAATAAAAACAATAATCCATGTGAAACAGACATTTAAAACTAAGAGGTTAATAGACGTATAGATGCTAACTTTAAAAAAAAATTCCCAAGCCGCCCGATTTTATAAAAATATCCAACCGTGAGGGAATAAAGCGTTAATCCTCCCTGCCAACTCGTTTACTTTAAAGATAAAACAAAATCGTTCGGACTCGTCGATTTTTAAACTTGTTCTAATATTTGACGATATCAATGTTTCGGTATTCTGATAAAGCCTCATCAGATGACAGCCACACATTAAATTTCTTTAAGTAGCAAAGGTTATGAAACTCTGATTCCAAAAATATACTACACTAATAGTTTATGCCTATATATTAACTGATTATATAGTGAAATCTTCCAACTGTAACATTAATCAGTTTCAACAATAAAAACCCAAAATGTTAGTTTGTGAGGCGTTCAAAAAGTTAACAATCAACCTGTTTTTTTGTTTCTTCTCAAATCAACCTTTAAAAATCAGTATTGACTATTTTCTAACCATTTGTACCGGGTGTACAATTAAGAAAGGCGACCGGCCATAACTCAGAAACTATTAGAGATTGAGCAGTGAAATAAAAAATCTTATATAAATGTGGCCAAGAGAAAATACTGGAAATAATTTTTAATTTCTTACTATTTCCGCCAGAGGGCGTTCAACTAATTTCAAATTGAAATTCCCATTTTTTGGGCAATTTTCCTTAGTAATGTAAAAAAAATATATTCATTTTAAACTACGTAAAACTTTGTTTAATGAATCTTTACAATTGCTGGAAAAATAAAGGGAGGGAAACCATACAACGTGTTACTGGAAAAAATCGTGTAACTTCGAAACGGGTTGCTTGAATTTGTCAAGATTGGTCTCAATGTTAAGAGAATACCCGATATTACTAAACAAATCTAAAACCAGAACAATTTCTTATATCCGTTTACTAATAGAGGGCGCAACTTGTTGAAGAAACAAAACGGTCGACTTTTCTGAAAAAAATCAAATGATACAAGAGGCTTTTTTTTACTGCTATTAGAAGAAAAATTAATAAATGAGCATTAAAAAAAAGTATGTCATTAGCTATTATAGAGCCAAATATATGGTCAAAAATGTGATAATACAACAGGCAATTTGAGGTATAAAAAAATCGTAGGCTTAAAATTAATAAGTAGGTTATGAAAACTTTAATTGCTCTCAAAATTTTTGTGGTCCTGAAAAGGACCGATACAATAAATAATACTTTTAATGATGTCCTAAGTGCTCATACTGCCGCTCATCATTTTCAGTACACTACTGGATTTTACCTCTTGTGGATTGGATTATACATTCCATTTTTGCCACCGGTATTGAACGCAGTCCCTCTTGAATTCTATTTAGTAGACCTTCTCTTGTCACCACTCTAGTTTGACATATCATATCCTTTACTCTGCCCCTTAAATAGAAACCCAATCAAGTTAAGTCCGGAGAACGAGGAGGCCCGGGAATATGGTCCCCCCACCAATCTACCTAGCCGGAAATGTTACATCAAGATGTCTCCGTACATTTAATGAAAAATATGCTGGGCACTCATGATATTGGAAGAACTCTTTCGAGCAACACTAGTCCAATAATTCTTTCGGCAATTATTCCATACCTGACATTATCTTTCCACCTCCCTTGGTGCTGTACCTCGAGTAGCCAATGGGAATTATCTCTCAACCAGCAATGAATGTCATGCAAATGAACTTTTCCCTCACAACCAAAAGTGGCTTCGTTTTTCCACAAATTCTAGATAAAAGTTGAGGATCCTCTTGTGTCGTATTTAATATCGAGTTACAAAAGTACAATTTTCTATCAAAATCTTTAGGTATCGATACTCGATGAAGGGCAATATAATATGCATGAAAAAAAGGTAGTAATATTATGCGCGAGAATGCAGGAATAGTACACGTAGGAATAAAGGATTGTAAAATATAAATATAAGGTTA